>CM076579.1:1070962084-1071562084 GCA_034641835.2 Pinus albicaulis | reverse complement strand
CACTTAAGTAAAAGGTGTCGGATTGTCTCCTCCTCTTGTGAGCAGAGTAGACATATCGATGATCCCTCAAAACCTTTGGTTTTGAAACATTCCCATGTTAGTAATTATCCCCAAGCAATCAACCAGAGGAAGGTTGTTATTTTGGTCCATCCATAATCCTTCCATAGGTGGTTCCACAGTTTTGACTATTCTTGTAATTGAGAATCCTCTAACATGGAGTAGCTTTCTTTTAATGTGAATGCACTTAATGGTTTTATCCCCCATCGTAGAAATTTTGGTTTCTCTGATATGCGAATTAGTCGATTTTGTAATGTCAGATTGTAGCCATTCCAATGATACGTGGCCTCAGATTGTTCCTGTGAGAGATCACAGTCAATTTGTGTTTTCTATTGACGCCAAAGTTGATCATTTCCTCTATCTTTTAAAAAATACACAACATGATAAGCTCCTTGGGCTTGAGAAAGATCCTTAATTGTTTCGAGCTTATCAATGACTTGCATAAGTGGATACTGGTGCCAGGATTCCTCCCAAAGGTTGTCATCGCGCTATTACCAATCTCCCATAATGCACTTTGTTTGACCAAAGTCTCTGGCCTGGAAGGCCCAATTCCATATTCCTGAACCTTTGATTTCACCATCGAAAAATGGTCAATCAACTTGTGTGTTCAAAAGTAAATATTTCTGGGACCATATTTTCTTCCAGGTTTGAGAACCACCCTAGACCTAAAGCCATCAGAGCTTCATGGCATACGTTGTGCTATTTAGAGTGAGATTGCACAGTCCTAATCCTCCATACCTCTTAGGGAGTGACAAATTATGCCACCCCACTAACCCCCACATGTGCTTATTGGTTGAGCCTTTCTATAGGAAGTTATTCCGTAATGATTTCAGTTGGTTTGATACCGTGACTAGAATTGGCATTGTTGAAAGCTAATAGTTGGTGAAGGCTTGTAATACGACTATTGTTTTCTAATTAAAATGTATTCTTTGAGTCTCGGGGGCAGCTCAATTGGTTAATCCGAGAAATGTGAAATTGTTGTAACTCGAAAGACTTAGATTCAAATCCCCATGTTGTGAGGAGGAAGACATATCGTAGCCCCCAAAGGTCAGTTGGTAGTTACGTGTCAGGCAAGCTGTGAATTCTTCTAAATTACATCCAAAAAAAAATGCTTTTACAAATCAAATTTTAAGATTTTTACTTTCTTTTTTTTCAACAACAATTTGGTTGGAATTTAAAATTTAATTGCAAAAACAATTTTATAAAAAACTCTCCAAACATTTATATTTTAGTTATCATTATATAATAAAACAATTAATATTTTTATATTTTAAAATATTAAATAATTAATACCATATTGAAATATATACCAGAATTAATACATTGATATATACTTTAACATATCTCAATATGTCAAATTAATTAGTCTATTGATTAGTATAGATTATTTATCCACCAATTCCACTCAACTGCGTAGTTGTATGTCAAATTCATAACAAATGAAGATTATTATGGAGAGCAGAGCTTATTATAAAAGTCGTTTCCCAGCGTATTGTGTTCCGTGCATAGGCTTTTTAGTAGACTTTGAATGTTTGGATTTTGCGAAGTAGACTTTATAGTAAACATTTTGTAAAATGTTTACATTAATAATTGATGGAAAATATTGGAGTAATTTGAATATTTGGATTTTCCTTTATTAGGTTTAAAATTTAATAACCAGATTTATCATCAAAACATTTTAAAACATTTTAGGCCAATCGCAATTAAAATTACAAATGAACGTATGGAAATGTGTAACATTAACATATGTGGTGAATTTTCGGGTTAGGTTTAGTAGATTTTTCAGTGAATTTTTCGAAATTTTTCATTAGTTTTGGTAAATTTTCAAGTGTATTTTGTAGGTACTTTGTTCAAATGAGGAAATCATCGTTTTGAATTCTGTGTTTGCATAATTCCAAATGTTAAATTGATTTTTAGTCTAAAAATATAATTTAAATTATAAAATCTAAAAATAAATTATATTATATAATTTTAAAATAATATAAAATTTATTTTAGCTATAAATTAAATAGAATGGTTAGTAAATTTAGATAAATATCAAAAATATTTATTTTATTTAACATTAATGATAATAATTTGTGGAGATTAAAACACAAGTGAATTTATTGTGTTTCTTTTCCTAGTAAATATATTTTTTATTTTTGTTTCTAGGATTTTCTCTTTGCCATTTTTTTTCTTTCAACTGAATTTGGAGCTAGGTTTTTTCTTTTGGGAATTATTCTTTGTTGAATAAGTTCTATTTGCATTCTGAAATCTTTATTCAATAAAAATACCCCCAAATTTTTTTTGTTGATTCTACTATCTCAAGAATGCTTTGAGGTATTTTAATTGTTTGTAAAAGTAATGCATAATTATGTCATTGCTTAATAGAGATTCCTGCAACTATTTGGAAATAGTTTCATGGGTGTTGAAGCCAAAAGAATTCAATGTGAAAGTGGTGAATTCAATGTGAAATATTTTTACACTTTTACGCATAGTTAATGTGTGTTATGTACCCCTCATTGCACTTAACACACACCAATTATGCAGAGAACTAATTGTACAAAGAATATAACATAGAGATAACAATATTATGAAGAAACCAATTAACAATTTCAATGGTTTATTAATGAAAATTTTTTAAAATTCTAAATATATTTTAACACAATTTTTTTAATCAGTAAAATTTTTATTATAATTAAATTTCAAAAATGAGTAAGAGAATCTTAATGAAACTTTTAGATTATTTTTTATTTCAATAATGAAAAATAAAGATAATGATAAATATCGTAAAAATGTTGAATTATAAAATATAATAACATTTTCTAAAGTATTCATAAAAGTTTATACATATTTTATATTAAAAGAATTAAAAGGAACAATTATACATATATTATAAAGAGTTTCTATAAATATTAATTTTAATATCCAATACTATGTTTTAGCAATAAGGCTAAAACAAACTACAAAGGGGTTTCCACAAAGTACAAGAGATTTTTCACTACTGAGTAGTCGCAACATAATACATAATTTGAACAACAGATTTTCAGCAAAGTAGAAGAGACGAGATGTTTCAAAGTAGAAGAGAGTTGTTGCCACTACAACATGGAGTAGTTGCAATGTCTACTAGTTAGACTACTAGTTAAACGTCAACAGAATCCATGTTAGACGTCAATAGAATCCATGTTAGACGTCGACAGAAACCTTATTTGAAGTCAACATAAACCCTATTAGACTTCTAACTAGTAGTCTAACTAGTCGACGTTGCGGCTACTCCCTGTTGTAGTGGTGAAAAATCTCTTCTACTTTGCGGCAACTCTGTTGTTCAAACTACATTGCAACTACTTAGTAGTGGAAACTGTATTATACTTCGTGGCAACCCCTCAGAGTATTGTATATTAAAATTGATATTTATAGAAACCCTTTATAATAGATGTATAAAGGCTCCTTTTAATTCTTTTAATATAAAATATGTATAATTTTTTATGAATACTTTAGAAAATGTTATTATATTTTATAATTCAACATTTGTATGATATTTATCATTATCTTTATTTTCCATTATTGAAATAAATAGTAACATGAAAGTTTCAATAAGATTTTCTTACTCCTTTTTTAAATTTAATCATAATACGTATTTTTCTCATTAAAAAAATTGAGTTAAAATAAATTTAAAATTTTTAAAGATTTTCATTAATAATCTATTGAAATTGTTTATTTGCTTCTTATGTCTAGAACTATTTTTTTTGTCTAGATGAAATGAACTACTATCCATTTTTGTTTTGAACTAAGAAGATGTAATATTTAAAGAGAGTTCTACTACAAATTACCTTATATCTTCAAGAATTACATGAACAATATTCCCTACCTAAAGACAATTGTGTTATAGTTTAGTATTTACCTTAGAAAAATTACATCGATGAACTCTTTTCATTAAAAATTCAACCATGCATTTCAAGTTCCAATGGATCATAACAAAAATTGAATTTAATAACGCTTGAAATTAAAAACCCTTCCTAACATTTTTCTGCTTTCATTGTGTAATTTTTAAAAAAATATATCACTATATTCATTTAATTATATATATATATATATATATATATATATATATATATATATATATATATATATATATATATATATATATATATATATATATATATATATATAAAGATATGGAATATTAATGTATTCACAATATATAAATGAAGATTTTTTTAATGAGAAAAGACATGTTTGTAAAATCCACACCAAAGTCAAAGAATATTGTGCTACTTAGGATTTAGGGAAACATTATTATTTAGGGTATATAAGCTCAAAGGGTATATGTGGATCATATCCATATAACAAACACATTTAAGTGTCACATTACACTTATTTTACTACTAAAATGTGTTTGATATTGGGATATATACCTTCTAAAATTGGGTGTGCTAATTGATGCCTTGATATATATATATATATATATAAAATAAAATTTTAAATATGATTATGTTTGGTGGTTATTGTAACTAAATTATTATTTCTTTTAAGGTTGATAGGGATTTTATTACATGGTTTAAGGTTATTAAGTGATGATGTAAAAATGTGGTGATGTGAAGAAAGAGGGAGCAATAAGAGGAGAAATAGTGAAAATATTACACTTTCCATATATACATATACATACATGTGTGTGTGTGTGGAGATGCAAATAAAGAAAAAACAGCTTGGAAATTTGACTTCACACTCAACACTAGACATGGCTACCCAAAAATGCTAGAACTTTGGTCATGGGTAGAAAAGCAACAAAATTCTCTATAATCAATAGTGTACATGCATAATGTAGAATGAAAATTTAGATAAGGGAAAAACAAATTGAAATCTAGTCTATGCACTTTGCATTAGATGCAACAATACATTCTTATAGGGAGAAAAAAAAACTAGACTCCTTACATTCTGCATTTTACGTGCGAAATGTGGAAATGTTGAAAAAAAAGAAACACAACTTGTATTATCTTCTTATTTTTATATATACATCACATATTAAATAGATATATTAAGGTTATGATCAAATTTATTATTATTAGAAATTAAAGAAAACAAAAATTTCAATTACTTTTTAAAGTATATTAATTAATAGATGAGTCGTTAAATTAGCAAAAAAAAAGAAAAATGTAAATAAAATATTATTAAATAGTTTCTTAGAGAGATTGGTTGGGGGATTTGGTTGGGTCTTCATGTTAATGATATATTTCAATGTCATATACTTCATGAGCAAGAGATTAAAGTGTAATTGGGGTTGTATCTAGTTTCATGTATGATATTGAGCTAGATGCTACTTGTAAGCGCATGACCCAAATCATGATATTATGGGACATTGGAATTCTTGTAAGTGTTATCTAGCATATATTGTCATTTTTTCATGGAGTATGACCTTAAATTGCTTTTGATTGGCTAAGAGTTGGTTTTTTTTTACACAAGGAAATATGTTAACAACCCAAGACCTAGAGACATCTCGCAAGAATAGAACTTTCCCCCCTACAAATCACCAATTGAATATTTAAGATGTCCAAGTTCTGTTTATAAATAATGATGTAGTTTCACATCAAAATCTCAAGATTGTATTAATAAAGGCTAGGTTAGTAGCCTTGACTATTGTAGACTTCTACTTTAGAAGAAAAAAGTATCAATATCCCAGTCAATCTAAAATTATGTAGATTCTACTCAACTTCATACATTATACTTATAGACAAATACTACACGGAATATATGTGAATGTTATTATCTTATAAAGTAGTTTTCATAGACATGATGATGTTAAGATATCAATATTACATTGCTTAATCATAAGCAACAACATGCATTGTCTGAAGATATTATCTATGTTCTTAATTTTTCTTAGTTCATTTATGTATATAGGTGGAATTTTCTCAAACAATATGTGTAAAACAAAGGCTCAATAAAAAAAAACTATAATAAATCCAAACTAATTAATTTTCATTCATATATATTTAATTAAAATTAAGTAACACTACATATAAATATCATTAAAACGAATATGAATATCATTAAAACAAAAATGGACTAATAATCCTAAACATTTAGAAAATATAAAAAACTAATATGTAAAATCATACCATATATATAATGGTATAATATTCTGCTTAATCCTATTACTTCAACATTATCATAAATTTACAAAAATATATTTAACATGAAATTTCAATCTCAATTCTTTAACATAACTCTGCTATAACACAAAAAATCTGTTATGCATGGCTATCTTCCTTTTTTTCTAATTATCTACTCTAATTTACACCCAACTCATAACATTCTATACATTTTATTATACTTTACACCTAACTCATAGCATTCTATACATTTTATTATAAGAAACGTTTTCTTTATAGATACTCATTTTTCATCTATCTTTCTAATTATAATAACTTAAATAAGTTAAGATTTAAATATTTTTAATCATATTTTTTCTAAAATTTAACTCTATATATATCTTATATATTAATAAATAAAATTATATAATATAAATATAATAAACGAATAAATAATTAAAATTTATTTATATATTTAAAAATATTATTATAATAATAAATAATAAATCTTAACCAAAAGAAAATAGAAAATATTTAATTAAATTTTGATAACAATTATCATATATATATATATATATATATATATATCATAATTTATAAAAATAATTATTATGTTCCATACTCATACTCAATTTCCATAAAATAATATAATATACCTTATTATCATGATTTACTATAGTAATCATTTTGAATCTAAATAATCTTACTATATCGATCCATTTTCCACTTTTATCTTTTTAAAATTCCCTTGTGCTCTACTCAATTTCCATAAAATAACATAATAAACCTTATTATAATGATTTCTTATTGTAATGATTTCAAATCTTATCTTTAGATTTTAAATCTAAATAATCCTACTATATTGATCCATTTTCCACTTTTATCCTTTTAAAATTCCATTGGCACTCTCGTTACTTTTCTCATACACACTACTCATCATCTTATTACAAATATCATGCTTAACACAGTGTCCTCCTTTTTACATGCTAGATGGAGTCTATTTAAATGAAAAACACTATGAAATTTGAAATTTAGTTGTCCACATTAATACTAATTATTTAAATCCATGTTCTTTAAAATATATAGAATGTTGAGGAGTTTTAAATTTTTTAAATTTTGAAAATAAAATTTAGTTTAAAAAAAAAAATGATTTTAATTTTTTTATAAATTGAGTTTGTTGGGATGTTTGGGAATTTGTTGATAGAAGCATACATATTCTATTCTCCTAGCTCTTGACACTATTTTTTTAACACTCATCTTTAAGGAGAAAAGGGTTGAAGACTCCAAAAAATTGCAACCCATTACCTTCTGCAATTTGATCTACAAAATCATCACTAACTACTTCGACAACAAACTAAAACCCCTTCTACATCTTTTCAACTCCCTAGAACTCTTTATTAGGGACCAACAGGCTTGGAAGAAGTGAGTGGTAAATCTGTCCAAGTGAGGTATTTCCCTCTTGGCATTCCCATTACCACTTGTTCTACTTTGGCTAAGGTTATTTCTCTAAGAAGTGATATCCAAGTGAGGTATTTCCCTCTTAGTATTTCCATTACCATTTGTTCTATTTTGGCTAAGGTTATTTCTATAAGAAGTGATTCATTTTTCATTAGAGAAAATTTTAGCCTAAAAGTACCCATGAAATTTTCACGTAATTTCCATGCCATAATATGTAAACCAATCAAAATTCTTTAAATTTTAAAAGAGGTACATGTAAATATTTCAGAGGGAAAAGAAGAAAAACTACTTTTTTTAATTGTACTTTTGGCTTATCTCCTTATAGATTTACTCAAATTTCAAATGTGGACACTCATTGGATGCAAAATTTAATACAATTAAAAAAAATAATAGTTTTTCTTTAGAAGGCCACTTTTAGGCTGAAATTTCTCTAATGAGCATTAGATTGCAAGGAGGAGATGTGCAAAGTGAATTCATAAATGGCTAGGAAATTATCCCTCCTAGAGGAGTGATAAAAGGTGATCAATTCCTTCTCAATATCCTTATGGGCTTCTAATTTATTGTCTTGGATATTTTTGCTGTGAAAGATATGATTGTCATATTAATGGTATATCCTAGTGTGGTGAAAGAATGTATTGTTCTTCTCCCCCTCCTTTAGCAAATGCACTCTTTACTTTTGTCTCCAAAGGATTTCCTCTTTGTCATTTTATTTTCTTTCAGTTGACCTTGGAGCTAGGTTTTTCCATTTGGGAATTATTCTTTGTTGAATATTTTCCATTTGTGTTTGTGAAATCTTTCTTCAATAAAAATATCCCCAAATTCTTGTTTATTCCACTATTTCAAGAAAGCTTTGAGGTAACTTAATTGGTTGTAAAAGTGATGTATAATTGTGTCAATTCTTAATGGGGATGCGTGCAACCATTTAGAAATATTGTCCAAGAAGATGGGTGTTGGAGCCAAAAGAATTCAATTTGAAAATGGTGATTCAATGTGAAATATTTTTTCCCTTCTATGTATAGTCAGTGTGTGTTATGTGACCCCATTGCACCTAACACATACCAATTATGTACAAAACTAATTGTACAAATAATATAACATAAAGGTAACAATATTATGAAGAAACCAATTAACAATTTCAATAGTTTATTAATGAGAAAAAAAAAAAAAAAAAAAATCTAAATTTATTTTAACACAATTTTTTTAATGAGTAAAATTTTTATTATGATTAAATTTCAAAAATGAGTAAGAAAATCTTAATGAAACTTTCATGTTTTTTTTTTTTCAATAATGAAAAAAAGGATAATAATAAATATCATAAAAATGTTGAATTATAAAATATAATAACATTTTCTAAAGTATTCATAAAATTTTATACATATTTTATATTAAAATAATTAAAAGGAACCTTTATACATCTCTTATAAAGAGTTTCTATAAATATTAATTTTAATATTTAATACTACATTTTATCAACAAGGTTAAAGAAAACTACAGAGGGGTTGCCACAAAGTACAAGAGAGTTTTCACTATAGAGTAGTCGCAACATAATTTGAACAACAGAGTTTCCGCAAAGTAGAAGAGAGGAGTTGCCACAAAGTAGAAGAGAGTTGTCCCCACTATAATAGGGATTAGCCACAACGTCGGCTAGTTAGGCGCCAACTAGTTAGACTACTAGTTAAACGTCAACAGAAACCATGTTAGATGTCAGAAGAAACCTTATTAGACGTCAACAAAAACGCTATTAGACTTCTAACTAGTAGCCTAACTAGGCAACTCCCTCTGGTAGTGGCGGAAACTCTCTTCTACTTTGCGGAAACTCTGTTTTTCAAACTCCGTTGTGGCTACTCAGTAGTGGCAACTCTATTGTACTTTGTGGAAACCCCTTTATAGTTTGTTTTATCCTTGTTGCTAAAACAGAGTATTGTATATTAAAATTAATATTTATAGAAACTCTTTATAATAGATGTATAGAGGCCCCTTTTAATTCTTTTAATATAAAATATTTATAAACTTTTATGAATACTTTAGAAAATGTTATTATATTTTATACTTGAACATTTTCATGATATTTATCATCATTCTTATTTTCCACAATTGAAATAAAAAGTAACATAAAAGTTTCATTAAGATTTTCTTACCCCTTTTTGAAATTTAATCATAATAAAAAGTTTACTCAATAAAAAAATTGTGTTAAAATACATTCAAAATTTAAAATTTTTTCATTAATAAACTATTGAAATTGTTAATGAGTTTCTTCAAAATATTGTACTAATGTTATATTCTTTGTACAATTAGCTCTATGCATAATTGACGTGTTAAGTGCAATGAGGGGCACGCACTAATTATGCATAGAAGAGAAAATATTTCACATTGAATTCTTTTGGCTCCAACACCCCTCCTTCCAGGACAATATTTCAAAATGATTGCAGAATCCCCATTAAGTAATGACACAATTACACATCACTTTTACAACCAATTAAGATACTTCAAAGCTTTCTTAAAATAGTGAAATAAGTAAAAATTTGGGGAAATTTTTATTGAACAAACTTTTCACGACACAAATGGAACATATTCAACAAAGAATAATTCCAAAAAAAAAAACCTAGGTCCAAGTTCAAGTGTAAGAAGAAAAAAAGGCAAAAACAAAAAAAATCCTGTAGAAACAAAAGTGGAGAGTGCATTTACTAAAAGAATGAGAGAAAAACAATGAATTCAGTTATGTTTTAGTCTCAACATTTTATTATCATTAATGTGTAATAAAATATATATTTTTAATGTTTATCTAACTTTATTAACCATTTCATTTAATTTATGATTAAAATAAATTTTATTTTATTTTAAAATTATATAATATAATTTATCTTTATATTTTATAATTTATAATTATACATTTTAGCCTAAAATCAATTTAATATTTTTTATTATACAAACACACAATTTAAAACTTAAAACGATGAGGAAAATTTAAAACTTAAAACGATGATTTCCTCATTTGAACAAAGGTAACCACAAAATACACTTGAAAATTTACCAAAGATAATGAAAAACTTCAAAAACAAAATTCATCGTGAAATAGAAGATAGAGTAGATTCCATTAAATTTTAATTGGCATTGTCATGGACCTTTGGATCCTCAACTTATTCTTTTGCCCTTTCCCACCTGAATTTTGACCAGAGATTTGAATTCCTTATGCAGTTATTACATGGAATAAATTCATAAATGTGGCCTCATGAAGGCTCTGATTTGTAATTTTAATTGCGATTGGCCAAATTTCATCATTGAATTCAGGCATTATTGATTAGAGACACATTGCAATGAACTATGAACTTTAAAATAATTATAAATTTGGTTATCAAATTTTAAATATAATAATAAAAAAAATTCAAATATTTAAACCACTCCAATTTTTTCCACATTATTAAAATGTTTATCATAAGGTCTACATCGAAAAGAGACACATCAATGTCGAAGGAATCATTAGAAAAGAGCTCCGCAACGAGGAGTCGGGCGATAATGGTACTTTTTAAATATAATAATAATGAAATCAATATTTATGTATATATTTTAATAATTTAAAACAAATCTATATGCTAAAATTTGTTTTATTATACTCTATAATTTAATTTTGATTTTAATAAATTTATATATTATAAATACTATCCATTACATATATTTTGAAAATGAGATTTAATTTTCCTTATATAATATAAACAATTCAATAAAAATAAAAAGTAATTTTGTATTATATTTTGATAAAACTGTAATTTTATAAATTATTTTTATTTTAATAGTTTAGTTGTTATTTTTCCTTTAATATTATGTAAAAAGTTGTGAGTATTTAATTTTATATTTTAAAAATATTTATTATATATATATATTGTTTTAATTCTCAATTTTATTTTTTTCCTATGAATGTGGGCACGACGAATGATATGATGCCATGTGGGAGGGTGATGGTATTGCCACTTTCTGGTACCTTAAACATGTCTGACGAGGTGGCCACATGCTCTCTTGTGTAATATGTTAATTTCTATTATGTCTACATCAATTATGTGTGTGCAAGGAAACTCATGGTTTAGTGCAGTCCCGATGAGGCTATTTCCATCACTTAATGCTCCACTGACTGAAGAAATTACGTAAAATAGGTTGCAAGTAGAAGGCAAGGTAATTGGGGACTAGAAGCGGTGCCCCACTAGCCCACGACTCCCTGGACTATGCAAGAAAGGTTCATGTCCCCCAAACTTGGACCTCATCCTCACACTTAGTCTTTTGTGCTAGAATTTCTATGTCGAGTGGGTGCTTTCTAGATTGGCAATAACACAGCGTCCCTACCCTCCACCACCCCCACACCCCCACCCCAAAGGTATACTTCTAGGTTCTCCCATTTCTCTTTAGTAGATCTTCTACTTCATTGTCCTAGTGGAGGATTAGTGGTTCATATAATTCTTGAGATACGCATGTAGGAGATCATTGGCCTATGTTTTTTTATATTTTTGCACACTTCCATCCTTAGTCAATTTGCTCCTTTAATTGATTCCCCCTAGAGGGAAGCTTCTTCAATTCCTCACTTTGTCACTACAGGTAGTCTAGGAATAAGCCACTAGTGTTGGTCCCTTCTCTCTCTGATTATTTGGCTTTGATCACACTCTCTTGTGAACTCCCCAACTAGTTTCATTAATGTGGGAATTACTCAAACAATTTTAGTGTTGTGGGTATTTATGGGGTTGTTTCGGGGTGGTGAAAAGTTCTCAGTTTATTTTAGTGTTCGGGGAATTACTTCGGCTTCCTTGCATTCTCCGTATGTCAGTACCACCATGCTTAGACACAAAATGTGTCCAAATGAGGCACAAGAAAACAAGGATCTAAGGGGAGATCGAACATTGTTGAGGCAAACATGTTGCAACATCCCAAACCAAGCAAGCAACCAAGAGTTTTCATGCAAGCACTCAATCTTACATTAGGGCTGAAATTCGCAGAAGAAATCATGCGGGAAAATAGATCCCTCTCTAATTCTGAAATCAATGTTACTACTATGAGTTGGGTTCCAGACATAGGTCACACTAGAAGTATAATAAATCAATATCTGCAAGCAATTCAACTGTATTGGCACACTGAGACCCTTATGGGTAAATTTATGCAAGATAGAGGAGATAAGCGCACAGAGATGGCTTCCATGCTAGAGGATATCCATCAATAAATAAACTACTTGCACACTCACATCATGAACATGAGCTTGAGACTTGCTCACTTGGAAGCACACCTCAACTACAAAAAGTCTCACGGTCCAAATGTTGTAGAAATTATATAACTTATGTGTTATATGTCCAAGATTCTCCTGATCTCACACTATTTTAAATTCATGCAAAATACAGAATCTATTCCACCATTGATCATTTGCGGAAATTAAATCAAGATTGCAATGCACACATGAAACAATAAAAATTCACACACATTAACACAGTTGTTTAACAGGAAAGCCTGAAGCTGAAAACCCCAACTATCTGTATATAATATATGTCATAGAGATCATGTAACAATCCTCATACAAACCTGATCATATCAAGCTCTTAGTACAATACAATCGCTACACACTAATCAGGCCCGATCTTACAAATCCATGCGTCCATCTTTGCCACTTGCTAGCCTGCCTCTACTGCGTAATCCCTCATTGGCATCTCCACTGAGTGTTGGATGCAATCAATGCATCACTATAGTCACAAATGATAGTCACACTTGCTCTTTCACCTATCTCTCCACTGGTCTCCACTGAAACTGTCGTGCACTATAGTTAATTGATGTATTCTTCAGTTGATTAATGAGTTATTATTTAGTGAATTAATTCACACCACTCTCACTAGTGTCAAATGCTAGACTAGATATAGCTACCTAACCGAGTCTAATCGAGTTAAACTAAATACAACTCCACCAACTACTTTCACAACTCCACCAAACCTTCGTCACTTCGTATTCTAACCCACAACCTCCAAGTATTAGTTTCCGTTACAATCTCGCTGTGAACAGCGAATTCCTTCTCACGCGCTTGTTGTGCCACATCTATGGCACTCGCCACTGAAGTGCTCCAAGAGAATAAGATACTGCTTAGAGTCCAAATATTATTAAGAGCTAATAATATTCTATATATCTATTTTTTAGACCGGGCATCTAAAACGTATTATACCAATATGTCTAAAAATAGAAGTCCATCTATTTTTCCAACTTGACCAACTATCCACAAATAGCATCCTGCAACTCATAGAATATGATCGACATGTCTAAAAATAGACATAGTCTAACAATAGACTTTGCGCCAAAAATAGCCTGCGGGCCCACTTAGTGAAGGCGACTCTTTTCACTAAGCTCATCATCTTGTTGAATCTCAACACTCCCTCTCAACAAGATCGAGATTATCTGCCACCCCGATCTTGTCTCTATGGTATTCGAATTTGCTCCTGATGAGCGCCTTCGTCAGAATATCTGCATCCTGATCCTCCGTAGGAATGTAAGAAAGCAACATGATCTTCCGCTGCACACAATATCTGATAAGATGGTACCGGATGTCAATATGTTTAGATCTGTCATGAAATACTGGATTAACCGAGAGTTTAATGCAACTCTAATTATCACAATATATCACAGTAGGATCTAAGTGAGAATCGAATAAATCGACCAAGATCTTCCTCATCCATATAGCCTCGCATGTAGCCAAACTTGCTGCCATATACTCGGCCTCCGCTGAATTGAGTGCCACGGATCTTTGTTTCCTGCTATACCAAGAAACTGTTGTATATTCAATACTGAAAATCCCTCCAGATGTGTTCTTTCTATCCGTTGGGCTTCCTGCCCAATCTGCATCCGTGAAGCCATGCAGCTTCAACTCATCCGACTGTCTGTACCACAATCCATACCCAGATGTGCCCTCAAGATACCTCAAGACATGCTTGTCTGTCTTCCAAAAGAGCTTGGTAGGCTTAACCATAGCTTGTGAAAGTTGGTTCACAACATAGCATATGTCTGGTCGTATATTGACTAAATACATGAGCGAACCAACCAACTGTCGATAAACAATGGCATCCACTATCTCTGCCGATGTAGCATCCTATTTCCTCCAACCACCAGGAAGAGGAGTGTTGATAAGCTTGCAGCCTTGCATGTGAAACTTCTCCAGTATCTCCCGAGCATACTTGCCTTGAGACACAAATAGTCCACCCTTCCGCTGCCAAATTTTCAATCCCAGGAAATAATGAAGGAGGACCAAGTCCTTCATCTCAAACTCCTTTGCAATATCTGCCTTGCATGAGTGTATCAACAGTTCATCACCTGTTAGTATTAAATCATCTACATAAAGTACAATGATCAAAAGCTTACCCTCCACCACAATCTGGTATAGGTTAGGATCTGCCTCACTCTTGGCGAAACCAATTCCGGTGAAATAACTGTCTATCCATGTGTACCAAGCACGAGGTGCTTGTTTCAGCCCATACAGTGCTATTTTGAGCCTGCACACATGCGACTCGCTGCTGAAGATTTCGAATCCTTCAAGCTGCTCAATGTACACCTCCTCAATGACTATGTTGAGGAACATAGTCTTCACATCCATCTGATGAATGTGCCAACCCATCCGCATTGAGAGAGCAAGGATGGTCCGTATGGAAGAATACCTTGCGACAAGTGCAAAGGTTTCTTCATAGTCGATCCCCTCGATCTGTGAGAAGCCCCGGGCAACAAATCTTGCCTTATACTTCTTGACGTTCCTGTCAGTAGCTTGCTTCACTTTGTAGATGCATCTCAAACCTACCACTGATTTCCCTTCCGACCTTGGGACAATCTCCCATGCACTATTTCTGACAATCGAATCATACTCTTCCACCATGGCATCTACCCATGCGGGATCCTCCACAACTTCCTCGAAAGAGGATGGCTTCGTCACGATACACTTGCTCATCAGAGCCATGTATCCAGTAAATCGGTCAGGTGATTGTCTTTGTCTGCGTTGTGATGTAGGGGCTCCTACATTCTGCGTTGCATCAAGATTCAGTGGCTCAGCTTCTGTAGTGCACTTCCGCCCTCTGATGTTTGGCGCTGCATGAGTGGTTTCTTCCACTCCATGAACCTCCTCTTGTGGCTGATCCACATCTTGAGGTTCATCTTTAGGAACAAGTAGCTCCTCATCTGCATGCAAGTGTAGCTCCCTCTCAAGTGACAACTTCATGGCTTTCTCCTCATGAAATTTGATATCCCGTCGCACGACAGTCATCCGACTATCTGGCAAATACACACGATAATTGTGGGGTGTTTCTGTACCCCACCTCATGCTCCCAACCTCTCTGCAGTCGGCTCAGGCTTCTTCTGGCATCCTTCGTCACATGGTCTGCATGGGACAAAATCTTCAAATGATAAATATTAGGCTTCTTACCAGAAAACGCCTCTTCGGGTGTACTCATGCCAAGTACTCTATGAGGACAACGGTTTTGCACATAAACCGCAGTGTTGCATGCCTCAACCCACAAGTGTATGGGAAGGCCCTGATCATGCAACATCGCCCGTGCAGCACCCACGAACGTTCTATTCTTTCTCTCCGCAACCCCATTCTGCTGTGGGTTATGAGGCGATATGAGTTCTCTTCGAATTCCTTCTTTGCTGTAGAAGTCTTTGAATTCGCCAGAGATGTATTCACCACAATTATTGCTCCTTAGAGCTTTCACCTGCGTCCCCGACTCTTTCTCAACCAACGCCTTGAACTCACAAAACTTTGAGTATGTTTCGTTCTTCTTCTGCATGAAGAAGATCCAGCACTTACGAGAAAAGTCATCAACAAATATCACATAATACCTGTGCTTTGTTGTTGAAGCCACCGAGAAAGGTCCACACACGTCTGTGTGAATTCTCTCAAGGATCGTCATGGCACAACTATCCTTCTCATGAAAAGTGATCTTCAAAAATTTTCCCAAAGTACATCCCTTGCACTGATCTGACTGCAAGTGTACCCTTGGGAAGCCCGGTAGAAATCTGCTGCAAAATTTTCAAAGCGCCATGGTGAAGATGGCCCAATCTCCTGTGCCACAATTCGCCCTCATCCCGGCTCACCACTCCTTCTGCTTTTCCTGCCATTTTTGCGCAACCATCTACCTGCAATTGATAAAGATTCTTAACTCGAATCCCTATCCTCCTGATTTGACCAGTTGTTTTACTGCGCAGGAAGGCTTTTCCCTTGCTAAATACAACATCATGACCCTTGTCTTCCAACATCGCCACAGAGATCAGATTCTTCTTCAATCTTGGAATATGCATGACATCTTTCAAGATGAAAGGTTTTCCAGACTCCCTCTCAAAGGAAATGGTCTCGATACCAGTCGCATTGTATCTACCATCATCACCCATCTTGATGTGCACTCCAAGATCCTTTTCATCCAGATCACTAAACAAATATTTGTCTTTGGTCATATGGAAAGACGCACCACTGTCAAGAAACCACACTGAACCCATCACACTTGAAACCAAGCATGCGATCAAAGAAAAATCCAGCTCAAACTGCGAGGCTAAGGCCCCTCCAGCTGCAGATCCAGCAACCTGCATATTCTTCTTCTTTTGTGGACAATTAGTGGCGAAATGCCCATGTTGGTGACAATGAAAACACTTCACCTTGGACAAGTCCTGCTTCTTGCCTTTAGCACTGGATTGAGAAGGATTTTTCTTCCCCTTCCCTTTCCTTGCTTTGGTAGCCAAAGCACAATTTTATTCATCTTCATTCTTGGATGAAGATCTATCCCTGGTACCCCGCCTTATCTCCTCCTGCACAAGATCCGACCAAATTCGCTCCCATCCCAGCAGTTTCTCCTGTCCATTGATAGAGTCTTCGTAGCTATTCCAACTCTTTGTAAGCCTAAGGAGAGCCAAGCTCACCAAGTATTCTTCATCAACAGTAACCCCCACACTTCCTAGCTCATCCTTGCAATGGACAAACTTCGTGAGGTATTTTGGTATAATGTCGCCTTTCTCCATTTTTATTTTTCTGAGCTTGTCTTTAAGCGTCAACTTCCTCTGGTCACTTCTGCTTTGGAACAAGTATATCAAAGCCTTCCACATTAAGAATGGAGTGGATTTACCGTAAAGGTTGGACACAATGTGGTCCTTCACACCTTCCAACAGAATTCTTCGACACTTTGCTACCTTCTTTTGCCATGCATCAAGTGCGGCAGCATCGCTAGAACCAGGCTTTGGAATATCAGCATTTATGAACTCCTTCAACCCATTATCATCCAGAACCGCCTCCATATTTTCCTTCCATGAAATATAATTTGAGCTGCCATCAAGGGCATACTCCAATCGCAATCCGTTGAAAGACATTTCAATGAACGGTCAACTTCGACATGACAATTGCGGCAAATTCGAATTCCACACGACCTGAAAACTCAACTTGCTTCAATAATTGAAATGTTGCTCCAATGATCCAAGCTAACACGATACCATGTAGAAATTATATAACTTATGTGTTATATGTCCAAGATTCTCCTAATCTCACACTATTTTAACTTCATGCAAAATACAGAATCTATTCCACCATTGATCATTTGCGTAAATTAAATCAAGATTGCAATGCACACATGAAACAATAAAAATTCACACACATTAACACAGTTGTTTAATGGGAAAGCCTAAAGCTGAAAACCCCAACTATCTGTATATAATATATTTCATAGAGATCATGTAACAATCCTCATATAAAGCTGATCATATCAAGCTCTCAGTACAATACAATCGCTACACACTAATCAGACCCGATCTTGCAAATCCATGCATCGATCTTTGCCACCTGCTAACCTGCCTCTACTGCGCAATTCCTCATTGGCATCTCCACTGAGTGTTGGATGCAATCAATGCATCACTATAGTCACAACTGATAGTCACACTTTCTCTTTCACCCATCTCTCCACTAGTCTCCACTGAAACTGCCATGCACTATAGTTAACTGATGTATTCTTCAATTGATTAATGAGTTATTATTTAGTGAATTAATTAACTAATTATTTCACACCACTCTCACTAGTGTATCAATCAGTCAACTAGCTCAACTGAGTCTAACTGAGTTAAACTAAATACAACTCCACTAACTACTTCTACAACTGCACCAAACTCTGTCACTTGAGTTCTAACTGAAGTCCTCCATGCATTAGCTCCAGTAAAGCCTCAAGAATAGCGTAATTCCTTCTGTCAGTTGTTGTGCCACATCTGTGTACTTAACTGAAGTGCTCAAAGAGAATAAGATAATGTTTAGAGTCCAAATATTATTAAGAGCTAATAATATTCGACATATCTATTTTTACACTGGCAATCTAAAAATAGATTCCGCCCAATATGTCTAAAAATAGAAGTCCGTCTATTTTTCCAACTTGACCAACCATCTACAAATAGCATCCTGCAACTCATAGAATATGATCGACATGTCTAAAAATAGACATAGTCTAAAAAGAGACTTTGCGCTAAAAATAGCCTGCGGGCCCACTTAGTGAAGGCGACTCTTTTCACTTAGCTCATCATCTTGCTGAATCTCAACAAATGTCCCTAACACCTATACTATTCATATCAAGGTATCTAATTCCTCAGGATGACAATGAATCTTCTTATGTTATATTTTCCCTAGATTTGGGGTTTTTGCATAATAGATGTTATCTAATGGCTGCCCTAAATTACTGAACTATATCTCTCTTTCAGAGATTTATTGTTTTGTTAGAACATTTCCATATTCATTATCTCCCTCGGAGAACTAGTCTCATTGAAATCCAATATGGAGATCTAACAATTATGCAGAAGGCAACAAGGGTGAGTCAAGTATCTATGTAGTATTTTATATAATGGAAATGCTAATTAACCAAAAAAAGAGAGGCCAATTTCATTTTTTTTCCTTAAGATTAATATTTCATTTATTTTTATTATTAATAATATTGATATTGAAAATAACATCCTCTTCTACTACCCTAGTATGGTAAAGCATCATTTTTTATCATCTCTAAATAATAAAATAAAAAATACAATATCTTTGATCATTTAAATAAATTTTATTAATATTTAGCATTTTAATTAAAAAACATATATTTTCTTATGTTAACCAATTTATACTTCTATAACACTTACTTTTTTATAACTATATTTTCCAAAAACGAAATGAAATAAAATAAACCTCCTCTACAAATAAAATATATTGTTCACTTTATACTTCTATCACACTTATTTTTTTATAACTATATTATCCAAAAATGAAATGAAATAAAATAAACCTCCTTTAAAAGTAAAATATATTGTTTTCGAATTTAAGTTTGCAATATATATTATTTTAAATTTGTTTAGTATTCTTCCCTATTTATTTAAATACTATTATTCATTGAGTCTTTTTAAATATTATTATTCTATTATTCAACAAGAATGATGTATTTTTATTATATTTGTTAAAAGGTAAGTTTTTAAAGAGAGAATCCATATAGATGAAAATAATTTTTAGAGAAGAAGAATAACCTGTTTTTTAGGGTTAAAGAGTAAGTTTTTATTATAATTAGTTTTTGGTCAAACAATTTTGAATTCTCAATTTTTCTAAACAATTTCCAAAATTTATTAAAATTTTTGAAAATTATAATATTAAATCAAATATTTTGACAATTAAAAATCAATTTTTAAAATTTAAATTCATTTTTTTCTTTGTAAATTTTTCTTTTAATAAATTTAAAATTTTAAAAATACATATTTCCACATCTAATTAACACTGACCATAACTATAATTAATCAAATTTAAAAATTACATGTCTCCACATTTAATGAACACTGACCATGACATTAGTTAATCAATGAACTTTGGCATTGTTGTATGTTGTACTTCAAAGTTATTAAATTTCTTAAATTCCTTTTTTTTTAATTATTCAATCCTAATCATGCATTATAATAATAATAATAAATTTTAAAAATAAATAAATAAAATAATTATCTCTGTTTACAAAATCCGATTTATAGTTTACTCACGCAATAATGACATCTACTTTTACCTTTTTAGTCACTCGGATAAACCTGATTTGACACATCGAAAGCTACACATAGACATATTTCAAATAAAAAATAAAATAGTATCTATAGACTCCACTTAAATTTAATGATGTCAAGTTTGACAACTGAAGATTATAATTTAAATAAATAAAGTAGCACGTATGTACTTTCTAGATAAATTTATTATCTCAAGTCTTTTTTGGAAACAATAACCCGAATGTGAAAATTGAATGCAAAATTTTAATAAACAGTATTGAAAATTAACTGTTTGTCAAAAAAAAATTTACACGTGTACCTTGCAAAAAATTCACGTCATGTGTCAATTTAAATTTAAATCTATTTATATTTAAATTTAAGATTTAAGGTTACATACGATGGCATAAATATTTGTACTTGGAATAAGATGAATGATTTGTGAGAGTTTTTGTTATTTTTTTTTGTTTGATATGTAAATAGGGAATAGCATTTACTTTGTGTTTATATGTCAATAGATATAGTAAATAATAATTTATATGTAAATAGATATAGTAGATAATAAATCTGATAAGGTTAAAATATTTAGAAAATTTTTTGAGGTGGTTAATATATTTGATTTTTTACTAAATTTACCGACCACAAACAAAATAAAAATAAAAACTTCCAAAATCATTATCACATTATCAGAATCTAGTTCAATTATAGCGATGATAGAAACCAAAAGTTTCATTAAAAATAAACACTCTAAAATATTATTGTTTAAATTTATTAAATTTATAAGATTCAACATAATTTTTTTATTTGCAATTTATTTATAGAAATTGAATATTTAAAATTTAAAAGAATTTTATTTATTTATTTAAAATATTACAGAAATATTACTTAGACTTTTAAATATTTAAATTAATAAATATTTTTTAAATTCTTTTTTATTAAATGTTAGTTTTTTAATTTATTGCACTTTCATAAATTTAAATATTTAAATTAATACATATTTTAATCAATGAGGTTTATGAGACTTAATCAATGAGGTTTATGAGACTTTGAGAAAGAAAGAGATTAATTGAGATTTTTTAGTATTTTATTTTTATGATTAAAGAGGAGGGAAAGAAGTGTTCCTATATCACTATAGTTTTTCTCATTGAACAAGTAGTGTGATAGTGTGACAAATGTTTTGGAAATGAGGACAGATGTGAGTAAGGGTCGGGCAATCCAAGAGAAAAAAAATTTTATCTTCAACCCTCTTAGTGTCACATAGTTGACAAATTCTTTCATCCCAAGGTGTTTTGGGAATAGACCAATGCCCCGTTTCACTTTGCAGCGCATGGGAGTTAGTTCTTATCTTTACAATGTTCATTTTCTTCTTAGAACTGGTCAAAATAAAGAGACAATTCTGGTTAGCAAGAGTGGGGTTGATCACCTCCTTATAATACCTTAGCTTCCTTTTTCCCTCTAGCTTCTTATCATCTCACTATGTGTCCTTAAATTTGGAATATTATCTTTATTCTCCAGAATGATCTCCTCTAACCCCAAGTGGTCGAGCAGGGACTGAACATATTTATGCCAACCTCGCTTAACTAAGCCTATAGTGAGATTTTTGCTAGAATTAGAAGCAATTTTGGAAAACCTCTTGATTTCCATGTTGTAAAACTTCTTCTCATACAAAAGATAGAAAAAAAAAATTAAATCATAAATTAAATTAAATAAATTTTAATACCACACTGAAAATAAATCGCAAAAATCATATATACATACCGTGGAAAATTTGACGGTTAATAATTGAAATTAAATAAATTTCAATATAACGAAATAGTCGAAAAAACAATATATAACTAAATACGACACACAAAATAAATTGAAATTAAAAAAATAATAAATTAATTAAATAAAATTAATTAATATTAATAAAACCTCTCTAAAATCCAAATAACACTGTTAAAATGGTGATAACAACGACCATCGATAACAGTAATATCAAGTCTTCGATATAACCCGAAAAATGATATTCTAAAATGTCTACGATATAACCCGAAAAATAGTATTATAAATCTATGAACGTGCAGGTTCAATTCCAACACTCGAGTGATGATTTTGAATGTCCTTTGTTCTTCAAGATCCCTGCTTTAACAGCCTGAATAAAGATGGTTCCCCTTTTTCGTAGACTCGATTTACACAGTCACCTGATGACGACGTCACAAGGTAATATTCAACTTTTAATCCATCATTAGAGAAATTCTCGAAAGGGTCGTGTGTAAGTTCTAAAAACAAAGACGACATAAATGGGATGGAAAATGGATCTCGAAACTGTTCTTTCAAAGGAATTTCTAAAGCTTTTCAAGTATTTTGCAATCTGAACGATGAATTGTTCAATTTGTAAATTTTAACATTCTTAATGAATTTGAAAACCCTACATCAAATCCTACCTCCTGGGAAGTATTTTGCAATGTCAGATAGTAGTTTTTAACATTCTTAATGAATTTGGAAACCCCACATCAAATCCTACCTCCTGGCAATTATTTTATAATCTAAACTATTCCTTGTTCAGATTGTAGTTTTTAATATTCTTAATCAATTTGGAAACCCTACATCCTGCCATGCATAAGCATTTTTAATGAATTTGGAAACCCTAACTATAACATTCTCAATGAATTTGGAAAACCCTACAGCGTGGCAAACATTTTGCAATCTAAACTATTCATTGAACAATGAATTTGGAAGGTTCTTAATGAATTTGGAAACCCAGCAACTATGTTGCAGTCTAAACTATTCATTGTAGTGTAAACTATTCATTGTTCAATGAATTTGGAAACCCTACATTCTGGCAAGGATTTTGTAATCTAATCTATTCATTGTTCGGGTTGTAATTTTTAATATTCTTAATGGATTTGGAAACCCTATATCAAACCCTGCATCCTGGCACCGTATTTCCCGATCTAAAAAATTCATTGTTCTGATTTTAACTTTTAACATTCTTAACGAATTTGGAAACCTATATCAAACCCTGTATCCTGGCAAGTATTAGATTTTCCAATCTAAACAATTCATTGTTTCGCCTGTAATTTTTAACATTCTTAATGAATTTAGTGATGCAACATCAAACCCTACATCCTGGGAAGTAATTTGTAATCTAAATAATTTCTAGTAATTTTTAACATTCTTAATAGATTTGAGAACCCTACATCTAACCTTCCTTCAAATAGATGAGATTGCAATTTTGCTTTGAGGAGATCACTGATTCCAAATTTCGGGACAGCAAAGAAATAAAAGCCTACGTAAAGAGTGGGAAAAAATAATCTAAATGCGAAGAAACAAAGTGGGATCAATTTTGGAGGCACATGTTGCAGATTCCTAGATAAATGCAATAGGTTGGAAGGCTAGAAGCATAACCACTTTGATTGTCGAACTTGAGCCATTGGAGATGAACTCCCACTCGACCACAACCAACGAACGTTGAAAATTCTCAAGACCTACTATAACACAAATAGATAGAATGTGGAGTTCAACTTTCAATGCCAACACCAAAGAAATCCAACTAGACAACACCATAAGTATGCCACCGCTCATAAGAATCATATAGCAACAAAATGCCTGGAAGAGAATCTTTAAAAACGAAACTTGCCGTCAGCGTCAGCTTTTCGTACTGATAAAGATCAAAATAAAGTCCAAATAATTAAAAGTTAATCCGAGGTTACAAAGAGTGCTGCTAGTTCAGTACCACTGCTAGCTCACGTTTGGAATTTTACAACGAAGCTTATTCAATCAACCATGTCAATTCAAAAACAAAATGCAACACTAAAAAAAGGGAGCCCAGAAGCTACAGAGACTACTACTTCAGTACTACTACTAAAATTTACAAGGATGCTTATTCAATCAACCATGTCAAAGCAAAAGCATATGTTATCACAATTTTAAAAAAGCCCAGAAGCTTACCGGAACGTCCAGCCTAGGATGGATCTAGAGATCGTTGGGGTTGCTCCACGCCACATAACCTAAAAGCATGTTTTGGTATATGCCTTTTGCTTGGCCTCCGTAGTTTGTGTGATGTGGATGCACTAGTGTTAATAAAAAACCCTAAAAGCATGACTGAAAAGATATGTCTTTTACTTGGCCTTCCCTGTGGGTAGTGTGATGTTGGGACGGCCCCAAAATACTCAGGGTTTGCTCATGGTGTGTGCGCATCTTGGATTTGTTTCCACGTAAAAGATCCTCTTTCATCTAAATTCTACTTCTAAAAGACTGGGTCTCGGAGTTTGCTCGTTGTGTGCCTCTTGGATTGTTTCCAAGAAAAAGCTCCTCCTTCCAAGAGATTGTACCCACATTTAGGGAGCAAGCAGAGGTTTGGAGCAACCACAAGTCCAAATTTATGGACAGAAACAATACAATGTGCAATCGATGCGTTCATTTTGGACCACAATAGAGGTCATCTTCCTTGATTCAAAAACAGTCGACCTTATATGATGGCTTGCCATCGTAAATATCATTCGTGTTATATCAATCCTACTATAAGTTCCCTCTAAATCAGCCTTTCAATAATTTGACAAAGAGCTTGCCAGGTATTTTAACTCTCCGGAGTTTGATTTGCATTTATGATGAATATATCCGCAAATAGGACAAAGCCTTCTGCAGAAAAGCATCAAATTTGATGCTTCAAACCTTGGGTTCAGAGTTAACTTTTACCGCCAATAGGTTCGAGATGCCGATTTATTTCTTCGATTCGTCAGTAATTGGTATGAGTCCCCAGTGAGCAATTACAGGTAATAAAGGCCATTTAAAAACACATCTAAAAAGAAGAACCAATTTTTTTCTTTCTTCCAAGCAATAGCATTTTCAACCAACATTTCAAATCAACGTAACAGGGAAACTACAATCCAGTCACCCACTTGATGAGCAATTTACAGGAGTTAATTGAAAGCTTCTGCACAAACCCACATTTAATAAGCACTCACTGAAGACTCTTGTTTTAATACAGTAGAAAGCAATCAAATCCAAACATATAAACCATAACTTTCAAAAAAATATGCCAATTCAAACATATAAAGCTACCAATCTTTGACACATTGCCATGTAAATGCTTTCAGTTCTATCATGAAGAGAAGGAATAATTGTTAAAACAATGAATGGCTTGGAAACAGGAAACATTGATAGAATGATCAAAATTGAAGAGTCACTACGAAACAGTAAATAACACTACGATGATCAAAATTAAAATCTCTTCAAATGGCAGGGATAATTTTTTAAACAGTAAACAACATAAAAATAGGAAACATCGATACATGATCAAAATTGAAAGCAGTGACTTAGAACCAGTAAATAATCCCTCCACTGATCAAAATTGAAAAGAGTGTCTTTGAATAATATATATTCCCAATGTATTTGACTGTAAAGTTTCCATTCAAGCCTGGTTTGCATATAGGAGAATCAAAATACAGGGAGTTGACACTGAATATATACCGTCTACTCTAACTTGCAAACAATATTGATTAACTTTTAAAAGCACTTCCGGAATTGTAATTGCTCCCTGAGAAGCAGTTAAAATGTCTGGCAGTGTCGAAGATCAAGCCAAAAAATCTCCCCCGATACTACAAAGCACATTATGTTGAGCTGATGCCCCGCGCACTCAGCTTACTTCCATCTTAGAGATATCAAAACCTGAGTCTGAAAAACTTGTACTACTGCATATTTATGATATCTATAATAACGCTCGTGGAATTTACAAGCTCCATTGAAAAGAGCTGTAAAAAACAAAATGCCTCCATCCATACATGACATTACAAAATTGCATAGGTAGAGATGGCCTCTGTAAGTCAGTTTACTGCCTCCACAACATTGAAACTAGCCCAATTTCAAAAAGCTGTATCCTCTACAGTCCCCGTTTAATAGAAGAAAAGAAGATTCCGTTTAATTAAAATCACCTCGTGTTACGCGTTTCAGCTCCATAGAATGCTCCTCGTTGCTAATATTCAGTGATTCGCGAAGATTTGTTAGGAGAACTTCATGTTTCCAATTGTGATCACCCAGATAGTATAGTGTTTGTAGCACAGAACTATAAGCAAGGAGTTTGAGCACTCTCAGAGGTCCTTTTCCTTGTAAGCAACCAGCATTATCTTCATCAGCCGATCTTTTCCCAATGTACTCCAGGTGCGGAACAGTAATTGTGACTATCTTTTCTTCTGAAGGTACAGCTCCGCCCACTCCATATACCTCTTGGGTTTTTGTTTCATATGGCATATTCTTCATGATCTCTCTATTTGTTTTCAGAGAGGATTCGGATATATCTCTGTGGATATCAATATCTGTTTTCATATTCAAAGCAACCATACATGGATTAACCACTTCATTATGAGTCTCTGAAGTTGTAGTGTTGATTCCATCAGAGGAATGTAAAGAAGAGCTAGATATCAACTGCTTTTTACGCTTTCCCTGCCCTCCAATCAAGGCCTCGGAAACTCCCAAGTTGGTTGCACCTGCACCATGTTCATTTTTCCTTTTTCTATTCTTAACAGAAACATTGACCGATTGGCTGCCTCTTTTATTCGATGTTCTTCTTGCTTCCAACTGTTTCCCTGTTTTTGTCCCAGGAGAAGAAGCCTCGTGTTTAGTCAACAGCATAGTACAGACACCTTTACCAGAAATAGCAGTGCATGCAGATGCTTGACGGAGTTTCTCCTTCCAATTCCTCTGAGGCAAGCCCTCTGGAGTTGGTTCTGTCACCACCTGTTTCGCATTAGGAGCTGCAACACCATCACACTGATGTCCATCACTTTGTTTTCCATTGGTCAATTTCAGGGTCGAGTCTGAATCTTTATGAGTCGTTTCATTTTGCTTTTCCCGCTGTCTTGAAGATCGTCTGACAGAATTTAAGTTTTCATTTTCCAGTTTCTGGTGCAGTTTCTTTCCTGTCTCTGCATTTTGATGAGAGACGTATGGTATGATGACGCTGTCATCTGCATTGATAACCTCACTAGGTGAAGAGTTCCCTATCAATGCCTGCAAAATTCCATTAAAAAATCTTGTCAAAATCAAAAAGCGAACTGCACCAATAACAAAACAGAAAGATAACCAAACAAAGAAAAAAAGATGGAAAAAAACAGATAGAATAAACAACAAATAAATAAATAAAATAAAAATATACAGCCTGCAGCTCTTAATTCCAGGGGAAAGAACATGGATAGCAACAACCAATTACTAATAATTTGGAAACACAAGCATCCTTTTTGTTCTCCGCTCTCTTCCCCTCTCTTTCTGACCACCGCCAACCCCCCTCCCCCCAACAGAGAGGAAGAAACTCACCAGAGATATGTGACATGGATGAATGAACATTTCAGACCCCACTTCGTAAGCAACTCCCAGAGTGCAAAACTACTCAGGAAACTCATATAGCATTAAAAGAGAGAGGTCTATCTCATGTTCCCGTTGGTTACTATACTCCCATATTTGTATTTGAAACGACTGTTCCCTGGAGATAGCCAAACCACAATTAGCCCTTTGGCCCTTCACCAAAAAAAAGTTTATATACACAAGATAGTGCAAAGACTGAATCGGAAGGCCCCAACACAAGCATCCTGGTCATGCCCCATACTACTCCCTATCTCTCTTATCCACCGTTCTATTTAACCTGTATTCTCTGTAAGAACGGAAGCTATCATCTTGGGAAAAGAAATGGTGCTGCAAAAGGCTTTAACCATGTCCAGTTTGCAACAAATAACAAAACCTATTAACTTACCTTTTGGGAGTGTTAGCCAGCAAATGAGATCCTGGACAACAAATAAAGTTGGGCTCTTATGGTAGAAAACAGTCCTTCCAGAGGATTCAACTGAAGTAATTGGTTTTAACTTCAGCAACGATGTTGGGGGAGGGGGAGGCAGGAAAGAATCTGAGATTTTGAGACAATGTTATTCCTTGATGGAGCGTTATATGCCAGAGGCAATCTGCACACTCTAGGGCAGAGATGTAATTTAGCCATTAATGATTATGGCACCTTTTTTTTTCCATATTTTTTTTCCTTTTTCTTGTATATGGATAGGTATATAGTAACTCTAGGATGGGCCCTTGGAACTTGCATACGATCGATGCCAAGAGGTTGTGTTTAAGGAGTTGGGATCTGTTCTTTTGCTTTGTATGTTTTAGTGACGCATGTCAAGAACATGAATTTATGTGTCATAAACATATCTAAAGTGCATATTCTTGAAGTTGTGAAATGTTCTAGACACATATCAAGAACATGCAGTTTATGATGTGATATAATAAAGTGCATGTTCTTGACATTATATGTTCTAAACACACGTCAAGAACATGCAGTTTATGATATGTTATAGAAATCCAATCATACATCATTAGCCAGTGAAATAGACCTTTATTGTGCAGCAATTTATCTGTTTATCAATAAACAGTATATCCAGTTTATTATTATAAATATTTCTATCTACTATTTATCTACAATATCTCAAAAAAATAAAAAACTAAAACATACAAAGTAAGAGAACAGGTTCCAACTCCTTAACACAACCCCTTAGCACATGGTAGTATATAGTAATCCAGGATAGGCCCTTGGAACTTGCATATTGTCAATGCAGATAGCCAAGGCACCAAAAAAGGTTCCATACATTTATACTGAGAATTTAGCATGAGATATGGAATTTAACTCTAATTATGAAATGCATTCATTCAAAGCAACAATAGAATAGCTCAGTCGTTCGTTTTATAAGCCAACCTAGTTGGTTACTTCCTAGGGAGAATAACCCTGGAAGCGGTTATAAGAATGGACAACAAGGAATACCATGGGTAGAGGTGGTAGATCAGGAACCTCACCAAGGGATATTTAGTTTTCCAGATACTTGGGAGGTACAATGCACTTGAGTTCATAGATCTGGCCAATAGACATGGAACCTAAATAGTTTACACATGTCAAGGACATGCAGTTTAGATATGCTATAGAAATCCAATCATATATCATTAGCCTAGGGAAACGGACCTTTATTGTGCAGCAGTTCATCTCTTTCTTGATAAATTCTATAGCCAGTTTATATTATAAATATTTCTATCTACTAGGATCTACAATATCTCAAAAACAAGGAAAAATTAAAAAATACAAAGCAAGAGAACAGATCCCCCTTAAACATAACCTAAACACATGTCAAGAACATGAATTTGTGTCATAAACAGATCTAAAGTGCATATTCTTGACATTGTGAAATGTTCTAGACACATATCAAGAACATGCAGTTTATGATATGTTATAGAAATCCGATCATACATCATTAGCCAGTGAAATAGACCTTTATTGTGCAGCAGTTTATCTATTTCTCAATAAATAGTATATCCAGTTTATTATTATAAATATTTCTATCTACTATTTATCTACAATATCTCAGAAAAAAAAAAATAAATACTAAAACATACAAAGCAAGAGAACAGGTCCCAACTCCTTAACACAACCCCTTAGCACATGGTAGTATATGGTAATCCAGGATAGGCCCTTGGAACTTGCATATTGTCAATGCAGACAGCCAAGGCACCAAAAAAGGTTCCATACATTTATACTGAGAATTTAGCATGAGATATGGAATTTAACTCTGGTTATGAAATGCCTTCATTCAAAGCAACAATAGAATAGCTCAGTCGATCGTTTCATAAGCCTACCTTGTTGGTTACTTCCTAAGGAGAATAACCCTGGAAGCGGTTATAAGAATGGATAACAAGGAATACCGTAGGTAGAGGTGGTAGATCAGGAACCTCACCAAGGGATATTTAGTTTTCCAGATACTTGGGAGGTACAATGCACTTGAGTTCTTAGATCTGGCCAATAGACATGGAACCTAAATAGTTTTCCACCAAGATGGCAAAATATTGTCATCTGATGACTCATCCAAAGGCATGCGTGTGAAAATTCCAAGACCCCAAATCTAAGAATTCCTACTTCTACAACTGAACTACTTCTCCTACTTGTAAATTCAGATTTAATAATTATTAACAGATTACTTCTGGAAATACTGAAACAGCCTTCACTCATTAAAATACATTTGTGAAAAGGAATCTGAGCAAGAAAGAATAATGGAAACACAGAACGCCATTATTTTTGGACAAACGTCCCCGGAAAAACCCAATGCGGGCAAACCAGTGTAGCAGATCTGAGGGTTTATATAATATGCAGTAATTTTCTAAATACAAATCTAGGATGCTTTTCTGGCAATCCCTGCAGAGAATATGACTGACAAAAAGTTCCTGAGAGAAATCTCACACTGATCTGGAAGCCCGATTGACCAGCAACCTCGGATCTGCAAGCCCTCCACTGCGCTGCACAGTCTCTGCGTCACTTTGCGTGGGGACTGCGTGGCTTCTGCATCACTGGTCTTCTGTTGGTTGGATCTGCCCTTCTGGCCTCTTCCAGTCTCACACCCCGGCTCTCCGGCACTAGATCTGGTTGAACCTCAGCTGAATCTCGAATTCCCTTGAGGCTGCAGCGCTGCCTCTACGTGGAATTGTGCTGGCTCTGCATAGCTGCTACGCTGCCTCTGTTGATCTGCTCTCTGCCTTCTCTGTTGTGTATTCTCCAGCTCAGAACAATCTCCAACCGGAATTACTGCCCCTCACTACAATCAGGAATCACTTAGATCTGATTTTTGTATGAGCGCTGCTCCATCAGAAAAATTCGATCTCTGGATCCTCTCGATGTACTTTACAAATGACCTTCAAGACTTCCTTTATAGTCTTCTCGTTGACAAATCAACGGTCGAGATTAGATCTCCAATCAACAGCTAAGATTAAATTAGACTTGATTTGCTTTTTCTAGAAGTTTCATCCACAATTTACATAAATACTGATTAATTATTTTAATTTCCTAAGTTACACTTTGAGTCCTCATTAAAAATAATTAATTTTTCTTATAAAACTGTTTCTGGAAGGAATTTCCCAAAACGATTTCTGGGTTATTTTTAATACATGTGTCTAACGCTCTCCACAATATTTGGGGCTTAGAGCACATCTAATGCTACAAAAATCAACACTCCCTCTTAGCAAGGAATATGCTCTAATAGATATTCCCTATTGCATACTGCTCTTCCTCTGAAGCATCTCCCTCTGTGTTGATGATGTTTGACATGCTGCCCATTTATCACTGCGTTGCTACTACACTGTACTGCTGCTGACCCTGCCACAATCAACAGTTCATTCGTACTGCAACTCCCTCTCAAATGTTGCATCTGCTACTAACATTGCACTGCACCTCAGCCGCTGAGGGAAGCAACTGAAAAACGTCCAAAAATCGGAACAAGTGTTCAGGATGCATCTTCGTGCTAAAAACATTCATTGTCGATAGCTACTGCGATGTCCCTCCTGCAGATACATGAGCACTCATGGCGTACTCATCCTCATCGATCTCGAAAATCTTGAGATCATACTCATCTGGAAGACAAGTGATTTTTGTTTCCCAGATCACGTAGTTGGAGGCTCCCTCCAACCCGTCTTGTTCTCTAAGCCTGTGAGCTGCAATGGCCATCAAATCTGTTGAATATGCTCCTCTTCTTCCCCCTCTGCGCAACACTGGATAGGCATACGCACTCCTTGTGCAGCTTGTAGATCTACTACCCAAATCTGCTGCTCAGATCTTGGAAGAACTGAAATTCCCTGGCTAGGAATCTCCTAGAGAGAATTCTCTCATTGTGTTTCTTCTTCCTCTTCTGACACTTTCTGCCCGAAAAAATCAAAACTTTCCCTGCAAAACTATGTCCCACCAACTCTGCGCTGCTCCCTTTGGCTCGACACAATTCCGATCTAGAGATTTTATCTCTCTGTCAACTCACTCAGAGAGAGACCTTCCCAGAAATTTCAGCCCTCTTGGCCTAGACTGCATAATCCCTCTGGGTATTCGAATTGCTGCTCTCTGCAGCGTTTCAACCTCCGTCACGCGCTGGATCTGCTGTTCACTATTTCACAATGCAAGCTCTAAAACCATGTGAAAATTTCAAGATCCGAGATCTAAGAATGCCTACTGCTACAACTAAACTACTTCTCCTACTTATAAATTCAGATGTAACAAGTTATTAACAGATTACTTCTGGAAATATTAAAGCAGTTACTGAAGCAACCTTCACTCATTAAAATACATTTGTGAAAAGGAAACTGAACAAGAAAGAATAATGCAAACACGTGACACCGTTATTTTTGGACAAACGTCCCCGGAAAAACCCAATGCGGGAAAACCAGTGCAGCAGATCTGAGGGTTTATATATTATGCAATAATTTTCTGAATACAAATCTAGGATGCCTTTCTGGCAATCCCTGTAGAGAATATGACTGACAAAAAGTTCGTGAGAGAAATCTCACACTGATCTAGAAGCCCAACTGACCAACAACCCCGGATCTGCAAGCCCTCCACTGCGCTGCGCAGTTTCTGCGTCACTCTGCGTGGGGACTGTGTGGCTTCTATATCACTGGTCTTTTGTTGGTTGGATCTACCCTTCTGGCCTCTTCTGGTCTCACACCCCGGTGCTCTAGCACTGAATCTGGCTAACCCTCAGTTGAATCTCGAATTCCCTCAAGGCTGCAACACTGCCTCTGCGTGGGACTGTGCTGGCTCTGCGTAGCTTCTACGTTGCCTTTGTTGATCTGCTATCTGCCTTCTTTGTTGTGTATTCTTCGGCTCAGGAAAATCACGAACCGGAATTACTGCACCTCGTTGCAATCAGGAATCACTTAGATTTGATTTTCGTCCGAGCACTGCTCCATCAGAAAAATTCGATCTCTAGATCCTCTCGATGTACTTTACAAATGACCCTCGAGCCTTCCATTATAGTCTTCTCGTTGACAAATCAACGGCCGAGATTAGATCTCCAATCAATGACTAAGATTAAATTAGACTTTATCTGCTTTTTCTGGAAGTTTCATTCACAGTTTACAATAACACTGATTAATTATTTTAATTTCCTAAGTTAGACTTAGGGTCCTCATTAAAAATAATTAATTTTTCTTATAAAACTGTTTCTAGAAATAATTTCCAAAAATGATTTCTGGGTTATTTGTAATGCATGTGTTTAAGCCTCTCCGTGGTATTCCCTTGTTGCTACGACGATCTTTCCTTACTAAGAATCACTTACCTCGGAGGTTGGTTGCCACTCATCCAACCAAGCATGTCTAAGTCAAAGATTAACTTGTTTAAAAATTTGAAAACGGGAACCGTGTATCTTGGTGGGAGAGCACAAGCTCACTTAGGTTGTTACTTGTATTGATTTTCACTAACAAAAACTTGAACTCCTGTAGCCTTGAAGGTTGTTAAAAAAACTCAGCCAAAAACTTGAACAAAGGAACAACTCCAAGAAGAAAAGGCTTGGACCAAAGTCGCCAAACCGAGTATAACGAACCCATGCAAAGGCACCCATAAAGTCCTTTGTCTTAGGTGAGTAAACATGCATAATCCTCACTTTAGAAGGTGAAAAAAACAGAGGCAAGTTCCCACTGAGAACTCTAGCATGAGATTGAGGCACACAAACCCCAATCATCCTTCTTTTCGTATCAACATTTTTTGTCTTGGAACATTGGTCGAATCACTAATGCCAGGAATAAAAAAATATGGTTGAAGTTGACACTTTGTATTTATAGATGTCAAGTACAAGGGTTCCAAGCTACATACCTTACTTTAAGCCATTTGGCATGGTATGCGTGTTTAGTTATCAACACCAAAAAGAGAAGGGAAGTAACCATGGTTACTTGGGAGTGGGAGCGAAAGCAAGTGGGAGCGGGAGCGGGAGTGCCATTTTCAAAAGCTCCCGGTCCGGAGCATTTTGGGGAGTGTTTTTTTTTTAAATAAATATATTTTATATATTTTTTTATATTTTGATGCATATATGTCAACAAAAGCATGTAGAATGATGAATTAGACATAAAAACATAAAAACATAGATTGAACCATATAACATCAATCATCTAGAAGTTATAATCTTCATCAACCACACCCACAAGTTGGAAACATACAACATATTGACTCTTGAGTCTCACGAATCATTAATCTTAAGGTTTCAAGCTTTCAAAATTCAATATATAACATTTATCATCATTGATATATAACATTTATCATCATTGATTCATTGATTTCAAATTTCAATATATAACATTTATCATCATTGATTCATTGATCACCATATTGTACTTGTAAGCTAAGTGTAACCAATAACCATTACAACAAAGAATATTTAACATGAAATAAAATTTGAGAGTGTAAACTTCTGTGATCCATAACATATCAAAATAAATCTTCCAGGAAATCACATGAGAAATATTTCAACCGACGCGTTTCGAACTATTGAATGTAGTTCATCATCAGGATAATGAAGACTCGCTGATCACAGAAGTTTACACTCTCAAATATTATCCCTACACGGAAGGGTTATTGATGATAAAGTTCGATTATTCGAACGTACGCAACTCAAGGTTTCGAAGAGATTGGCTGATCTTTCGTTTTTAAAGTGTTCCAGAGATGCATGTGTCATTCCCTCTTTTGCTAGGATTAAGCATCGTCTCAATTCTTGTAAGAATCACCGTTTTTAACGTCTATTTTTCCATAGGTTTTGACCATTGCTTTGCTCTGCATTTCTCTTTTTGTCTTCATTATCCTGATGATGAACTACATTTAGTGGTTTGCAATGCGTCGGTTCAAATATTTCTCATGTGATTTCCCAAAACATTTATTTTAATATGTTATGGATCGCAGAAGTTTACACTCTCAAATATTATCCCTACACGGAAGAGTTATTGATGATAAAGTTCGATTATTCGAATGTACGCAACTCAAGGTTTCTAAGAGATTGGCTGATCTTTCGTTTTTAAAGCGTTGCAGAGATGTATGTGTCATTCCCTCTTTCGCTAGGATTAAGCATCATCTTAATTCTTGTAAGAATCACCGTTTTTAACGTCTATTTTTCCATAGGTTTTGATCGTTGCTTTGCTCTGCATAATATTTATATGGTTAGTCTGATCAGCCAGTCTTCATTATCCTAATGATGAACTACATTCAGTAGATCGAAATGCGTCGATTCAAATATTTCTCATGTGATTTCCCGAAAGATTTATTTTAATATGAAATAAAATGTTAAAAAATGAAATGAAATGAACTTTCATGAAGCATCATATTCATAATTCATAATGACTTATAAACTTATAAATGCCAACTTCAAAGTTTCACCTTTCAAATTCAAACTTCAAACTTAAATTGTCATATATTGTTTACAAAAATTATCATAATAAATATGAAAAAGTCAAGTTTCAACTGCTCAACAGTTATAAATGTTTAAAACTACTAGAAAATAGAAAAGACTAGTAAACAGCAAATCTATTTTATCTACTGGCTAGCCCCTTGCCACTCCTACGAGAAATGTCTAATTTGTGAGAACCACGAGGCAATGGTGGTCTTCTAGTACTCTAAGGAGTACCATGACCATGACTAGAAGGAGAAGGGCAACGTGAGGATGTAGGTGGACGTTGAATCTGCAAAGGAACAATAGTTGGATATCGAGCACTGGCACTGGCACTCGCATTGCTACTGGATGGTGGGACTGGCCCTATGTGTGGCGGTAGCATGGTTGTTGATACTTCATCATCATCCCTCAAAAGTTATGCTTCCAATTCTTCCATATGTACAGTGTCGTCCTCCAAATTATCATCCTCTGGGTTGTTGTCCCAAACTTTATATGACTGATCCTCATATGCCCGATCACAATAATGACTCAACAACCTCAAGTTGTAATGCACATAAACCAAGCTTTCAACTCTATTTTCATTCAGCATGTTTCTTCTCACATTATGTATGAAGCTATAGGTGCTCCAACACCTCTGCAGAAGAAGTATTTACAACTCGTGAGAGAACTTTTTGGCCAACTTTGGTAAAAGTCCCATGCCGCCATATGCTTCCCCCCATGTGAGAGCATCAAATTTGTCTCTGTCTTCCATTGCATGGAAAGAACCAAAGTTACCAATGCAACTGAAGTATCTGCCTAATTCAAGGCGCAATCTAGCACACTCCTCCCTGTCGGGGACCAACTTGTCTAATGCACTCATGTATCCCTCTTGTACCTCTGGATCTGTGTGAGGTTTGATCCTAACCCCACCTCCAGGTGCAAGTTGGCCCAACCAAGATGGAGAGTAGCATTTTGGCAAAAGGATATATGCCAAGGCATGTAGTGGAACATTAATTTTATTTCACCGTGCATACACACAATTGTGAATCATTGCATACAAGTTGCGATCATTTTCCTTAACATCTTTTATTTGGCCCAGCATGCTATCCATCTGTTGATACACCTCCCCAATCACTGGTTTCTCTCTATCTGAAAAACGAATCATGTGATAAATGGGCTTGGTGAAATTTAAAATTTCCCTCACAGGTGCCCAAAACAAAGGATCAAGGGCGGTCTCCTCCACATGTTCAAAACCTTGCCTGTCAACTATTGTCGCCGCCATGTCCTTTAATACTTGCCAGTGTGGACTTGATACCATGGCTGCCAATGAGTCTCTTACCTTCAAAAGGCACCTAAAGGTGAGGTAATAGCTAGCAAATCTAGTCTTTGTTATCTTCAACAACTCCAATTTTGAGTGAGTACGGAAAAGCCCATGGGTATTGCTATGATTTGTAATAAATTTTATCATTTTTTTACCTCTCTTATACAAATCACCAAGCCATTTGTATTGAGGTTGTTTGTTTTTAATGATATCATGCATCAAAAGGTTCATTGTGTGAACCAAACACCCAGACCAAAATATGTTGGGGTGTTTATCCTCAATAATTGCTCCCACTGCCTTACAGTTAACAACATTATCAATGATGACTTGGATGACATTGTATGGCCCAATACTTTCAATTGTTTCAAGTAATGGTTCTGCAATGTTAATGCCGGTCTTGAATTTGTCTGAATAATCATATGCTGAAAGGAATATTGCACCACTATCAGACACAGCCAGAACACTTATCAATGGCTTTCCTTTTACATTGGTCCATCCATCAGATACAATGGACACCCCATGCTCATTCCAAGAATTTGTCATTCTAACCAAAGAATTACTTATTTTAGTTTTTTCATAATCAAGTCCCACGGTTCTGGCCTTGTCATACCCAGGGCTCCTTTATCCTTTGGGGGCATCATTAATGGTAGAAACCATTTCATGCCAATAAGGTGAGCGAAGAACATTGAATGGCACCCCACATGCATAGAGAAACCGGAAAATTTTTGAATCCACATCATTCCTACACCCTTCGTCAAGGAAATTGGATATGGTTCTACCCCTTAAGGAGATGTTTGGTCCAGGTGTGCCTCCATATCCACTGCCATGGGTGGAAGTTGATGGACTTCTTTGTCCATGATGTGATGGACCTGATGGTGCATAAGAATCAATGAAACCCCTACATCTTTTAGATCTATGTAGGGCAGCCTCCTCTTCCTTTCTGTATTTCTCTCTCTCTGTTGCTGGCACACTTACACAAATTTTGATTCCTAGATTTTTCTCTCTGTCCCCTGGCATTTTCCCACAAAGGTGCCTTCTGGCACGGGTGTATGAACCTGTGTATTCTTTATTACAATGGGGGCAAAGAAATTTAGTGGTTCCACCACCTTTCCCTCCTTCCTGCCTCTAAACATATTTTCACAATGGTGTTTGACTTTGGTCTTGTTTAGTTGGGGTCTCTGTGGCCTCATGTTCTCCACTCTCCCCTTCCTCCTCAACATACTCCTCCTCTTCAAGATTTTCATCAATCCACTATAACCCACTTCTTCATCCTCCTCTTCTCTAATGGTCCTCTTTCTTCTACTCTCCAACACAATTATTACAAAGAAAGGAACCAACATGAAGAAAATCCCTAGCCATATAGCCATGATGTTTCAAGTTTCAAGTTTCTAGCCTGCAAAAAAAATGGAGGAATGCCGAATGGGAATAGGAAATGCAACATTGAAAAAAAACAATTCAATTTTTCACTTTTCAACACACTAAAATGCAATATTGAGAAAAAAATTCAAGTTTTAATTTTTGAACAACGTAAAAATGCAATATAGAAAATAAAAAACTAGATTAGAAGTCCTACCTCTTTGTCTGACTCCTTCAATCCTCCTCTTGCTCTCTCTCCTTGCTCTCTCCTTGCTCTCCTTCACTCCTTGCTCTCAAACTCTCAAGCTCTCTCTTGCTCTCAAACTAACAACAATAACTAACAAATGAGGAGGGGAAGGGCTTTTATTTACCCAACTCCCCCTGCCTCCCAAAAAAATTTGGAAATTCGCCGTCAGATTTTTTTCCACGTCGGGGAGCATTTTTTTGCTAGGGAGCGTTCGAGAGCGAACGCTCCCCGACCGCTCCCTCCATTTAAAAAACGTTCCCAAATCGTTTTTTTAATGGAGGGAGCGCTTGGGGAGCGTTTGCCCAAACGCTTCCTGAAAAGCTCCCGAGAAAACAGGGAGCATTTATTCAGGCTCGAAAGTGCGCTCCAGACAACGCTCCCCTTAGGAAGCATTTTCGAGAGCGCGCTCCCGAACAGAGCGCGTTTTGGGAGCAGGATCGGGGGGAACGATTCCCAGCAACCTTAGAAGTAACAATCATACTGATCCTTCATCTCAATAGCACTGATTAGATAATGCAAGAGTAGACCCCACCTAAAGTGTTATTTGGGTTATTCTCAATTTTCCATGGGGTGAGCAAAGAGAGCACCTAAAGTGTTATTTGGGTTATTCTCAATTTTCCATGAGGCGAGAAGAGAGAATAGACCTTTGGGTTTTCACGGTGAGAATTGCCAACTAGCTAGTCTATGCTAATATAGAGATTGAGTGGGCCTAATGGTGAAGATCATGTGTTTCCTCTTAAGAGATCACGAGTTCAAATCCAGAAGGGAGATGAGAGTATGTATGCCTCCATAGACTTTAGCAGTCAAATCACTGCCTAGAGGTCCCTTCTCCCACAAACAAAGGGGTCACATACACCAATTTGGTGTCTGCGTGGGCAGTGACCTTAAAATTGTATTATTATAAAATGCACTGCCCCCTAATGATGACAAGGCATCCCAGACACGATGCAGACTAGAGTTGTACAATCCTGTTAATTTTAGTTAACGATGGTATGTTCTATGCTTAGAGCAATTTACTTCAATTTTTCTTATTAGCCCAATTCAATTTTCTGCTAAGCAACTACATTAACATTGATAGTAAATGTTGATATAACATAAATAATTCAGCAGAGAGTAAAATTTTCAGTGGTCAACAAGACGCCCTAGACAACAAAGTCAACATTGGTCAAACTAGCAAAATTCCTCCCAATGGAGCTCGGTCAAAGACAATCAAACTCGGCCTCAAGAAACAGTCAAAGTCAGCCCAAAACAGTGTGCAAATTCTCGATCAAACCTAGTCAACATTGCGATCAAACTGTGATCAAACAGTGGTCAAAGTCTGCAATCAAACAGCCCAGAACTTCTCGATTTCTGTGCCACCAAACTCGGCCTCCCAAACTCAAAATCTGTCCCAAAAATCAAAGTCAAAATCTGTGAGTTGACCCAAGGTCAACACTTGTCAACATTGTTGCAGAAACCCTAAAATAGTCTGAAATACTCAACTGCCCTTTCACACGTGCAGAGGAGAGAGAATGTCTCCTGTGGTTGTACAAACCAATGAGAAGGAGAGAGAATGTGAGGAGATGATGTCAAAATGAAGTTTGATTCTCTCCTTTTTATATCCATCAATGAGGGTGTGTGACACATCTTTTGGGGCTTGTGAGCCTACATTACATTTGGGGCCAACCTTTGACAATTGCACATGTGAGAGAAAATAAATTCAAAATCCAACTTCTGCTCATCTAAACTAGATGATGTTTAAATCACTTGCACCTCTCCGAAAGAGGAATCCAACAAAAATATCATCTCCATCATATGAGCAGAGCAAAGTGGAGTTTGGCCCTAGTTGCCAAATTTAACACTCACTCTCAACTAAGGAGAACTCCACTTGTCAATCCATCTGTCAACCTGTGCAATCCTGTCATCCAGTACTATCATGTACTGTCATACATCATCCTGTCATCTTGTGTCATCCTGTTGTCTCCGTACTTTGTCGACTCTCTTCTGCTATAGAAGAAATAATGAAGAAGATTTGATTGAGAATGAGTCACAAGACCTTGCCACTCTCCACTCACCCGAAGTCAGTTTATAGGTAAAAACCTCAATCAGATTTGATCCCAAATCAACTTGTTGGACACAACCCATCCTAGACATAGGGAGTACGACAATATGCAATGCGTCCATCGATAATGCTATGGTCTCTATCCTCATTTCCTACCTCATTGGCCAGATCAAGAGAGGATGAACCAACTCAATATAATAACAGTGGAGAAGTAGCACACCAACAAGGTAAGTCGAACCTATCCCTGTGGTTGCTTATTGCTCCAGGAAGCTATCCCCAAGTCCCGTGGAGCTCCCAGAGCTCAAAGTTCAACTGAAGCAGGACCCTCAAAAGAGGGTCTGTCCACGATTCCAAGCTTCTCACGGAAGGTTAATAATTTGACCTTCCCCAAGGGCTTCATGAGAATATCTACAACCTGCTCATCAATCCCAATGTGATGGAGCCTTACGACGCCTCGCTATACCATATCCCAGATAAAGTGGTACATAATATAAATATTATTGGAGAAGTTGTGGAACACGAGATTCTCTAAAAGTCGAATCCCACTTCAGTTGTCGTAAAGGATCACGGTGGTATCCAGCACATGCCCAAATAGCTCACTGAAGAGCTTCCTCAACCAAACAGCTTCACAACAAGCCATACTTGCTGCATTGTATTCAACATCGACAGTGCTCAAAGCAACCGATTTTTGCTTCATGCTCATCCAAGATATCGACGCAGAACCTAGAGTGAAGCAACATCCAGATGTGCTTTCACAATCCACCACAATGACTGACCAGTCAACATCTATATATCCTTGGAGCCTCATACAACCGACAGTGTATCTCAGCCCATGGTTGATTGTGCCCCGGAGATATCTCAAGAGATTCTTGGCACCAATCCAGTGAATGTGATGAGGCTCGACCATATATTGACTCAACGTGTTCACTGGAAAGCATATGTCTGGACGAGAGTTCTCTAAGAACATCAGGGCCCCTACGAGTTGACGATACTTGGTAGGATTTCCCAAATCGGACACAGCAGCACTTCCACACAACTTCTTAAAGTTGATCGGAGTAGTCACAGACTTGCAATCCACCATCCCAAATCTTTCCAACAACTTCACAACATATTTTCCTTAAGAAAATAAAATCTCACCTGGCTTTTTCCAGACCTCTAGGCCTAGGAAGTAGTGCAATAGTCTCACGTCCTTCATCTCAAACTCAGAAGCTAGCTCCCTCTAACTCAGAAGAGGGTCAGCACCTGTCAGGAAGAGATCGTCACATAGAGAACCAAAATGAGAGGCTTGTTATTATCAACCTTAAAATAAAGGTTTGGATCAGCATCACTTCGAGTAAATCCCACCTTCATCAAGTAGGTATCGATCCTCTCATACCAAGCCTTGGGGGCTTGCTTCAACCCATAGAGGGATTTCTTCAACTTGCATATGTGTGTATCTCTATCTCGAACTTTGAACCCTAGAGGTTGTTCTACACAGACCTCTTCCTTAATCGAACCATGTAAGAAGGCTATCTTGACATCCATCTGATGTAGACTCCATCCTTGCGATGCAGCAAGGGAAATGATCGAACAGATGGTGGCATAGCGACCAAAAGGTGCAAATCTTTCATCATAATCTATTTATTCTTTCTACGAGAAGCCTCAAGTAACAAATCTTGCCTTGAATTTTTCAGCACTTCCATCGTCTTCATGCTTGTTCTTGTAGAGCCATTTCGAGGTGACAACAGATTTGTCCTTTAGTCTGGGGACCACTTCCTAGACATCATTTTTCATGATCAAATCATAATCTTCGTTCATTGCATCCTTCCAATCTTGGTGCTTCACGACTTCTTCAAACGTTCCAGGCTTAGATTGTACAATGGTGCTCATGGCTACTAAGTACCCTTAGTACATATTCAGCTACTTACTTTCACAGAATGTTCCCCTTGGAGCAATATGTCTCTCGGCATCTTCGAGAGTGTCTCTAAGCCATGAAGGCCTTCTTTTATTTGAAGAAGGTGAATCTATAGGATCCATTGGACCTTCAACATTGGGCATTTGTTCATCCTTTGGTTCTTCCTGCTTTCCTGCTTCTTCTTCTTTGTCTTCCTTTGAGATAGGAAGATCTCTAACCTTCCTAAGGACAACATCTTCTTCGAAGGTGACATCATGACATATCTCCACTTCTCTTTGACCAGGCACATAGATTCTATATGCCTTAGAAGTTTCACTGTATCCCACAAACGATCCCTTCTTTCTAGAAGCATCCAACTTGCTTCTCTGTTCTTTCGGCACATGAAAGTATATGGGACTTCCAAAGATTATAAAATGAGAAACATCAGGTTTCTTACCAGTGAAGACTTCTTCAGGAGTTTTGGAATCCAATGCTGAATGTGGGCATCTATTTTGAACATACACAGCGATGTTGGCAGCTTCTCCCCATAGGAACTTCGAAAGACTTTGGTCATGAAGCATGGCACAGGCAGCTTCCAAAATGGTTCTATTGTTCCTTTTGGCAACTCCATTTTGTTCGTGAGTATATGCAGTAGTTGTCTCCCTCTTAATGCCAACTTCCTTGCAATAGTCATTGTATTCATTTGACTCATATTCGGTTCCATTATCAGTCCTCAGAATTTTGATCTCCTTCCTTGTTTGATTTTCAACCAAGGCTTTGAAGGTGCGAAACCATTTGAATACTTCGTCCTTTTTCTTCAAGAAGTATATCCATGTCTTGCGGGAGAAGTCATCTATAAAAGTGACATAATATAAGCATCCTCCCAAGAATGTTACAGGCAACATACCAGATAGATCATAATGACTCAATTGTAGAATATCAGAAGTCTTGGTGACACTTGAGGGGAATGGTCCCCTTGTATGCTTTCCTTCGGCACAACGTTGACATACACCTTCATGATTATCTTTGAAATCAAACATACCTGTAACCACCTTCCTTGCTTCGCAAAGGGCTTTATAATGAAGGTGTGCAAACCTCCGATGCCATAGCCCGGATTGAAGAGTTGCATTACATGTCATGGCTCCCAACGGACTTCCTCCAACCTGATAGAGTGTGTCAACCCTGAAACCAAGAGTGAATGCTTCTTTGAAATTCCTCTTCCAAATGCGTACCTTTCCATCGATGAATGCCACCTTAAATCCTTTGTCTTCCACTACCAAGATAAACACTAGATTCTTCTTCAAGTCAAGTACATACAACACATCTTGCAAATGGAGGACTTGACCTTGATTTAGATGAAGGGTCACAGTCCCTATCCCTTTTACGGGACAGGTGGCATAGTCTCCAAGGTTAATTTCCAAATTTGTATCATTTTCAATCAAATCAAAGAGGGCCTCTTTATATCGAGTGAAGTGCCTTGAGGCACAACTATCAATCAACCAGTTATCCAACGTGTCAGGAGGAGATGTAACAAAGAGGGCAGATATGAGAATATATTCATTTCTCTTGTTATCAATAACATTAGATTCATCATACTTGGAGTTTCTTGACCTCTTGAAAGGTTGACCATTTCCATTTCTATTTCGATCAAAGGGAGCCTTTCTCCTTCCTTTGTTGTTGAACCTGTTGTTCCTTTGATTTCCATTCCCCCTGAAGTTGTTATGGTTGTTGTAGTCATCATCTTAGGGAGAGTCCCTTTTATTGGAACACTCTCTAGCATAGTGACCAAACCTCTTACAATTGTAACATCATCATCTTAGGGAGAGTCCCTTTTATTGGGACACTCTCTAGCATAGTGACCAAACCTGTTACAATTGTAACATCTACCTCTTCTTCCTTTGGGACTTGCTCTTGATTTCTTAAACCAACATTATTCCTCTTCTTTGCATGAGCGGTGAAGGCAATAGGTTCACTTCCATTTCCATTTGAGGGATGGTCTCTCTCCATCATCCTTGTCTCCTCTTGAGTGCATCTTGTCAACAGTTCATCAAAATCAAGAATTATATTATTATTGAAAATAGTGGTATTGAATACATACCATGCCCGGGGAAGTCCTCCAAGAGCAATGGGAGTGAGCTCTTGGTCAGCTATGACCTCTCCAGTAGATAAGAGATCATTCTTGATTTCGGTGAGCCTCATGAAGTAGGATTGGATGGACTATCCCTTGTCCATCTTGATGTTCTTCAACTTGTTCTTCAAAAAGAGAATTTGATTAGCATTGCTAGCCCTGAACATGCTAACCAACTTATCATACATCTTCTTAAATGTGCCCAGCTCGTAGATATAAGCAAACAAGTGCTTGAGAATAGAAAACCTAATGATCTTCTTCGCCTTGTTTTCCCCTTTCTTGAACTTTGTTTTAGTGGCAGCCAATGCATTTGACGGAGGCTCAATGATCTTTCCCTACACATAATCCATAACATATTCTTTCTCCAATGTCAGATCCAAGGACATTTTCCAAGCATGATAATCAGACTTGTCATTGAGCTTGTCATCAGATATGAAGTATGATGAGGAAGCCATTGACCCTTGTCCTTATCTAATCAACCTTCAACGATTACTCTTCTTACTCTTGCTTGGGCTTTGTCTTCACCTCAGCTCTGATACCATTTTAGTTTTAGTTAACGATGGTATGTTCTATGCTTAGAGCAATTTACATCAATTTTTCTTATTAGCTCAATTCAATTTCCTGTTAAGCAATCACATTATCATTGACAGTAAATGTTGATAGAACATAAATAAATATCCAAAAGACAAGCCAAGACAAGAGGACACAATGATTTGGGGGATGGCAGGGAAAACCCTTTAATCAAATCTTCTTATTATTCTTCAAAGTCAACAGAGAAAGAAAGTACAATTTTTACAATTTTCAGTAGTCAACAAGATGCCCTAGCCAGCAAAGTCAATGCTAGTCAAACTAGCAAAATTCCTCCCAATGGAGCTCGGTCAAATCCAGTCAAAATCGGCCTCAAGAAACAGTGAAATTCAGCCCAAAAAAGTCCTCAAATTCTCAGTCAAACTTGGTCAACGTTGCGGTCAAACTGCGGCCAAAGTCTGCGGTCAAACAATGGTCAAAGTCTGTGATCAAATAGCCCAGAACTTCTCGATTTCTATGCCACCAAACTCGACCTCCCAAACTCAAAATTTGTCCCAAAAATCAAAGTCAAAATATGTGAGTTGACCCAAGGTCAACGCTAGTCAACGCTACCGCAGAAACCCTAAAATAGTCGAAAATACTCCGCTGCCCTTTCACGCGTGCGGATAAAAGAAAATGTCTCCTAAGGTTGTACGAACCAATGGAAAGCAAAGAGAATGTGTGAGGAGATGATGTCAAAATAAAGTTTGAGTCTCTCCTTTTTATATCCATCAATGAGGGTGTGTGACACATCTTCTGGGGCTTGTGAGCCTACATTACATTTCAGACCAACCTTGACAATTGCACATGTGAGAGAAAATAAATTCAAAATCCAACTTCTGCTCATCCAAACAAGATGATCTTTAGATCAATCTTGCACCTCTCCGAATCTTCTAGAAAACAAGGATCAAGTCAAGTTTTAATCTTAGCCATTGATTAAACTTCTAATCTGGGTCATTGGTTCTCCAACGAGAAGATTATAAAATAAGTCTTGAGGGTCATTTGTAAAACAAGTCAGGAATACACTCAGTATCCAAAGGAGATAGATTCTGAAGCAAGAGAATTCGATTTCAGTGGGAGAGTTGCAGGGCGAGGATTTTGCAGAAGCAAAAGGAGGGAGTCAGTTAGTGATCGAGGTCAAGGACAGAGGTAAGCAGTGGGCCACTAGAGGCAGCGCCGGGCTGTAGCGCAGAGAACCCACGCAAACCCTACGCAGACTTATGCAGTCCAGCGCTGGGACTGCGCAAAGGAACACGCAGACAAGCATTGGAGATAGCAGAGGCTGATCAGGGTGTCAGAGATTTGTCGGAAGGCGCCGGGAATCCTGTCTCAGGTGTTTCAGATTTTATCTACCAATATTTTTCCTTGTTTTCCTGCATTGGGTTTTTCCAGAGACAATTGTCCAAAAATAATTGTGTACATGTGATTGATTCTTATGCTTATGTCCTTTACTGTTTATTTCTCTGAATATATATTTGTGAATGTTGCAGTAGTATTTATTTCGATATTTGCCAAAATATTTTTGAAAAATAACTTATTGAAATAATAAGTAGGAGGAATAAATCTATCACTACAATTGTATAGTTTTCAGATCGAAAATTCTGCACGGTATAAGAGCCAGAGATGAATAACAGGAACGGAGAATCGACTAGTGAACGGAAGTCTACTGTTGCAGCAACAGCTGCAGAAGGGTTCACGCAGTTCTCCAGGGAGGGAAGGAAGCATGATAGAATAGATGGATCACGATGTCTCTATTCTGGCATCCAGACTTGAAGAAGAATTTGCTTGCGTATCAAGCACTACTTCTTCTGATATCTGGTATATTGACAGTGGAGCCTCTGCTCACATCACTGGAGTACGGGAATGTTTTTCCGACTATCGAGAAGAGCAGAGGAATTTTAAGATATCCATGGGTAATAAAGCAAAATGCACTCCTACTGGGAGAGGTACCATAGTTTTTCAGACCGAGGCTGGAAATAAGGTCCGAGCCACTAATGTACTGCATGTGCCTAGGTTAGGGATGAACTTGCTCTCAGTGTCTCAGCTTCAAAACCGAGGCTATGACGTCTACTTTATTGGCAATAGGGTCTACGTCAAACACCCTAGTTGGAAGAAAAAGGCACAGATCAGGGTAAGAAGCAACAAACTTTACAAGTTGTAGCTTGAGTCTCCAATGGCACTGGTCGGCAGCACAGATGAGACGGCTCTGAATGAGCTATGTCACAGAAGAATGGGACATTTGCATCACGAGGCGTTAAAATTCTCCAGAAGACTGTCACAGGAGTTCCAGAGCTGAGCACTAAACGAGATGATGTCTGCAAGGGGTGTGTATTGGGAAAATATGATAAGGCAAGGTATCAGAGAAGCAACAATAGGGCCAAAGGCGTATTGGACTTGATACACTCGGATATTTGTGGACCAATTTCCACTAGAGCTCTTAGTGGCGTCGAGTACTTTGTCACCTTCAATGATGACCATTCCAAGAAAACCTGGATCTATCTTTTGAAGACCAAGGATGAAGTCTTCAGTCAGTTTAAAGAGTTTAAAGCTCTGATTGAAAATCTGACAGGAAAGCGAATCAAGGTGTTGTGATCAGACAACGATGGTGAATACATAGATAAGGAATTCACTGGATTTTGCGCAAGGGAAGGTATCAAAAGAGAGTGGACAACTCCATACAATCTGGAGCAGAATGGTGTGGCAGAAAGGAAAAACAAGACTATTGTCAAAGCAACAAGGGCAATGATGTATGACCAAGACATGCCCAAACTCCTGTGGGCTAAAGCTTGTAATACATTTGTCTACATTCAAAACAGGACTCCTCACGCTGCATTGGGAAAGATCATGCTAGAAAGTGTCTTCACTGGCAATAAGCCTGAAGTGAGTCACTTTAGGATCTTCGACAGTACAGCTTACTGTCATCTGCCCAGTGAGAAGAGGAAGAAGTTGGAAATGACTGCAAAAAAAGGGTATTTAGTAGGATACAGCGAGAATGAAAAGGCATATCGCATCTACATTCCTGAGGGCAGGAAAGTCGTGGTGCAGAGGAATGTGAAGTTCATGAAGGAGAAGGCCTTCAGAAGGTCCCGCAAGTTTCCTTCTGCTACGCAGTCTAAGGAGGAGCCTCTTATTTAGCCCCAACAACCAGCGGCAGAAAATTCAGTTGCCTCTCCAAGTTATAGGGATCCAAGGGACGTGTCTCCTGAGGATTTGCAAGAGGGAGAGTCAGTAAATCCACCCACCACCAGTAGAGAACAAGCAGGGAACTACGACAGATTCTGAAAGATGCAGAGGACTTTGTCAGAATCCCTCGAAATGAGAAGAGACAACATAAGCAGCCTGAGAGGTATTAAGCCTTGGTTTCTCAAGACAGAGAACCTTCCAGTTTTCGGGAAGTAGCTCAGCACCAAGTGTGGGTTCATGCAATGGTGGAAGAGTACAGTTCTATCATGACAAATGACGTCTAGGAAGTGGTCCCCAGACCTCAGGAGAGATCAATTGTAGGATAAAGGTGGATCTACAAGATCAAGTACGCTGCAGATGGAAACATCGAGAAATTTAAAGCCATGTTTGTGACTAAAGGGTATGCTCAGAAGGAAGGGATTGACTATGAAGAAACCTTCGCCCCAATAGCCAGATACACCTATATCAGATCTGTGATATCCCAAATTCACCAAATGGACGTCAAAACGGCATTCTTGAACGGGGTGATAGAGGAAGAGGTGTATATAGAACAACCGGAGGGCTTCGAGACGCATGATCAGAAGACTCATGTGTGCAGAATGAAGAAAGCGTTGTATGGACTGAAGCAAGCTCCTAGAGCCTGGTATGGTCGAATTGACAGCTACCTGCAGAAGATGGGATTTGTCAAGAGTGACACAAATCCCAATCTCTACTATCTGAGAGTTGGGAGTGAGTCGTTGATACTGGTTTTGTATGTAGATGATCTATTCTTGACAAGACATCAAGGCTCATCACAGATTGCAAGAAGAATTTGGTTGAGGAATTTGACATGAAGAATACAGGACGGATGCACTATTTTCTGGGGTTGGAGGTTTGGCAGCAGAATGGGGAGATCTTTCTTGGTCAAGGGAAATACACTACAGAGATTCTGAAGAGATTTCAAATGGAGGATTGTAGACCCATGACAACTCCAATGATCACCAACTGGAAGAAAATCGACACGTGCGAAGATGATGAGGCTGATCCTACGTTATATAGGTAGCTCATAGGATCGTTGATGTATTTGGTAAATACAAGGCTAAACATTTGTTATGTTGTAAATACCCTCAGTTAGTTCATGGTAGAACCTAAGAGGGCTCATTGGGCAACAGCCAAGCATGTTCTCACGTTCCTTCAAGGAACAGTCGAGCTTGGATTGAAGTACACTCATAGCAATGATGTCAGGTTGAGTGGTTTCACCGACACAGATTGGGTTGGGAGTTCAGTAGATCGGAAGAGTACCAGTGGGTATTGTTTCAGTCTAGGATCAAGAATGACTTCCTAGTGAAGCAGGAAATAGAAGTCCATAGCACTGAGCTCAGCAGAAGCAGAGTATATGGCAGCCAGCGCAACTTCGTGCGAGGCCATATGGCTTCGAAAAGTGTTAGTGAACCTACTCAAGGAGAAAATGGAAGCGACCAGTATCTTATGCGATAATCAAAGTTGCATCAAGCTCTCTGAAAATCCTGTATTTCATGATCAGTCGAAACATATTGATATCACGTGTCACTTCATCAGGGACTGTGTACAACGTGGAGCTATTCAGTTGCAGTACACTCCAACAGGAGAACAGGTGGCAGACATCCTCACAAAAGCTCTAGGGAAGACGAAGTTTGTCTACTTCAGAGAAAAGATGGGGATGATGAAGAATCCTTTCCAGTAGCAAAAATGGATAGGATCAGAGTTCAGAGGGAGTTGTTGTACAAATGTAGCAGTGACAGTGGTAGTGTCAGTGTCAAAGGCAACAGTATAGAGGACAACAGCGCAGCAGATGAGGGGCAGCGTCTAGAAATCAGCAACGCAGAGGGTGCTTCAAAAGTAGAGCAACATGCAGTAGGCATATTGTTGGAACACCTTCCTTGCTAAGAGGGATTGTTTATTTTTGTAGCATCTGAAGTGTTCCAAGTCTCAAACTTTGCAGGGAGACTTGGACAACAACATTCCAAAGAACCCAAAAACTGTTTGTGGAAATTCCACTCGGTTCATGACTTATTAAAATAATTAATTATTTTAATGAAGACCCTAAGTCTAAACTTAGGGAAATGAAATAATTAAAAGGTATTAATAAGTTAGAGTGTGAATCTTCTAGAAAAGAAGGATCAAGTCAAGTTTTAATCTTATCCATTGATTAAACTTCTAATATGGGTCATTGGTTCTCCAACGAGAATATTATAAAGAAGGCTTGAAATTAATTTGGAAAACAAGCCGAGCATACACTCAGTACCCGAAGGAGATCGATTCTACAGCAAGAGAATTCGATTTCAGTGGGAGAGTTGCAAGGCGAGGATTTTGCAAAAGCAGAAGGAGGAGGGAGTCAGCGAGTGATCGAGGTCAATGACAGAGGGAAGCAGTGGGCCACTAAAGGTAGCTCTGGGCTGCAACGCAAAGAACCCACGCAAACCCTACACAGACTTACGCAATCCAGCGCTGGGACTACTCAGAGGAACACGCAGAAAGGCACAGGAGATACCAAAGGTTGATCAAGGTGTTAAAGATTTGTCGGAAGAAGCCGAGAATCCTGTCTCAGGTGTTTCAGATTTTATCTGCCATTATTTTTCCTCGTAAAGAAATCAGTTGCTAAAGAATTAATAAAACCCTCATATGCTGCACTGGTTTTCCCGCATTGGTGTTTTCCAAGGACAATTGTCCAAAATTAACTCTGTACATGTGATTGATTCATGTGCTTATGTCCTTTACTGTTTATTTCTTTGCATATGTATTTGTGAATGTTGCAGTAGTATTTATTTCGATATTTGCTATAAGATTTCTAAAAAATAACTTATTGAAATAATAAGTAGGAGGAATAAATCTATCACTGCAATTGTATAGTTTTCAGATTGAAAATTTCACACCCTCATCATGAGACTTGTACACCTGGCATATATTTTAAAGGTAATTATGGTGCATTGTTTATTTGGAGCACTCTGTGTAAAGGCTAGACACATTGCATGAAGCATATTTTCCTTAGTCAAAGAGTGGTCATCTCAAAGCTAGCATTTTGTATATGAAGACAACTAACACTTTACATTAGATTACCTTGGACTTATTTTGTTGGAGGTAGACACATTGCATGAAGCATATTTTCCTTAGTCAAAGAGTGGTCATCTCAAAGCTAGCATTTTGTACATGAAGACAACTAACACTTTACATGAGATTACCTTGGACTTATTTTGTTGGAGGTTGTTATAGGGCATAACCAACTTCATTATTTTATTATTTTTTACTTGACTTGACACGTGAGCTGCTTATGTGAGAGCATAATTGTATTGTTTTCCTTGGAGATGAGGATGCATCTAGCAAATTTTATTAGTTCTTTTTGGAGAAGAAAGTGGATCTCAAGAACCTATTGTTATTTTTAGTAAAAGAAAGAGTAGTCACCTCAAAGCTAGCATTTTGAACAAGGGGAAAACTAGCACTTTACATGAGATTATCTAGGGCTTACCTTGTTGGAGTTTGTTACAGGACATAACTAACTTTATTATTTTATTATTGTTTAACTTGACACACAAGTTGTTTATGTGAGATCATAATTGTATTGTTTTCCTTGGAGATGGGGATGCATCCAGCATATTTTATTAGTTCTTCTATTTTTTGTAAAATAAGTTGTTGAAGAGGATATTTTATTGTTATTTCTTGGAGAACTAATGGATCTAGGAAAAAAAGTGCTTCGTTATTGTTGAGGAGATAGAGTTGAAACATTTATAAGGGATTTCTTCTTGGAGAAGAAAGTGGATCTCAAGAACCTATTGCTATTTTTAGTAAAAGAAGTTGAAGAGGATATTTTGTTGTTATTTCTAGGAGAACTAATGGATCTAGGAAAACAAGTTTTTCTTTATTGTTGAGGAGATAGAGCTGAAACATATATAAGGGTTTTCTTTCTCCATTTGATGTATGGTGTTTCTCTCTCCATTTAATGTATGGTGGAATCTGGAAGCAATCTCCTAGGAACTTAGTTGAATATCTATTAGATGGCTTTGGAGGATTAATGAAAATGCTTTGTGGATGAGGATGTCTTAGGGGTGATTTATGAAGTGATTAATCTGGTAACTGTTTCTTTTTGCTTTATGTTATCCTTGGAATGTTGTTTATGGATGCATTTTTTCTCTACGATTGGAGAAATGCATGCACATTTCATTCCAAGTAATCATAATTTTCATGGAGTGTTGAAGTTCATCTACTATTGCGATCTCTAGTTACATTTCTATAATTTGCGACAACAAAGAAAGTTACATTTCTGTAATTTGGGACAGCAAAGAAGGGACCTTTTGATCCAGATCTTGGGGGGAGGCCCCCAAGATCTAAAAAATTGAAATGTCAGAAGAAAAGAGGAGAACACTGTTGTCGCACAGAATGTCTAGGCACCGCGACAACGGCTCAGATCGAGGGCTGTCACCCTAATCTCCAATATCTCTATTTAAGTTGTCTCCTTATAGCAGACTAAGGGGGTAAACCCTATGGAAATGGAATGAAGGAGAACTCGTTGGGAACCAACGAGTTCGGGAGACACAGTTAAACGACAAATACTTGTAAAAGATCTAGCTAGATTAAATGACTTGATTGAATTAGAAAGATTAATACCAGTGTGTTATGGAGTCAACTACTCTACTAAGGAAATTACAACCAAGTACTTGATGAGAAACTGTTGCTATGCAATGTTAAATTAGAATGCAGAATGTAAGGAAAATGATTTGAAGAAGGAGCAAGATGAAACAAGCTTCAAAGATGAGAGTTAATGTTAAAAAGCCTAAAGCACTTGGATTATAAATAATCTGATCTAACCACTAAGTACTTAAGCGAGAATGTCAATTATGAAGATGCCCACAAGATTACTCGATTAAAAGATATACAAATCCACAATAGAGCTCTCAAAATCAGATATTAATCACACTTGAAAAGATTTCCCAAACATTAGTGTTCAATAAACATCCAATAATTCAAGTAAATGAAACAAAAGTTAATTAAACATTAGGCAATTTTAATTGATAGAACACGTTCCAAAACTCAAATGCCAATGATCATCAAACCCAACTGAAACATATGAAATTTATTAGCACTTAAATCTCAATAATTATTCATCCAGAGATACCATGAAAGTATAATGCTAATAAAACCACTTCATCAAGCAAATTATGGATTAAATGTTGTTTTTAAAAATGCAAATCCAAAAATTAAATTTTCTCCTATAGTCAAACTTAGGATATATTTTTCGCAAGATTTCAGATCTGAAATATAAATGACAACAGTAATTTAAACCATAGATCAGCAAACAAATGATGCTGGGACCAATGCCCAAAATGACTAAAAATAGTAAAAATTGATGAACTTGAAGAAAAATCAATTTTTAGGGCTTGATTAAGAGAAATTTCAGATCTGATATTTTTATTTCAGTAGTGAAACAGTGACAGATCAGCAAGAAAAAACTACCCAAAATAGCTGCCAAATACTTCCAGAAATAGCAAAAATGTATTAAAACTTGAAAATTTCAATTTTAAGGCTTTAAGAGAGTTTGATTCAATAATTTTCAGAACTGATAAGTTTATAACAGCAGTAAAATGATAACAGATCAACAAACTGAAAATACTGAAAATGATCCCCACAATGTCTAAAAATAGTAAGTTTTGCCAAAAACTGAAAATTCAAGTGGTTCTCCTTCATTCCATTTCCATAGGGTCTACCCCCCTTAGTCTGCTATAAGGAGATAACTTAAATAGAGAGATTGGGGATCAGGGTGACAACCCGCGATCTGAGCCATTGTCGCGGTGCCTAGACATTCTATGCGACAACAAACACACAGTAAACAAAACCACAAAAAAATTTGTTTTATTAAAACAAGGAATAAATGTAAAAGCTACATTGTGGTGGACAATCTGTCCTTTTACAAAATGTGACTTGTTACTTATAGTCATTTTTAGTTACAGTACCCTAGGTAAATTCCATGGATGGGTAAATACCATGGGTAGATGCCACTTACAATACCATAGGTAAATACCATGGGTGGATGCCACTTGCAATACTGTGGGTAAATTCCATTGGTGGATGAATACCATGGGTGGATAAATACCATGAGTAAATGAATACCGTGGGTGGATGAATACCATGGGTGGATGCCACTAACAATACCATAGGTAAATTCCATGGGTCGATGAATACCATGGGTGGATAAATACCATGAGTGAATGAATACCATGCGTAGATGTCACTTACAACACTGGGGATAATTACCATGGGTGGATGAATATGATGGGTGGATAAATACCATGAGTGAATGAATACCATGGGTAGATGCCACTTACAACATTTTTGGTAATTACCATGGGTAGATGAATACCATGGGTGGATGCCACTTTCCATTCGGATCATTCCCCCCCCCCCCCCCTTAAAAAGCAATGGTCACCATTGCATGAAGTTCCCTCCTAAGAAGCGTATGTTGAATATGAAGAGCAACTGAAGAGAATGGTTTTGTGTGGTTAACCCATAACCATGATGAACAAATATCTAAGGATAGAGATACCCTGTAATGTTGGTGACCAACTGTGATACTGACACTGTGCGGCCTAGCAAATGGACTTCTATGAAGTGTGGGTTTGTGGATGACCCATAACCATGACAAATGAAGATCTGAAGATAGAGATACCCTGTAATGCTTGTGACCAACTATGATACTGACAGTGTGCGACCTAGCAAATGGACTTCGATGAAATGTGGGTTTGTGAACGTCCCATAACCATGGGTGGATGAATACCATGGATGGATAAATACAATGGGGGTATGAATACCATGGGTAGATAAATGCCACTTACAACACCATGGGTAAATACCATGGGTGGATGCCACTTTCCATTCGGATCACCTTTGTAGCGTTTAGATTTCAACCTCAATTTCCATTATTACTCAAAGGGATAGCCTCCCATGATTCCTCAATAGGATAGCCTCCCATGAACCTTGACTTGACCCCATATGCACAATTGAAAGACATTAGTCTTTGGTCCATTCATCCTTGTTATTTCCTAAACATTTGTAACTTATTTTACTAGAGCCATCTCTTCATTTCACCTTGGGCTTCATTGTATAAGCTAGTAATCCCATTTTAAGGAAGTCCCTTGTGAACCAAAGGAGAACGAGCCAAAGTGTCGAGAGGATTTGTGAGGTGACATTGGCATCCCTCTTATTTCATCCAAGTCCTTGTTTAAGCTTTAGGACTTTATCCTAAGAAGTTAGGGTTTGAGAGATAATAGCCCCCATTCAAATGGAGGGGTCAAATTCGAGTGGGCATCACTTTCTCTTTCAACAAAAGTGGACAACTACCATATGAGCAAAGAGACATTGCACAATTAAAGGCAATTTCACAAGTAGAAATGAAGACCATTCATAGGTGTTTGACCAAAGGGTATTCAAACCAATGACACAAGAGTACTTGAGAAGAAGAGTACTTGCACTAGTTTCAACAAGTATACCCGCACATCCTTAAATGAAGTAAATGGAAACCTTGTCCAGAAAGGAGCAAATCCATTTCCACACATAATTGCTCTAATTGCAAGGTAGAGTTGCTTGCAAAGATTTAAGCAAAGGGCACCAACAATTATGGAAGCAACTCACACTACCCTACAGCAAGATCCTTGCCACAAAGGGAAATGAATGCAATCACACTTGTAAGCATGAAGCTCGAACTTCACTTGCCATAAAGGGAAGTGAATCCAATCACACTTGTAAAGCATGAAACTCGATCTCCCTCCATATAGCACATTCATTGGAAATAATGTGATGGGAATAATCCTTCATAGAGAATGGTGCAATTCAAGAAGGACTAGGAACAACTTAGCTAATCAAACATTTGGTTAAGTTGGAATTGGAAAGGCCAGGGGTAGGAATTCAAATTACTAATGAGGCATGAAAACCCATCTACATGGCATTCAAAAGGTCCCAAGGGGAATTCAAATTGTCATTAACAATATTATAAATTACCTACCAACAGTTAGAATGGGGGCTTGGTTGTTGGCCTTTTGGAGTTAATTCTAAACTTGAGCACTAGTACATTTGACGCTGACATTTTCCATTCATACCTAGACATTATTTTAAATGAGTTCTTCAAGATAGTGATGACAATTGGAGACAAAAAATCAAAGAGAATGAAGTTAGATTTAAGTTCAATAGCTCATTCTTACTCTGAAGAAAGATTGCAAGTCAAGATGGAGGAAGCAAATGTTGTAGCACACCAAATTTTCTACCCAATTTTCTCTACTTGTCTAGAGCAAATGTAATCTATAATTTCCCTTTTATTGAAAGAATCAATAAATCACAACAAAAGTCATTCCTCTGTTGGAGTTTTCTTGAAGTGTTTTTCTCCATTTCCTTGTTTTAATCAAGGAATAATAAAAAAGTATTTAAAGACCCATTATGGTGGGTTGTTTAGCAAGATACATGCTACTATTTGCAAATCATATTGATGTACTTTTACCTGGAAGCTTGGAAGGGATCACTATGAGTTGAATACTTACAAGACTAAATAAATCACAAGAGAGTTACTCCCAAAGAAGCTCAAGGTTGGAGTAACAAGAAGGAAGAAAAAATGCCAAGATTCAACTATCAGCAAAAATCAAGAATACAATGAGATAAAGGCCATAGTATCAAAACTGGAGAAGTATACTGGCACCACGAGGTGAAGCGTTGAGAGCCTTAGGTCTCCAAGCAGTGACAACACATCACATCTACCCATGCACACCTTTTGCACCCACGAGGTGAAGCATTGAGAGCCTTGGGTCTCCAAGCAGTAACAACACATCACATCTACCCATGCACACCTTTTGCACCCACGATGTTTTGTCACTTTGCACTACATTTTATGATTCTTCAGGATGATGCACCTGGACCAGCATGCCCCATGCCGGCCTTAGCACTCTCCAAGAGATGAGAGCTAACCTAGAGTCCATATGAGGATGGTCTCACCTTCTAAGACATGGGAGGGCTAGTAGCACCTATAAATCCCTCAATGTTGGAGCAGAGATGGGCACTTTGGAGCAGTTGGAGACCCAAGAGACAGCCTTTGGTGCCCCAAACTAGATTTTCGAGTCCACAAAGGTATTTGGACAAAGATTGGAGGGTCAACCCTCACATCTTGATTTTTAGAGACTTATACACCACTCATGGCACCTGAAAGCCTCAACGTATGCAACGTGGAGCTCTACGCATGGATGGAATCAACCTTTCTAGGACCTACGACTCACAATGTGGGAAAATCATTTGATTTATGTCTAAGCTAGTGGGTTGGCTTGTAACCCAATTCACCATCATGATCTTGCTTGTTTTCATAGGGGCTTTTAGGCTAATTAGACATTGTTCCTCCTCATATAAATAGAGGAGAGGATCATTTTGTTTATCATCGTCATCACTTGGGAATTCGGCCTTCTCTTCTTCAACATTTCAACCTAGTTTCCTATTGAAGAGATGTGATCTACGGAGTGACATTTGTCTTGGAGCTATTGTCTTGTATTTGGAGAAGTTATATTGGATTAATGATTGGATTGTTCATACATATTGTCTTGTAAGTTCTCTTTTATTGAAAATTTTGTATTTCATGTCTAACGTATGTAATAAATTGGTGATCTAGGTTAAATTTTGTGCCCTAATCTTGTTTAAGATCAATTTTATGGAAATTAGATCATATTATTGTGCATGCATTAATCGTAGCATGATATGTGAATGGCAATCTCCTTGGTGAACTTACATTAGCTCTCCCAAGTGACTTACATTCCCTCGCAAAGGTAACAACGAAGGTTAGGGCATCAAAATATCCTTACTCCTGCAAGTTTTAGCCAACCTTAAGAGCTCATAGATTCCATCAACCCTTAGACTAGGCACTGGCCATCCTTTGTTGGTGATCAAAACACAATTGTCCACAAACTTTTCTTCTTTTTTCTCTTTAACTAATTCGGCCCTCTTAATGCCAATAGACTAAATAGTGCATAGAGCAAAATAGCTAGGAAGGGGAATTTTAGGATTTGGAAAGTCTAAATATCAATGGCAAAGCACTCATTTTGGTAGGACTCCAATTTTATCCATAAATTTCCTTTCCCTAGTTGTTTTCCCTAGGGTAAAACCCTATTTTGGTTTTAGCTTCAACTTGGGGTCTTATTTAAGGGTTTCATGTGCCATATACATTGTGGGAAACCCTTTCTCCACACCTTGACCTTTGGCCATCCTAACTCTCAACCTACTAATCAAACCCTAGGTCTTGTGTTGTATAAATTCAACCTAAGGAAAGTGAATTACCTTTGCTCATTGATTGGAGCCTTGTACTTAACTTGTTTCTTTCCCTCAGAAGCCTATTGGTCATCTTATACCATTACACCTAGAATATCCATCATAGATGACCTGATACCGAGACTCCTCCCATTGGTGAAAGTCCATAAAAAGCAGGGGGTTTTGGTTGTGTTAATTGTGGGTCATTACCCCATTGTTGTCTCTTGGTCTAGTAATAGCCTTGTAGGGTACCCATCTCCAAGGCCTGCTAGATTTTGTGACAACACTACCTACTCTGGAATCTAATTTGAAGACCCATTTCTTCCAACCATGCTCCTAGAAGACTAATCGAGAGAATCCATTAATGTTAGCTTATACCAACTAGTTCTGACAGATTTGGAAGAGGTCTACTGCCCATCTTCTAGATTAGATGACTGAGTCATTAGTCTCAATTCAATCTTCAGAGCCTCTGGCTCATTCTCTGTCACTAAAATCAATCTTATGCTAAGTCCTTCTAGCACTGTTATAGATTTGTCTCGGTCCTTTGAGAAACCCACAAACTTTGTCATCAATCCCTTGATGGGTACAGTCCACCATTGCAGGATTTGTCCCCCCCCCCCGGATCAGGAGGGGGATTCACATCCTGGACAGATCTACCACCAATCCTCAAGCAAAGTCGTGGTTCTACCAAATTTTTGTAGTTCCTGGAAAAATGGAATCGCGACGATTCCGCCGGCCCGATCCGCGGTTCCGGCACGAATCCAATGTGGTTCTTCCATGGATCGCAACTAGATTAGAGAGAGATGTGAACGGTTCTACGGACTTGGTTTTTTTTTTGGACTTGATTTGGTTTTTTGAACTATTATGTGAGGTATTTTGCTTCCCAAACACTCCCAAGGTGCCCCCTTGATGTTCCCTAATGGTAATGTTAAATTCTTAAACTAAAAGTGACATACTCCTTTATCTTTCAATCTTTCATTTTCATCCTTTTATTTAAATATTTAACATTATCATGAAATGACTCACGGTGTTTGAAAGTGGTTCCAACTTCATTAGACTTCATATGGAGAAAATACAAATTTCATATCCCGTTCAAAATTCAGCGAACTTAACCGTTTTCGAGATTTGAAGATCAATGAGATTGTGGCATTTCATTAAATTATATCATGTATGACAGTATGTGATTGGATTTTAATCAAGAGCACCAAGCCCTATATGTACCCCAATGTTGGTGGTGTTGATTGTTGAACTCCTTTGGCATGGCCTTAACAAAAATGTACCCATCACTCATGTCAAAATCATTGATCAAGCATATTAAGCTTTCTCTACCATATTATAAGGCTTGGATTAGGTCGTTTGATAAAAATTGGGCAATGGTAGAGGCAAAGGCTAGACAAGAGGAGAGGAATCTAGATTTTAGATGGTGGATGCATCTAAATCGTTGATGCTCAAATAATTAATCATTGACGTAACTACAATGGATTCCATATCTATCTTGATTTATGTACAAATATGCATGTTTTCATATCTTCTACAACTAATTTGGTATTTTGAATGTTTTTTTAAATAAATGCAAAAAAATTTAATAAAAGAAATATATATATATATATATTGTTCTAACACTTTGCTTCCAAAAAACATTCCTGCTTCATGCAACATTGGTACAGTCTCCCTCTCTCCCTCGAAGGGTTGACCTCTGCCAATCCCATTGGTTGTTGGTGTTATCACAAAATCAGACCTGATAGGCTGCTCATCAAACCAATCTTATGCAACTATTTCAAACCAATCTTTTGGTTGAGGCTTAGCCTCCTCAACCTGAGAGGGCTCTCTCAAGGGTTTATGATTTTTTGATAAATGTGTAGATGGCTAACTCTATATGAGATAAAAACAAATAAATGATGTAAACTAGTTGTAAATCACATTAGAAAGTATACATTGGGCTATTGGAGTCATGATAGCTTCAGAAAAACCAAGATAATCTACCTGGCATGGAAGTCAAGGCAAATCAGAGTTCAAGTCAAGGAATAAACATGTAGAACAGTAAAACACACAGTGAGTTTGTCTATGAAGGAAGTCAGAGCATCATTGATGAATTCTGAGTAACATAAACAAACACCACTACAATAGAATATTGAAAAGATGCCATCAGAACAAGAACATACAAGAACTCCTTATGAATCTTGAGTTGTCTAAGTAGAAATTCTATATTAGGCTGAAAACAGTCACTTACATATAACAGAGTCTTTTTGCTAACAAATGTCCAACCCTTAGCATTTCGACTTCTTCCTCTTTATAGATCATTTACAATCATAGCATAACCTTATCCTCATCTAGATACATCGAATTCCTACTTCTTGACACCTTGCCTAACCATGAGACATGGTATTTATTACAAAATGACTGATGCAAACCTAGTGAACAGTCCTATTAAAAATAGGACTCAAACTCATTAACTCTACTTATAACAACCTTATCTAAGCTAGATTACATCATTTTCCACCTATATCTCCATAAGGTCGAATCCAAATGATAAGCTCCAGCACTTAATGTCCTCAATGTTGATCTCCTGCAAACTAGGAAACTGTCTCCTGTTTTCTAGGTTTAGTATTTTTTGTGTTCTTGAGATACTTTAACCACCATGAACCCATGAATTCGAAGCTATTTGCTGTCAAGAACTGAAATAACATATGCCCAAAATCATCCATGAGTGCCAGCTGTGCAAAATCCACTTCGAACTCCCAAAATAGCAAAAACAAACCTGAGTTACGAAAACAACACAGTTTTGTAGCGCAGACTTTTTAACCATTTATCTTCAAAATTTTGGCTTCTTATTTTCAGATTTATCTCCATTATCACTTAGCACAGCTTCAGTAGCAATTCCAGGTCTTCATACATATATTTGTCCTTCCAAAATTTAAAAGAGAGATTGAAAAAGCATGCCACAGTAGTTTCGTAGCGCTTTTCACTGATTTTGCACTGTATGCGCTACAAAACTGCCGAGTGAGCAGTTTTGTCCAATTTTTTCCAAAATGTAAAGTGTGAATGTGCCAAAAACTGAAAATAAACCGTATTTCATCATATCTCTTGAAAAACAAAGTTATTACAGCCTTCTTGAGGTCCCTTCTTCATTTGCAATAGGTTGGCCTATTGGTTTTTCTTGTTTTTTCCTGAAAAATAGGTCTTGGGATAGAGCCTATATCTCCTACTCCATGATGTATTTTGAGAAAATGAAGGAGGTTTTTGTAGTCCATGATGTCTTGAATACAAACCTCTCTTGGTTTTTTGAAACACATCTACTGATGTCCATAAATTGCGTTTGACAAAAATGTGTAAAACAGGAAATCTTTGTTTCTGAAAATAGGGCTTCAAAGAAAGCCTTGTATCTCCCAACTAATAACACATATGAGAAAAGTGAGAGAGGTTATTGTAGCTGAAGTTGTGATGAAGAAAAACCTCTTTCAGTTGTCCAAAAGACTTTTGCATTTGGCCAGAAAATGAACTTGAAGTTGACTGCTAAACAGTCATGTATAGGGCATTTTGTAACAGCGATTTCGTAGCGCATTTTAATTTATCAATTTCTCCCACCTCCTAATGAATTTGAGGAAATTGAGAGAGGTTTTTATAATTAGGACTGTTAGGAAGAAAAACCTCTTTCAATTTTCCTAAATTCGTTTTGAGTTGCTCAGAAACATCCTTGGAAGTTGACTACTTAAAACCAAAAAACAGAGTTTTTGCTTCCTATTGCGCTACGAAAGTAGCAGCGCTTTCGGAGCGCATTTCCTCTTTTTTGAACTAGCAGTGCTACGAAACAGTGGATTCCTAGCTAATTGCATAAATTTAGCCCGAAACTTAATTGAGTGACCCTTAAATGAAAAATATGAATCTTTGATCATGGAATGGACCTAGAAAGACTTTATTTGAACTTAAATGATGACCTTTAAACTTATAAAAACTATGACCTACCCTTAACCAAACTAAAAATGACTTTCAGACCCTATTTTGACCCATGATCAAAAACAAACTTGACACAATGATGTTTTGAAAATTTTTGGGTGATAACAGTTGGTATTGTCCTTCATACTTGCTCAACCAACCAAACCCTGCTAGCATCTCTAATCACAACCTATTGCTATAGATCTGCCCAGCACGACACTCTGTCCACAATACGATCCTTCGTTCTATGTCCTTCACGCTTGGCACAGTTCTCTACAGCGCTACTCTAGCATTTTGCATATCCCTGTCACTTTCTTTGCAGATCCCCACTGCATAATGACACTATGTTACCCTGTTAATTTCTGCTCATGTTCTATGCCATTTCAGATTAGGGCACAATACTAAAGAAGATAGAACATACTAATAGATCGACAGAAGACAAGCCAAAACAGAGATAAGGAAATGGTGACGTTACGGCGATCAGCAGGATGCTTCTACCAGCAAAGTCTCCAATAGGTCATCTAGCCAAGCGTGTCACACATAACCCCAGAACAACCCAAACAAAGAATACGCAGCTCCAACGCCATCAAGAGAGAGAGAATTCCTCCACACCAATGTGTGTCAAATGAACTCCAAGACTCTCCAATATATAGGAATCTTTGGGGGTGTGTGACACGTCCTTTAAGACATTTAAGTCAATATTTTATTCCAGGCCGACCTAGCACATAAGTGGAATAAATTCAAAGTACATGTTTTGCTCATCCGATCGAGATGATCTTTAGATCAATCTTACACCTCTCCGAAAGAGGAATCCAATAAAAATATTGTGATCGTCATCTGAGCAGCACAACCCGGAGTTTGGACCTAGTTGTCCAATTTTAACACTCCCTCTCAACTAGGGAGAACTCCGTCCACTAGTGCAATCCAAACATTGTGCGTCATCCCGCCGTAACTTGCTTTGCTGGCCTCTTTATTTCAGAACAGAAGTGGGTCAGTCACAAAGACATCATACTCGGCTGACAGATTCAGCCCAGAGGTCTGAAACCTCTATAGGACTCACAAAGAGTCTCTAACCAACCCAAGGTTGGTTCATCTGACCCGAAGTCAGTTGGAGGTCCGAAACCTCACTAGGACTCAAGAGAGTCATATACTAACCCAAAGTTAGTTTCACTGACCCGAAGTCAGTTGGAGGTCCGAAACCTCACTAAACTTGATCCCAGATCAAGTGGTTGGACTGTGCCATCCTAGATAGAGAGTACGGCAAGTTCTGATGCGTCCATCAGTCTTTGCTACTAGTCTCTAGCCTTTCCCATCTCATTGGCCAAATGAGAGGTACTTCCCATGAGCCCTGAACTCAATGGGTAGGATGCATACGGGGCACAGATAATGAGAGGTAAACCAACTCAATAATCACAACGGTGGGGCAGAAGCACTACAAGGTTCGGCAAGCCTGGCCCCGTGAGTGCTTATAGCTTCGAGAAGCTATCCCCAAGGCCCCTCAGAGCTCCCAGAGCTCATCGTCCAACAGGACCCACATCATAGGGTCGTTCCACGATACCAAGATTCTCACGGAAGGTTAGGAACATGACCTTCCCCAAGGGCATTGTGAGAATATCCGCGACCTGCTCATCAGTTCCTACATGATCGAGCCTTACGGCGCCTCGTTGTACCATATCCCAGATAAAGTGGTACCAGCCATCAACATGCTTGGATCAATCGTGGAACCTGGGATTCTATGACAAATGAATCCCCCTCTGGTTATCACAAAGGATAATGGTGGCATCTAGCACATGCTCGAACAACTCACAGAAGAGCTTTTGCAACCAAGTGACTTCACAACAGGCCATACATGTTACAATGTATTCGGCCTCAGCGGTGCTCAAGGCTACCAACTTAAGATTCCTGCCCGAAGTAGATCTACATATGAAGTAGCATCTAGATGTGTTCTTGCGATCCACCACATTGCCAGCCCAATCAGCATCAGTATATCCATGGAGTGTCATACTCCCGGCAGTGTATCTCAGCCCATGGTCTATCGTGCCTCAGAGATATCTCAAGAGTTTCTTGGCACCAACCTAGTGAATGTTATGATCAACCATGTGTTGACTCAAAGTGTTCACTGCACAACATACGTCCGAACAGGTGTTCATTAAGAACATCAGGGTCCCTATGAGTTGACGATACTCAGTAGGACGGGCCCAGCAACGCTGCTACTCAACTTCTTAAAGTTGAGTTCCATGGACTTACAATCCATCATACCAGAAACTTCATAATGTATTTTCCTTGAGAAAGGAAAATCTCGCCAGGTCTCTGCTAGACCTTCAGGCCTAGACATCAGTCCTAGGTCCTTCACCTTGAACTCAGCAGCGAGCTCCCTCTTGCACTGATGTATGAGAGGGTCAGCACCTGTCAGAAGAGGTCATCCACATACAGCACCAGAATGAGAGGTTTTCTCTTGACAACCTTGAAGTAAGGGTTCGGATCAGCATTACTTCGAGTGAAGCTCAGCTTCATCAAGTAGCTATCTATCCTCTTGTACCAATCTCAGGGTGCTTGTTTCAGCCCATAGAGGGCTTTCTTCAACCTACAGACATGGGTGTCCCGATCCTGGACTTCCAACCCCAAAGGTTGCTCCACATATATCTCTTCCTTTATCACACCATGCAGAAAAATGTGGTCTTCACATCATCTGATGAAGACTCCATCCTTGCGTAGCAGCAAGGGCTATAATAGATCGAATGGTGGTATCTCGAGCCACAGGTGCAAATATGTCATCATAGTCTATATCTTCCTCACAGGCAACGAATCTTGCCTTGAACTTTTCAGCACTTCCAACAGATCCATGCTTGATCTTGTAGAGTCATTTCGAGGTGACAACTGCTTTGTCCTATGGTCTTGGGACCACATCATTCTTCATAATGGACTCATACTCTTTGTGCATAGCATCCTTCCAGACTTGATGCTTTACGACTTCCTCAAAGGATCCAAAGTCAGTTTGTACAATAGTACTCATGGCTGCTAGATACCCTTGGTATTTATATGGCTTCTTGGATTTCTTCCAGAATTTCCCCCTCTGAAGCCATATGTCTTTGAGTAATGAGGATCTTCTTTCATTCAGTAAAGACTTTCTTTACTGAGCTAAGGATCCAATCTGCCTTTTATTCTGCACTTGAGGTGTTCATCTACAACATCTGTCATCTCATCCAAAACAGCTTCTATTTACAGATCTGCCCAAGACTGCAGATCTCAGTTCTGCGATTTTTCTCCTAGATTTCACAGATCTAGGAACCGATCATACAAATGTTAAAACACAGAATTTAGCCTTCTTCATATCAATCCATGCAAATCCAACACAATAATAATGGTACTCCTGCTCATGAATGTTCCAGCCTCAATCATTCAACGGGATAAAACTGGACAAAGCACTTACTAGGGTCACTGCCACTAGGTTGAGTTCAGATATATGCTGGTTCACAACCATTGTCACAAGTCAATTTTGCCAGTATGATAATACTGTCAGATGAGGCACTTCAGTGCTCCTTTATGTAGAGATCTTAAAGACTTTGTCAAGTACATCAAAACAATTTCTTTGACTTCACTTGAAATCTGGTCTATGCCACGTGCACAAATCTGGAAATTATTGTGATTTGTCTGCATCCAACTTTAGCTTGTATCTATGGCTGCCTCAGACGTGTAGCCAACCCAAGATTAATGAGTACACAGTCAAAAACATATGTGATAATTAACCATGAGGATCTTCTTTCATTCAGTAATGATATTCGCTCAGGAGCATATACAGATGTATCTCCCTCTTAATGTCAGCTTTTCCCGAGAGAGAAGACATCTATTTTAAATGAGGGCATCACAGACACCAACTTCAAAAGGGGTCTTATTCTCCCACAGTCAAAGCCATCCAAACAGGCTTTGCTGATCATGGTTCAAGACTCCAACAACATGGCTGAAAGTTGCAAAAAAAATTTCCCAGTTCACACTTCAAGTTGATACTGTCACAAGCTTACAGTTATTATGAATCTCGTAGACAAGGGTGTCTGTCTATGTCACTGTCATAATGACAGTGACATAGACTCACAGATTTAGCTCCTCAAAATGGCCGTTACAGAGATACGTTCTGAACTTGCATCACAGTTTTCTTCATCATTAACAGTAGTGAAGATTTCAAGCTTACAACAATTACCTGATGTTTTGTGGAGATCTGTTGTAGCTTCCTCAACCAGCCCTCTAAGACTTTCTTTACTGAGCTAAGGATCCAATCTGCCTTTTATTCTACACTTGAGGTGTTCATCTACAACATCTGTCATCTCATCCAGAACTGCTTCTATTTACAGATCTGCCCAAGACTGCAGATCTCAGTTCTGCGATTTTTCTCCTAGATTTCACAGATCTAGGAACCGATCATACAGATGTTAAAACACAGAATTTAGCCTTCTTCATATCAATCCATGCAGATCCAACACAATAATAATGGTACTCCTGCTCATGAATGTTCCAGCCTCAATCATTCAACAGGATAAAACTGGACAAAGCACTTACTAGGGTCACTGCCACTAGGTTGAGTTCAGATATATGCTGGTTCACAACCATTGTCACAAGTCAATTTTGCCAGTATGATAATACTGTCAGATGAGGCACTTCAGTGCTCCTTTATGTAGAGATCTTAAAGACTTTGTCAAGTACATCAAAACAATTTCTTTGACTTCACTTGAAATCTGGTCTATGCCACGTGCACAGATCTGGGAATTATTGTGATTTGTCTGCATCTAACTTTAGCTTGCATCTATCGCTGCCTCAGACGTGTAGCCAACCCAAGATTAATGAGTACACAGTCAAAAACATATGTGATAATTTCTGGAAGAAATGCTTCGGTCCTCTGCTACTGATGGTATAACTACCAGGTTGCTACTTCATAGTCCACTGCATAAATCCTCTCCTCTGGACTTACACCTGTTATGTCCACCGTTTCTTCAAATATGCAGAACCATGTGATCAGCTATTGGAACCATAACGCATGAGTGGACTTGTTCACCAGACCAATCAAAAGATCTCTTTATACCCACATTCTTTATGATGACCAATTACGATCTCCGTACCACAACTCGGTAACAATAGTCACTCAGAGTCGTCTTAACAATTTTATATATTTAGTACCTTGATAATAACAGATCCATGCTGCGAGTGGATGCAACCCGTCCGCATGGATACTCCGAAACTCGATGAATAGTGACTCAGCCCATCAAATTTCTACCCAAAATTGCTTGCGGCTTGTCTCTTCGAATTTAATTGGCATGAAAAAAAACTTTGGTCTTTGATTTTCACGGCCCCACCTACAGAACTCGGCAACACCATAGATAAGAATTCGGCTCTCGGTGTTAACGCACACGGCCAAATCGATCCATCAATACCCAGATCAGAATGATAACTTGCATAACCACTCTAAAATTTATACCATCACTTTTGCCATTACGCAAATCTCATGTACAGGTGTATGTATCAACTACCTGCGTTCAACCATGGGTAACCCACGACATAGAAATTTTTTAAACTGATTGCCCAACGGACAGGTGTGCACCCTTTGTTGGCTGAACATTCAATTCGGCCTTCGGTACTTCCATGAACTTGCTCCTCTGAAATCTGTAGATTAATCAATGCAGACCCTCTGTTATAGCAAACTCAAGCCTGGAAAATGTCATTTATTTGAAAGCGAGGTTGGGATCTCTGTAAAGCAACTCAGCCTCTTGGACAGTGACATTTACACCATGGAAAATCGAGACACCTCGGCCTTCTTAATGCAATTCATCCTCCTCAAATTTGTGCAATTTGACCCCTCCCGAGGAATATAAATCATGGCTTCCTTCAGTAATAATAAATCGGCCTCCCGTGGTAATGCGAATTCGGGCTTCTTCAGAAGGATGAACTGGACCTGTCCACGACAGAATTCCTCGTCTATGCATATCCTGTTGGTTCTGCAAAGGATCAGACACGACGCTGTCCAACCCTGCGTTCCCATATTCCAATCAAAAAACTCCCGAAACAAGTAACGTATTATGATATAGTGACGGCCCCAAAATTGTGCAAAACAACTGCTGTCTTCAAATAAGATAAGGGCGAAACCCCCGCGACCTTGGAGAAATGCCAATGGAGCTCACGGCTCGAAGCAAGCAACCCTCGAACATAAAAAAAACTTTGTGGTGAACGAAAATGAGCGCTTCAGGGCTCGATCACGGACAAAACGAATCCCTTTGAAAACGAATTTGAGATAGCAATCGCAGGAAAGAACTGGAAAACGATATTTCGGGGACTAGAATGGCTCCGGTACTGATAAGGTGGTCCCGAAACCCTGGATGGCTCCCGAAGCAGAGGCCTTCGGAAAGAAAGAAAAACAAACGAATGGCGGAAAGCGGCAAGAGAGACAAAGCGCAGTAAATGTACGAGTGTATATCTTTTCTTTTTCGACCCTTTGCTTTTTACGGGCAGTATAACTTTTAGTCAGGCAAATTTATTGACTCCAACGAGGCTTGTATTTTGCTGCGGCAGGATGCCTCTAGGCCGGAATATGCTGTCACCTACAACTCCTTCCACGCAGTCTAGGGCACAGAAAAAAATTTTGCTTCACCATGTCCTTTTCTAGAAGAAGCGTTGCACTAGATGATCAATAGATCGGGGATCAACACAAATGGGCATTGTCTTCCCCTTTACCTCTGATACCATGTTAATTTCTGCTCATGTTCTATGCCATTTCAGATTAGGGCACAATACTGAAGAAGATAGAACATACTAATAGATCGATAGAAGACAAGCCAAAACACAAGCCAAAACAAAGATAGAAAATGATAACGTTACGGCGATCAGCAGGATGCTTCTACCAGCAAAGTCTCCAATAGGTCATCCAGCCAAGCGTGTCACACATAACCCCAGAAAAATCCAAACAAAGAATATGCTATCCAGAGAGAGAATTCCTCCATCTCAATGTGTGTCAAATGAACTCCAAGTCTCTCCAATATATAGGAATCTTTGGGGGTGTGTGACACGTCCTTTAAGACATTTAAGTCAATATTTTATTCCAGGCCGACCCAGCACATAAGTGGAATAAATTCAAAGTACATATTCTGCTCATCCGATCGAGATGATCTTTAGATCAATCTTACACCTCTCCGAAAGAGGAATCCAATAAAAATATTGCGATCGTCATCTGAGCAGCACAACCCGGAGTTTGGACCTAGTTGTCCAATTTTAACATACCCTTTGCGCAAACTCTGAATTAGTTCTACTATTGACCCTCTATAGAATCTTGTAGCGAGCACATATCTCCTTGTCGCCTTGGAGACTCCAATTGCTCGCCATCCTGATCATCTTCAACAACACAAACCCAAAACAACCTAGTGACCAAGGACAACCCAACTTCAGGTCCCACATGCTCCGGCTCTATCTACTGCCTGAGCTGACCTCGTGCACTCTCAACTCTCTCTCCTATGTGGCTAGTGTCACACTTCCTGAACCCTCTGCGGCCTATGCACATCCTCCACTTAGCTTGACCGCGCTAAACTGCAACCACTCTCACTTTTTCTAGCTCTACCACTACCTACAATTGTCCTCCTTGATCTTCTCAGTGACCTGGCACACATCCCAGGCCCAAATCTATTGAAAATTAGTGAAGCAATGGATTCCTTGATTTGTGCCTTAATTCCAGGAATCAATTTTGTGATCTTCTTAATCATGAACGAGTTCCACTGGTGTGGAAGAGTTCAAGAAGCAGTGTGATTAGTGCGAGTTTATGGAGGACATAGTTATATGTCCTCTAGTGTGAATTAAATTGGGAACTGAATGTTGAAGTGGAGTTAGCCTCCTAAATTTTAGGATGATCCAGTTAACTAGTTGTATTGACTTTTGTTAACTAGAAAAGCTCTAGTTCGACTTCCTAATTTAGAAACTCACTAACAATAGCCAAATCAAAGTTCTTATACGGAGATCGAAGGCACACTTTGTATTCATTATTCTTGAGCACAAGTTTGCAAGCAAGTGAGCTTGTGAGAGGAACGAGCCAAGAATTTTTTGTTCTTGTGCGAATCATTGGAGGAGAATCTCCCTTGGGAAGTGCATACAAATATAGGAGGAACTTCCTTTATTTTAGGAGGTCAAATGCACTAAGAAATAGGGGCCTATTTCCTAAGGAATGCACAAGGATTTCAGGGCTTAGTGTGGGTTAGTTGAGGGAAGCATATCAACATTTTTGCAAGGTTTTTTCAAGCCGAGTTCAAGGCTACGAGATCAGTTTGTAATTTCCATTGAAGCAGGGTTCTTTGTAAAAGATCTATAGCTTATTCTTATTCAATAAAATTCTCAAGCAAGCAAGGGTTTTCCAAGTTGGGTTCCCTAGAAAATTGTTGTGTTCTATTGTGTGATTTTGTGCAATTTTTTTTCCTATTCCACTGTTTCTACTAGAGAAATTTTGAGATTATATGAAAAGAAAATTGTTTTCAGATTGTTCGTATTAGCAGATCAGAATTTTGTGGATTTTCTACACAGTATCAAGAGCAGTGGACAAAAATCGATCAACACAGTCTTCAAGATGATAACTCACATAAGATTAGGATTGCAAGAGAAGAATAGATTGGATAGCTCCTCAAATTTTGGTGTTTGGAAGGCCCGCATATTGTTTCTGTTGGACGAGTTTGGACTGAAAGAATTCGTTGAGCAAGGTGTTGCAGAGCCTTCAGACATAGACAAGTTGAGGCTCTTCCAAAGGCAGATGTCCAAGACCAAAAGGATGATCTCGGATGGACTTTGGGATCATTTAGTCCCTCATGTTGCAAGTAAAGATACATCTAAGGACATGTGGGATGCCTTAATCAAGCTCTACCTTAACTCTTCCGAGAACCGAAAGATGGTCCTCAAAGAGAAGCTGAGGACAATCAAGATGCAGAAGAGTGAGAGTGTAACTACCTATCTCATCAGAATCTAGGAAGTCTGTGATGAGCTAGTAGTTGTTGGAGAGAAGCCCATGGACACAGAGCTGGTGTGTGTGGCTCTAAATGGGTTTACCAAAGATTGGTATACTTTTTTCCAAAGCATTACTGGAAGAGATAGGTTGTTGGATTGGGAACGCATATGGAGTGACTTCATACTAGGAGGAGCTAAGGCTCAGAGTAGTTGAGACCTCTAGCGGTAGTGGCAAGGGTTCCAAGGTTGAGAAGAAGGAAAATATTGCTCTCGCAGGTAAAATCAAAAGCAAGAGAGGCAAAGGGAAGAGTGAGAACAGACAAAAGGGTTACAAGAAGAAGACGGATCTAAGTAAGATCAAGTGCTTCCATTGCCATGTTTTTGGACACTATGCTTCAAAGCGTCCTAACCGAAAGAAGAAGGGGTCGAATAAGGAACATGTAGTTGCATCAGCTGAGTTAGATGAGTTTGCCTCTCAGTTTGAGAAAGATTTCTCGTTGATAACTTGCATGGAAAGCTCAGTAGGGAGCAGTATGTGGTATGTTGATTCAAGAGCCTCTTTCCATATGACTAGGAACCGAGAGTATTTCATCCATCTAGATGAGAAGGATATGCAGGTGAATATCGAGCTTGGAGATGATGGCAAGTATGTTACCAAGGGAGTTGATACTATCAACTTCGAGAGGGAGTCAGGTAATCCTCTTCATCTCAAAGATGTTCTCCATGTTCCAGGGCTAAAGAACCACTTGGTTTCAGTAGTTGTCCTTGAGGACAAAGGATATGATGCCATCTTCAACAAAGGTAAGGCTTACCTCAAGCATCTAGCTTCAGGAGCAGTGAAGCAGATAGGTGTGAGGGCGAAGAATCTCTACAAGTTGCAGGTAGAGACAAATCCAGCCTTGAGGATGTGAAGATTGTTCAACATATTTCCACGGGATTACCAGCAGGCAACCTTGACAAGAGTGAAGTGTGCAAGGGGTGCACGCTTGGCAAGTATGCCAAGTCTTCCTTCCATGGTCAAGACAGCAGAGCCAAACGGATTTTGGAGCTGGTGCATTCAGATGTGTGTAAGCCCTTTTCTTCTCCATCACTAATGAGACACAGGTATTATGTTACTTTAATTAATGATTTTTCTCGAAAAACTAGGATTTATTTTATGAAAAAGAAAGATGAGGTCTTAGATAGGTTCATGGAGTTTAAGGCCCTAGTAGAGAAGCCGATCGGGAACAAAATCAAGGCAGTGAGAAGTGACAATGGTGGAGAATATATCTCCAATGCCTTCAAGGAGTTTTGTGCAAAGGGGAATGGGGTGGCTGAAAGGAAGAACGAGAGTATTGTTGGAGCAACAAGAGGTAGGTTGCATGATCAAGATCTAGCTAGGTTCTTGTGGGCAGAAGCATGCAACGCTGCAGTATTTCTGCAGAATAGGAGGCCACACAAGGTGCTGGGACAAGTAACACCAAGGGAGGTTTTCATAGGCAAGAAGATTGATGTTTCACACTTCTCAATTTTTGGCACAAAGACCTACTATCACGTGTCCAAATATAACAGGAAGAAGTTGGATACCACAACAGAGCAATGTATCTTTGTGGGGTATAGTAAGACATCTCAAGCATACAGGGTGCATCTTCCAGGACTTAGGAAGAGAGTTTCAAGCGAGATGTGAGATTCCAAGAGGATCAAGCTCCGAGAGTTTCATTGGAGCATGAGCAGAATGAAATACCTAAGGAGGAGATATTTTCTCCCAAACAGGAGTCACAACCAACACCTTAGATTCGGCCACAACCACAGCTTAGTGGCAAGAGCGTAGCACAGCAAGATTTCTAGTAGGATGAGGAGGACAAGCCAAGTCGAGAGCAAACAGATCAGCCAGAGCCACCCACCACAGGGAGGAAGAAGGCCAAGTGGGTCGAGAGGTTGATCTAGGAGGCTCAGGAGCAGGTCAAGGCTCCTAGCACCATGTTTAGACAGAGTAAACAACCACAAAGGTACACAGGTTATATGGCCCTAATGACATAGTTGGTGGATATTGAGCCTTCTTCTTATAAGGAGGCAACTTCTCAGTAGTTTTGGCAAGATGCCATGGTGGAGGAGTATTCTTCTATCGTGAAGAATGATGTTTGGGAGGTTGTTCCACGACTTGAGGGGAAATCAACAGTTGGATCCAGATGGGTGTACAAGCTGAAGCATGGAGCAGATGAGAGCATGGAGAAGTCCAAGGCTAGGTTTGCGGCCAAGGGATTCTCACAAATTGAGGGCATAAACTAAGAGGAGACTTTTTCCCCAGTAGCATTGTATTCATCCATCAAGGCTATTTTGGCACTTGCAACACAGATGGGGTGGAAGATCCACCAAATAGACGTGAAGACAACATTCCTCAATGGAGTGGTTGAGGAGCAGATCTCTATAGAGCAGTCAGAGGGGTTCAATCAGTTCAGCAAAGACACACGTGTGTAGGCTGGAGACACGTGTGTGGGCTCAAGAAAGCTCCGAGAGCATGGTACACTCGGATTGACAGTTACCTTCGAGGATTGGGCTTCACGAAGAGTGAGGTGGATGCCAACCTGTACTACATCATGGTTAGAGGACTTCCACTCATTCTAGTTCTCTATGTCAATGACCTTATACTGACAAGAGATGAGAGCTTGATGTAGGATTGCAAGGAGGACCTTATAGGGAGCTTGAGATGAAGGATATGGGGCTTATGCACTATTTCCTTGGCTTGGAGGTTTGGCAAGGTGATGGTGAGATCTTCGTGGACAAGGCAAGTACACAACAAAGATTCAAACAAGATTTCGTGTAGGATTGCAGGCTCATGGCCACACCTCTAGTCACAAACTAGAGGAAGGTGGATGATGGCAAAGGAGAGCGATTGAATCCTAGAGTATACAGGAATCTCATTGAGTTGTTGATGTTCTTGTTCAATACACGACCTAATATTTGTTTCGCAGGAAACCAATTGAGTCAGTTCATGGTGGAACCGACCATAGTGCATTGGGTTGTTGCAAAGCATGTGTTGAGATATCTCAGAGGCATAGCGGACTATGGAATATGGTATAGACAAGTTGATAGAGTGAAGCCTGAGGGCTTCACAAATGTAGATTGGGCAGGGAGCTCCACAGACAAGATTACTTTAGGTAGCATCTTCGGCATTGGGTCAACAACAGTGTCTTGGTACAACAGAAAGCAGAGATCAGTTGCACTCAGTTCAACATAGGCCGAGTACATGGCCACTAGTCAAGCAGCTTGCAAGGCTATTTGGACGAGGAAGCTACTTGTGGGACTTTTCAGACAGAGGATGGAGCCTACCATGATACACTGTGATAATCAGAGTTGCATTAAACTCTCTAAGAATTTAGTGTTTCATTATCGCTCAAAGCATATCGAGATCGGGTATCACCATCTTAGAGATTGTGTGCAGAAGGGGATAGTCAAGCTACCGTACATTCCAACAAGGGAGCAGATAGCAGACATCTTGACCAAGGCATTGGAAAGAAGTAGTTTTTTTCATTACACAGATAAGTTGGGAGCTGTAGAGAATCCATTCCTCGCTAAAAAAGAGTGTAAAAAAGTAGTGAAGGAATGGATTCCTTGATTTGTGCATTAATTCAAGGAATCAAATTTTGTGATCTTCTTAATCATGCACAAGTTCCAATGATGTGTATGAGTTCAAGGAGCAGTTTGATTAGTGCGAGTTTGTGGAGGACTGTGTTGAAATTGTACCAAGGAAGGGCTTCTTTGACTTGTGCCTTGGTCAAAGATGCCAATTAAAATTCAATCTCATAGATGCTTGACTTAGTTGCCAGTTAACTTATGTGATGTGGCCTGTCACTGAGTTATAGTCAGTTAATTCGAGTTAGATGCCTTTCAGTGAGTTGTGGACTAGTTGATGGCTAAAATTAGCTAACTAGTGGAGTTATCTATAGTGTCTATCAGTTAACTGATCTCTAATTCTAGAATAGAGATAGTTACGAGTTTAGCTGGGTAGTTGACTTTCTGTTAACTCAACTTACTCTCAGTTAACTAGTTGCAGTTGCTAAAATTAGCCATAGTAGGTCATGCAATTTGAATTGCCTATTGAGATTGGAGGAAGGCACAATTGTAATTTATTATTGTATAACAAGTTTTGTGTACAGACCTAGAGATTGAGCAGGTGAATTTCTCTTGGGAATTACACAAGGAAAAAGGAGAAATTCCTATTTTTAAGGGTAGTTTTGCACTAGGAAATAAGAGCTTCCTTGCAGGCCTTATTTTCCTAAGTGTTGGGCAATTCTTGTGTAGAGTTGATCAGTATTGCAAGCAGCTTCAGGCTTGAAGCAAATTTTATGTAATAGAACAGATTGCTTAGTTAATTTAATACAAGTAATAGGGGATTTTTCCTAGTTGGGTTCCCCAGATATATTTTGTGTTCTATGTGTGATTGTGTTTCTATTCATTGTTTTCTTCCCCCAAATTTTTAGTAGAGAAATCTTGTGTCTTTTGTGGTTAGTTTGATCTTATTAGCAGTTGCAAGGTTTCAAGGATTTTCTACATACCGAGTTATCTATCCTCTAGTGTGAGTTAAATTGGGAACTAAATCTTCAAGCCGCGCAGGCCTCCTAAATTTTAAGAGGATCCAGTTAACCAGTTGCATTGGCTTTTGTTAAGTAGAAAAGCTCCAGTTCGACTTCCTTATTTAGAAACTCACTAACAAAAGACAAATCGAAGTGCTTATAAGGAGATCAAAAGCACATTTTGCATTCATTATTCTTGAGCACGAGTTTGTGAGCAAGTGAGCTTATGAGAGGAACGAGCCAAGATTTTTTTTTTTTCTTGTGCAAATTATTGGAGGAGAATTTCCCTTGGGTAGTGTGCACAAATATAGGAGGAAATTCCTATTTTTTAGGAGGTCAAATGTGCTAGGAAATAGGAGCCTATTTCCTAAGGAATGTGCAAGGATTTTCGGCCTTAGTGTGGGATGGTTGAGGGAAGCAGATCAACATTCTTGCAAGGTTGTTTCAAGCCTAGTTCAAGATTGAGAGATCAATTTGTAATCTCTATCGAAGCAAGGTTATTTGTAAGAGATTTGTAAGTTTATTCTTCTTCAATAAAATTATCAAGCAAGCGAGGGTTTTCCCAATTTGATTCCCTGGAAAATTGTTGTGTTCTATCATGTGATTTTGTGTAATTATTTTTGTTCCTATTCCGCTCTTCTAGTAGAGAAATTATGTGATTATATGAAAAGAAAATTGTTTTTAGATTGTTCGTATTAGTATATCAGAATTTCATGGATTTTCTACAAAATTTGTCGCATGTGAGATAGCTTGACATGCTATGGGTTGTCAACCTTCACAACTTGATGCCTTGGCGACAGCTACAAAAAAGCAGTTGCACAACCTAATTTTCCTTGTGGCCTTGCTACTTTGTGCAACATCCATTCCTAATTTATCAACCCTAACTCCACACTATGTGCAACTGCTTACTCGCACTTGGCCCCACATTGTCGTGTTGTCACCCCAAGTTGACCTGCCATGACCTAGTCTGACTATGACACCCCTTACGTTGTCACTATGAGGCCTGCGATTTACCAGTGAGTTTATTGACCCTTCATTCTTTATCGTGAACTGTGCTCTGAAAACCCTTTATAAATCTTGTAGCTTCGCACGCATCCTTCGCTCACGATTTCTGGTTGCACATGTCTTCTATCATGGGCCCCTAACACTTTTTTTTGTTTCATGTGCTTCTGCCAACCTATCAACAGGTCTGACGGCTACAAGTTGTCGGCCACCCTAGCCACTGCCACCTCTCTTTTTTTTAAACAAAATTCGTTCCTCCTTAAAAAACTTTCGACCTAGTTCAAAAAAAAAAATTGCTTTTAGTCATTCGGCCCTTTAAAAAATATTTGTTCGTACAATCACAGGCGAACCTGGCTCCAGTGATCCAGTATGAACCCTGCACCTATGATTCCGAAATCAATTTAGAGTTCTTGTGCATATACCATGTTATGTTTCCTTAACTCAACACCTGATATTTATTTCCAAACAATAAATTACTGAATATACACACAACTAGGCTCCTAACAAAAACGTATAGCAGAAGCAAATAACGATCTAAATCACATGAATACACACAGATTTCTGCCCAACAAATCAATTATTCATTAATAAAACTCATAACCTATTTGGGCTTCCATCTTGGGATAATAGCCCAACTAGGAAAATATAGATACAAAAATTACCCCAGATTTCATCGAACAGATTTACCCTAGATCGATGCTCAATCTCCCCATAGATCTAGATCTCCATCCTCTTTTCACTTCCTTAGAACCAACACACTTACTGAGATACTGCTCCCAATCTTGTGATTGAGCCAAAACCTTAATCCTAAACCTAATCTCAAAGTGATTGACGACCAAGATTAGATCTCGCCTCTCTTGAGATCAACGGCTAAAATTAAAACTTACTAAACTAAATTAGTTTACTTTTCCTAATTTTTATTATCCCAATAAGCCAACATATTAATATGTGTTTTTCCCTAAGTTAGACTTAGGCTAAGTTTCATCAGCAACTTGCTCAACCTAGAGCAAGTGTTTGAGGAGATGTGGACAACTTCTGCAAGCATAGACACAAGGCCTGTGCAGAAGTACCTGCCCAAGCTACAGACTTCAACACTACAAACACAACTAAACTTCAGATAAAAGCCACTTTCACCTCACTCGATACCTCTCACTTCAAAATTTGTGCTTGATAATTTTAGAGGGGGCATCCCTAACTGATCTAGGGTATTAATTACAAATCAATTGATAATTAGAAAACTTTGGATCATATTAAACAAGTGCTTTTCTGTTTGTAAATATGCAATTAAATTGAAAAAACAGCACACTGAAATTCACCTAAAATGCTAAAAACTGCACAAAAAATCACGCAGAAATTTCCTGAAGAAAACTAGACACAAAATCCAATGCAAATCTAGATAAGAATCATTAAATAATGTGTAGAAACGGCTAATACACAGCTGGAAATGGCTGTTTGGGATAGCAAGAAATCACTAGTTTATTGTTGTTTATGTATTTTTCAATGTTTTTATGCTTTTCCGATGCATTCAAATTGGGAAAGATGTAGTCTCTCTCTCTCTCTGCAACAAAAAGTAAAAGACAACAAGATAAGCTTGCTGTAAATTGACAGAAGACCTAAACAAAGCAAAATAAAATGCCTAATCTATATGCTTCATATGCCTAGGAGGCACAGAATCAAGGAATTTAATAGTTTTGTCTTTCTGAAAGATTTGAATTTTGAAAGCTTATGTAGATTAACCATTCTTTATGGAGTCAAATTATGGATGAAAGAGAATCAAATAGGATGAATGAATCTATTCAAGTACTACTTCTTGTACTCTATCAAGAACACAAATAAGAGCAAGAGTCTAAGAGATAAGAGTTCTCACATACAAAACACACTATGTCGCCAAGAAGATCACTGATAGGTCCTTATTACCAAGGGTTTTATGAAAGACAAAATCATTTACAGGTAGGAACACACCAATAAGTCTCCATCAATACCCCACTTATAATCACGATGTGGCAAATGCAGAAGTCCAACCACCACATGTGCTCTACGCTAGCTCTCAATTCACACTCAAGAAAGAAAGATGGAAACAATAAAAAATTACAAAGCACTGATTAGCAACCGCCCCTTGCCATTGCTTGTACAAAGATTATATAGAAGAGAGGAAGAATAGGAATTATAGAGATAGACAAGAATAGACTAGATGCCCTCTGAAAATAGTCCAAGAAAACCCTAGCTTGAGCGCTCCTAAAATAACTATCTCATGTATGTGATCATCTCTTCTGCAAGAATTCGTCCTCCATTCAAGAAAAGCAACCTGTAATGTAAAAAACATCAAACCTGCCATACAAATCTCTATAGTGAAGTAGTCCCTTGCAACCAGCAATGTAAAACATCAAATCTACCATGCAAGTCTCCTCTCATGAAGCAGTCCAACTTCATGAGAAGTCAAAGGGACATATGCCAATAATGGCTCCAAGAGAGTGACCCCCACCAAAATATAATCCTTAACAAATCTGTCAAACTTAGACTAACAAATCTGTCATTAAAGCCTTCTCTTCTAAAGTGCACCCCTCTCTAACATAGCTGATTTACTTTTTTAATTAAAGCATGCATGCTAGAACTAGGGCCCAACAAATTCTCCAAAAGGCAACTTACAAAGTCAAGACTAGAGATGGGGGTGCACTTCTCTAGAGAGAGAATATTCCAAGATAAATGCATGCATGGTGTAGGTATAAAGACATCGAATAGTGCACGCTTGGTCATAATTAAAAAGGAATCTACTTATAAAAATAGCGAAGAGGTTTGAATACCCTATTCTAATTGGAGCGCTTCACCCTCAGGCTAGAATGTAACGTACTAGGGCAATTTTTCTTTTGTAACAATAACACTTTTCCTTAACTATAACAATGAAGTTCAATGAAAATAGTGCTACGTCTTTTTTACACTATGGTGAACTACAATAACCATCTAATAATACCAAGATAGTTCCAATATATAAAATTTAATGGCCCAACGAGCCCCAGCACATTAAGTCCAGAAAAAATATATTAAGCTGAAAGTGAATATGACAACACATAACATCCAAATCAAAATAGTCCAAACTCTAAAAAGAACATGACTATACTATAGACAACTTCTAGAAGTTGACTTTGCAAGCGAATGTCGGCCACCAAACCCGAACTATTGTGTACATAACCTGATCACTTCGTTAAAGGCGCTTTTCCTCCCACAGTGGCATCTGCAGGTCAAAAACACCCTAGTTTTAGGCTTGACATTGTAGTAGTATCTTCGTTGTTCAATTCTTCACAAATCTTGCTTCACAAAGATGACAAATGGGAAAGAAAAGAAGCCTCGCTACCCGAGTCTGCAATAGGAAAGCTAATACTACGTCTTAAGACCTCAGAATTTCTTCTGTAAGCCCATTTTCGCACTCAATCTTCAATCTTGTACTAGTTGAGCTTCAGAATAGATCGTTATCTTGTTGTGCGACTTCGATTATGCTTCAAGACTTCCGAAACTACTTCAGGATGAGAAGCCGACTCAACTTTAGGAATCCAAGATCTACTTCCTTCAAGGAATCTCACTCCAATCTTCCTATAGTTCTTGATAGACTTCGCGGCCCTTTCTACCATAAACCGTACAGGGGAAAGAACTCGCTACCCTATCCAATACTTCGCTTCCCTAACACGCTGCCAAAAAACGAAAACAGAGACAGAAGAAACTTGTTGCTCAGTGAAGACTCTTATGCCCAAGAACAGAAAGAAACCAATGCAAAATTTTGATCCTCCTTCAAGGTATTCCTATGCCCAAACACAGATAGAGAATGGAAAAGGTGTCAACTAGGGTGGAATCTTTCACCACCAAAATTGACAAGAGAGAAGGGGTTCTAAAACCCTTTGTGCTAATGCTCATGAAACAAATGAGATGATCCACACTGATGCTCCAAAATGAATTCAACCCTCCTTTATTTATAGGTTTCCTTGAGGGGTTTGATCTTCTTAATTGGTTGAGTGAATCTTACTCAAAACCGCAATTATAGGTTTCTTCGCCGAGCTACCCCAAAACTTGCCCAACAACGGGTATTTTGGGGTTTCTCCCCTTTTTAGGTGGACTATAGCCTACATGGATAGATAGGCTAATGAGTCCCATTTGTCCTCAATTTGTAGAGGACAACATTACAATCCCCCTTGCTTGAAATTGCTTGCCCTCAATCAATTGCAATTTCAGGTGCTACAAAATTCGTTCTCCTTCCATGTTGCATCCTCCTCCAGTAAATTCTTCCATCTTATGAGGTATTCTGGAATTACGCTTCACCTTAACTTCTTTTCCCGCACAACCATGATTGTTTCCAGAATCAGTTCCAGTTTCCCTTCTTCATTTAATGGTGGCAATTCGACTGAGGTGGTGACCTACTAACCCACGACATTCTTAAGGCATGACACATGGAATACATTATGGATTTTGTTGTCACGCGGTAGCTCCAATTCACATGTCACTTCGCCAATTCTACGGAGGACTCTTCTTCCTTGCTCTTCTTGGGTGTAGATTGTATATATGTCTGCAATTGCAAGAAAACAAGATTTCCTACATCAAATTGTGTTCTCTTCGATGTTGATCTGCAAACAACTTTTGTCGATTTTGAGAAACCTGAATATTCTCCTTGAGGACCCTGGGGATGTCCTGACTCTCTTATATCCAGTATTTGGCAAGGGGTGCCTTGTTGTCTTCAAAAATTTTGTCGACAAAGGACGGTGCATCATATCCACACAAGCTCTGAAAAGTGTCATCCCAATGGATAAGTGGTAGGTGGTGTTGTTGCAATGCTCCCCAAGGTAAAACCACTTAATCCATGCCTTTTTCTGACCTGTCACATACTTGTGTAGATACCCCTCAATCCACTTATTCACAATTTCTTTTTGACCGTCGGTTTGAGGGTGATAGCTAGTGCTAGGGGTCAATTCAGTTCCCACTAGCCTGACAAGCTCCTGCTAAAATGCATCCATAAAATCTACTATCACGATTGCTGACTATATTCTTTGGTATCCCATGCAGTCTAAAGACCACTTTGAAAAAAGTGTGTGAATTTAGCCAACCTATCCACCATCGTGTAGATGCAATCCTTACCTTGTGCTTCGAGTAACCCTGTGATGAAATCCAACGAAATGCTCTCCCATTTTTGTTCTGGAATTGGTAGAGGTTGGTGAAGACCTGCAAGATGTGTATGTGCAACCTTATTCTATTGACATGTCATACATTCCTTGACGTATTTCATCACATCTTAGTTGAGCCCTTTCCACAAGAATCATTCCCGAATCTGTCGATATGTCTTGAAGAATCCCTCATGCCCAACTAAAGGAATATCACATGTAACCTTCAAAATTTTCTCCTTGAGTGTAGACTTAGGAACCAAGTATATCCTATATTTATAATAAATGACTCCATCAATTTTTTGTACTTGTAATCCTGGATGATTTTGTCGATTAGTGCACAGGAAAACTGATTCTTGGCATACTCTGTGGAGAGGTGTGCCTTCCAATCTTCTGTGAGTTCTAGGAGGGTGCATGTAGCTAGTTTCCTGGAAAGTGCATCGGCCACAACGTTCTTCTTCCCCTTCACATATTCAATGTCAAAATCGTAAGCTTGGATTTTGCTTACCCATTTCTGTTGTCGTTCTTTCAAGTCCCTTAGTCCCAAAAAATGGCGTGGGTTGTTGTGGTTTGTCCTGACTACGAACCTATTTCCCCCCAAATACTATTTGAACTTTGCCAACACATGCATGATATCCAACATCTCCTTGTCTATATGCAGTAAAGTATTTCTGAATCTTCCAGCTTCTGACTTTCAAATGCGATAGGATGGCCCTTTTGCATTAGGACAACTCATATTCCCTCTCTTGACGCATCACATTCTAATATGAATGGTTGATCAATGTCAGGAAGAGCCAGTACTGAACATGAGCTCATTATTTCTTTGAGCTTTGTTAAACGCCCTGTCAGATTCCCCAGTCCACATGAATGCTCCCGTTTCGGTTAAGTCTGTCACAGGTGCACTTAACTGGGAGAATCCTTTAACAAATCACTGATAGTAGTTGTAGATCCCAAGGAAACCTCGTAATTCTATTAGGGTTTTAGATGTAGGCCAGTCCACTATTGCCTAGATCTTTTCTTGATAAACTTTTACCCCTTTTGCACTAATCATATGTCCCAAATAAAGAATTTTCGTCAACCCAAACTCACATTTTGATGCCTTGGCATAAAGAGATTGTTCCTACATTATGCTCAAAATTTGATCCAAGTGTCCCAAATGATCATCCCACGTCTTATTGTACATGAGAAGGTCGTCAAAGAACATCAACAAAAACTTCCTTAGCTGCTTGTTGAAAATATTGTTCATGCAAAATTGGAAAGTAGTGGGGGCGTTGGTTCGCCCAAATGGCATGACCAAAAATTCAAAGTGCCTGTAGTGGCATCAGAATGTTGTTTTTGGCACGCCTTCCTCACGAACTCATATTTGATGATACCCGGATCATAAATCGATCTTTGAAAAGTACATTGCCCCATGGAGTTCATCCAACAATTCATCGATCCTGGGAATGGGATCCCTATTTGTTAAATTTAGCTCTTGTTCTATGCCATTTCAGATTAGGGCATAATACTGAAGAAGATAGAACATACTAATAGATCGATAGAAGACAAGCCAGAACAGAGATAGGAGATGGTGACGTTACGGCGATCAGCAGGATGCTTCTACCAGCAAAGTCTTCAATAGGTCATTCAGCCAAGTGTGTCACACATAACCCCAGAACAATCCAAACAAAGAAAGTGCAGCTCCAACGCTATCCAGAGAGAGAATTCCTCCACATCGATGTGTGTCAAATGAGCTCCAAGTCTCTCCAATATATAGGAATCTTTGGGGGTGTGTGACACGTCCTTTAAGACATTTAAGTCAATATTTTATTCCAGGCCGACCCAGCACATAAGTGGAATAAATTCAAAGTACATGTTCTGCTTATCCGATCGAGATGATCTTTAGATCAATCTTACACCTCTCCGAAAGAGGAATCCAATAAAAATATTGCGATCGTCATCTGAGCAGCACAACCCGGAGTTTGGACCTAGTTGTCCAATTTTAACACTCCCTCTCAACTAGAGAGAACTCCGTCCACTAGTGCAATCCAAACATCGTGCGTCATCCCGCCGTAACTTGCTTTGCTGGCCTCTTTATTTCAGAACAGAAGTGGGTCAGTCACAAAGACATCATACCCGGCTGACAGATTCAGCCCAGAGGTCCGAAACCTCTATCCGACTCACAAAGAGTCTCCAACCAACCCGAAGTTGGTTCATCTGACCCGAAGTCAGGCAGAGGTCCCAGACCTCACTAAACTTGATCCTAGATCAAGTGGTTGGACCGTGCCATCCTAGATAGAGAGTACGGCAATCTCTGATGCGTCCATCAGTCTTTGCTAATAGTCTCTAGCTTTTCCCACCTCATTGGCCAAATGAGAGGTACTTCCCATGAGCCCCGAACTCAATGGGTAGGATGCATACGGGGCACAGATAAATGAGAGGCGAACCAGCTCAATAATCACAAGGGTGGGGCAGAAGCATTATGAGTGCTTATAGCTCCGAGAAGCTATCCCCAAAGCCCCCCAGAGCTCCCAGAGCTCATCGTCCAACAGGACCCACATCATAGGGTCGTTCCATGACACCAAGACTCTCACGGAAGGTTAGGAACTTGACCTTCCCCAGGGGCTTAGTGAGAATATCCGCGACCTGCTCATCAGTTCCTATATGATCGAGCCTTACGGCGCCTCGCTGTACCATATCCCAGATAAAGTGGTACCAGCCATCAACATGCTTGGATCAATCGTGGAACCCGGGATTCTATAACAAATGAATCCCCCTCTGGTTATCACAAAGGATAACGGTGGCATCTAGCACATGCTCGAACAGCTTACAAAGAGCTTTCGCAACCAAGTGACTTCACAACAGGCCATACATGTTACAATGTATTCGGCCTCAGCGGTGCTCAAGACTGCCGACTTTAGATTCCTGCCCGAAGCAGATATACATGTGAAGTAGCATTCAGATGTGCTCTTGCGATCCACCACACTGCCAGCCCAATCGGCATTAGTATATCCACGGAGTGTCATACTCCCGGCAGTGTATCTCAGCCCATGGTCTATCGTGCCTTAGAGATATCTCAAGAGTTTCTAGGCACCAACCCAGTGAATGTTATGATCAACCATGTGTTGACTCAAAGTGTTCACTGCACAGCATATGTTCGAACAAGTGTTCATTGAGAACATCAGGGTCCTTATGAGTTAACGATACTCAGTAGGACGGGCCCAGCAACGTTGCTCCTCAACTTCTTAAAGTTGAGTTCCATGGACTTACTGTCCATCATACCAGAAAATTCATAATGTATTTTCCTTGAGAAAGGAGAATCTCGCCAGGTCTCTGCTAGACCTTCAGGCCTAGACATCAGTCCTAGGTCCTTCATCTCGAACTCAGCAGCGAGCTCCCTCTTGCACTGATGAATGAGAGGGTCAGCACCTGTCAGGAAGAGGTCATCCACATACAGCATCAGAATGAGAGGTTTTCCCTTGACAACCTTGAAGTAAGGGTTCGGATCAGCATTACTTCGAGTGAAGCCCAGCTTCATCAAGTAGCTATCTATCCTCTTGTACCAATCTCAGGGTGCTTGCTTCAGCTCATAGAGGGCTTTCTTCAACCTGCAGACATGGGTGTCCCGATCCTGGACTTCCAACCCCAAAGGTTGCTCCACATATATCTCTTCCTTTATCACACCATGCAGAAAAATGCGGTCTCCACATCATCCGATCAAGACTCCATCCTTGCACAGCAGCAAGGGCTATAATAGATCGAATGGTAGTATCTTGAGCCACAGGTGCAAATATGTCATCATAGTCTATATCTTCCTCACAGGCAACGGATCTTGCCTTGAACTTTTCAGCACTTCCAACAGATCCATGCTTGATCTTGTAGAGCCATTTCGAGGTGACAACTGCTTTGTCCTATGGTCTTGGAAACACATTCCAGACATTATTTTTCATAATGGACTCATACTCTTCGTGCATAGCATCCTTCCAGACTTGATGCTTTACGACTTCCTCAAAGGATCCAAGCTCAAATTGTACAAAAATACTCATGGCTGCTAGATATCCTGTTATTAATATGGCTTCTTGGTTTTCCTTCGGAATTTCCCCCTCTGAAGCCATATGTCCCTGAGCCATGAGGATCTTCTTTCGTTGAACAAAGACATCCACTCAGGAGCATATATAGATATATCTCCCTCTTAGTGTCAGCTTCTCTCGAGGGAGAAGACATCTGTTTTAAATGAGGGCATCCCAGACACCATCTTGGAATTGGGACCTGATCTCCCACAGTCAAAGCCATCCAACAAACTTTGCTGATCATGATTCATGATTCCAACCATGTGACTAAAAACTGCATAAACTTCCCAGTTCACATTTAAGTTTACCATAACGCTCCAATGCAGGACTGATATAGTCACATGCTGCTGCTACATAGGTGTGTATCTATGTCACTGACATACAGGGGGAACATATCAACAAGCCTCGGCTTGTGTTAGAAGTCCTTTCAGCGACTACCTGTTATTCTGTGAGTAGCTCCTTCAAACAGCCTTCTAAGACTGCAGCTTAAAAAAAAACAAGGGATCCAATCTACCTTGGTTTATCCTGCACTTGAGGCATTGCACCTTGAGTTGCATCCAGATCTGCCCATTTCTGGTTATTTCAGCAGACTGCTCCTAGTGCTGTAAAAAAAATTTGACCACTACATAGAATTTCCCCACATACTTCAGCAGTCAACCCTTAAAACTTCCAGCTTCAACATGGGTGTCTGTCTATGTCACTGTCATGATGACAGTGACATAGAATCACGATTTTGAACTATCACACTGATCACTGCTTGTTGAATCACTGATCTGGCCAAGATTGCAGATCTCAGTTCTGCGATTTTTCCCTGAATTTCACTGATTTAGGAACCAATCATACAGACTTTATACCCTTCTACATGTCAGTCCATGCAGATCCAACACAGTAAAAATGGTACTCCTGCTCATCAATGTTCCAGCCCCAATCATCCAACAGGATAAAACTGGACAAAGCACTTTCTAGGGTCACAGCCACTAGGTTAAGTTCAGCTATACGCTGGTTCAGAACCACTATCAACAGTGTCATAATAATGTTAAATGAGGCACTGCACTGCCCCTCAAGTCATCAATACATGTTACATATGTTCCTTTGTTCATCAAGGTGGCGTGTATCTTCAAAACAATCCAGAGTTTTGAATGAAAATCTTATAGATGACTTCCATAGAAATGAATTTTGCTGATGATGACCAATAATTAGTAGGCCCTGATATATACACGAAGCCAAGAAATCAATTGCAGAAGTGACAGTTTTATCAAACATATCAGAAAACTGTATATGATAATTATTTTCTAGGGACTGTCCACAGGAGATGCTTAGTAATTCAAGGCTTTACTGAGCTATAAGATTCTGTTAGGGCATTAGTAGGGTGCACCATCCACTATCCAATCATTTGACAGCCTTCTGAAGCTGCAGCAAGGTGCCTTATGAATGGGCTGATCGATTGTTCATGGGCAGTTACCTCATTTTTCTTGCCCAAAACACACCTCAAATAATGCAACGTCCTTCCTTTGCATCCATGGTGACCTTGAAACCCCTGCTGGAATACATAACGACTCCTTTTGGAGATTGCTACAGAGACAAATAATATGAGGCCCTTGCGTACAAATTATTCACCGAAAAAATAGCAGCGATGGGAGTTGTGTGAAGAATGACCAGTCACAGTTGAATTCCGTCGATTTGCGTCAATCAGATTGTCGATGAGATGCTTATGTAATCACTCCTGCTGAAAAAACATGTTAAAAAGTTCAGGGGCGAGGTTAAATATATTTCTGCAGCATCGGCTCTGTCCATTGATTGAAGGGACCAGTCATTTTATTTAAGCAAGGAATATGAAGACTGGAATGCACCAAGCTCCTCAACCTCACGGTGCTTCTGTGACGTGAAAAATTTTCATGACCCCGATCAGCCATGTTTATGCTCAGTGTGGAAAACGTTCAGTTCTCCATGTCAGGTTGACTCAGCCTCACGATGAATCGATCAAAACTTCATGCTGTCACTTAGAAGTGAAAACGTTGCGGCGTTATTCTTGGCACTGATTCTCCGGCAAGAAAAAGTCCCATCGGGCTCCATTGACGATCCACATAATTTTGCCATCACCTGTGACCACAGCAGCTCCGGTATCATCACAGCTTGATTCAATTCCGAGAATGATCAGCTCATCATCTGGAATAGACTTTCCATCCTTTGCCGATACCCTTCAGATTATGGTCTTACCACTCGGTCGTAATGGCCGGCGGGCCGATCATTGAATCATTGGCAATAAACCACAGAGAAAACAATGTGATGCTACAGGTATCCGTGTAGCCATAATATAAACCAAGTAGATGTACTGAACGAGCCACAGAGATACTGTTCATACGAATACATGAGCCGCAGATACTTATGCATCAAAATCTCAGAAATATGCGATGCGAGAAAAATATCGAGCCAGCAAGAACAGTTATATCTGAAGTTCGAAAAAAAATTGGTGGCTCTCCCTTTTTTTTTTTTTTTTTCTCAGGTCCTTAATTCAACACAAAAAAAAAAATTACCATGCTGTCTTCTAGCTGCGGCGAGGCTCGGTTTCCACGTTAAAAGTTAGGGCTCCTTTCACGCCTCGACAGACCAAACATCTGTCTCAAACTCGGCCTTCAGCCTTCATTCAGCAGCTTGGTCACTGAAATAGTCAAGGATTCACGTGCGCTGAAATCACATCATCCCGACAGCAGTCCAGGTTCTATTCTTTGACAAATTCGACCTTGTACTTCAATCGTCGTCCGGGAGGTTAGGGGAGGAATAAGCCGCGGTCGTCCAGCGGAAATGCACGAACAACTCTCAGCCCGGGCGAGTGTAAAAGCTAAATGGTTGCCGAAATCGGGCAATTTGCTGTAGCACAGTAATTTCTGCCAAATACGGGCCTGATCGGACGTGGGGGGGGGCCTGTATTCCTCCAGAAGTCCACAGATCTCTCTCCGCCCTTTTCCTTGGGTCATCCAATCAATTTACCCTAGTATGGTACTCTCTACACTGGACTGCGAATAGCTAATTTAATCTGAGGACAACAGATCGGAATTTGTGCTGCTGCAAATTCCGCTTGATGTTCTTCTATATATCTCGCACATTCTTTCGAATTGAGACAGATTTTTCAAAAGATTACATCTCCGACTGTATGCGTTGTAGAGTATGGAATGCGGCATTCTCTTTTTAGAGATAGACGGTCTGTGACTATAACTCAGATTGGGCTTCGTCTTCTCCTCAGGCTCCGATACCATGTTAAATTTAGCTCTTGTTCTATGCCATTTCAGATTAGGGCATAATACTGAAGAAGATAGAACATACTAATAGATCGATAGAAGACAAGCCAGAACAGAGATAGGAGATGGTGACGTTACGGCGATCAGCAGGATGCTTCTACCAGCAAAGTCTTCAATAGGTCATTCAGCCAAGTGTGTCACACATAACCCCAGAACAATCCAAACGCAGCTCCAACGCTATTGAGAGAGAGAATTCCTCCACATTGATGTGTGTCAAATGAGCTCCAAGTCTCTCCAATATATAGGAATCTTTGGGGGTGTGTGACACGTCCTTTAAGACATTTAAGTCAATATTTTATTCCAAGCCGACCCAGCACATAAGTGGAATAAATTCAAAGTACATGTTCTGCTCATCCGATCGAGATGATCTTTAGATCAATCTTACACCTCTCCGAAAGAGGAATCCAATAAAAATATTGCGATCGTCATCTGAGCAGCACAACCGGAGTTTGGACCTAGTTGTCCAATTTTAACACTATTTTTAATGGTTTTCTTGTCAAGGGCTCGATAATCAATACATATTCTCCACGTGCCATTATTCTTCTTCACCAAAACTACGGATGATGTAAATGGACTTGAGATGGGTCTAATATGGCTCATGGCTAAGAATTATTGGATGGTTTTTTCTATCTCGTCCTTGAACTTCTTTGGGTGTCGATATGGTGTGGTGATCACAGGCTTGGCTCCTTCTTCCAATTCAATAGTATGCTCAAATCCACTTTTAGGAGGAAATCTTGGAGGAATGTCACCAAACACTGGAGCATGATTATCCAACACTCGTTGAATATCTATCATGTATTGTGGTTCGTCATTGTTGCAATTCTTTTGGATCATCACCTTACATTCTGTTGCATATGCTATATCCCCATACCTGAATAGGGCTTCCATCCTCTTGGGATGAAATGAGTTGTAGGCCGCCATTTGACATGCCACTTCGTACGACCTTACTGCCATTTGGCGCTCTAAATTCCATTTGCAATGCTTGGTAGTCCATCATGTGTTTTCCCAACAAATACAACCACTAAACCCCCAATACCATGCTGAGGTCTGCAAGATCTATTACATAGAAATCACTAGTAAAAGTATAGTTACCGACAGTTACACTCAAAATTGAGATCATTCGTGTGCAATCCAAGTTGTAACCATCCACAACTATCACATCCAAGCCCTTGAACTCTTTCGTGAGAAATCCCCTTTTAGCTACTAGTGTTGCATCAATGAAGTTGTGTGTGGCTCCTCCGTCAATTAGGGTTGTGATGTGTTGTCCCTTGATCACTCCCTTGCCCTGAAGGTGTAATACTCGGGTGTTCCTGAAAGGGTTGTAATCTTAACCTAGGGTCGAGTCTTCTTTTCTCCGTTGGGCCTTTCTTCTTGTGACGGTTCTTCCTTGGGGTTGTTAGGCTTTTCTTCTTCCTTCTTTTCTTTTTGCAGTGGTTCTTCTTCAACATTTGAGGTAGGTTCCTCTCCTTCTTCCTCATCATCAGAGACTACTGCAATGTGGTGAATTTTTCCCTTAAGTAAACATTGATGAACTCATTCCCACGACTCCCTGCAATTGAAACATAGCTTCTTCCGCCTGATGACGCTTCGTGTTTCTTCATCTAACCTGTCCTTTTGCGGCCCATCATGTTGAAAAGGCTTCTTCTCCTTATCTTTTGGAGGAATGAAAGGCTTGGATGGAGACTTAGCTTTAGCGGTTTCATTTCCCATGTCTCGAGCCTTCTTGATAGCCTCTTGAAGAGTGGCGCGATTGAATTCCTTGACCAATCCTTGTAGGGGCTCATCTTATGCTTCAATGAAAAGAATAACTAATCTCTCTTCAGACATATCTGTTACCATGACTGTGGTATGTTAAAATTCTACTATAAACTCTTCATGTGACCCTATTTGCTTGAGTAGTACCAGTTCTCTGAAATGGTTGTTTGGGTTCTTTCGATCAAATCCTTCTATTAGCCTTTGTGTCAAATCTTCATAAGAAGTGATATTAGCATGTCCCATAATTACTAGACCATGATACCACCACCCATGTGCTTCCCCTTCTAAATGTAATGTGGAAAATTGGATTGCATCTGCTTCAGCCAGAGGATTGAGCATGAAGTAGGTGTCCAATTTTTGCACCCAAACCCTTGCTATACATTTAGATCATCCATCAAATGAGAGTAAAGGAAGTCTGCTCACCTTGTGTTCCAATTCCCCATTAAGTTACCCCCAAGGTCTATTCCTATACCTGAAGTTGTTGTATCCATTAAAGGTCATAGCTACTCGAGTGTTCTTATCCAATCTCGCATAACCATGAATACATGTGTTAAGAAGTTGATTTGGATCCACTATTTCTGGGGCTATCATCCCTTGATTGTTTGTGAATTGGGGAAGTAATGGCCAATTGCTCCTTTTTCTCTTTACATGGCTATTAGGCAAACTGGCACTATGATTACCACTACCTTCACTAGTGGTCCTGTATTTGGCAACAACATTTTGTTTTCCAATAAAATGAGTAATTAGTTGAGCAAGTTGTTGTTGTCCTTGAGCCAAAACTTGTGCAATCTCCCGCTGCCCTTGAATCATTTGTTGTCCTTCTTGTTGCAACTATTGGTTCATTTGGTGTTGTCCATTTAGTAATTCGTTCAACACAATACCAGGGTCGTGTTCTCCTTGTCCTGCTCTATCCCCCATGGTTGAACGGTGAGTACCTTTGTTATTTCTGAGAGTGACGTTGCTTGTATCCACAGGAAGCATGCACGACGCATTTACTCACGCCAGGGAGGATGATAGCGCTCTAATTACCACTGTAACGTGCTATGGAAATTTTTCCTTTATAACAATAACACTTTTCCTTAACTATAAGGATACAGTTCAATGAAAATAGTGCTAATTCCTTTTTAAACTATAGTGAATAACAATAAACATTTAATAATACCAAGATAGTTCCAATGTATAAAAGTTAATGGCCCACCGAGCCCCACCACATTAAGTCCACGGAGAATATATTAAGCTCAAAGTGAATACGACAACACATAACATCCAAATCAAAATAGTCTAAACTCAAAAAGGAACATGACTATACTTCTGGAAACCGACTATACACAACTTCTGGAAGTCGACTATGCAAACAAATGTAGGCCAACAAACCCTAACTATCTTGTACATAACCCTGATCACTTTGTTAAAGGTGCTTTTCCTACCATGGTGGCATTCGCAGATCAAAAACACCCTAGTTTTAAGCTTGATATTGCAGGAGTATCTTCGTCATTCAAATCTTCACTAATCTTGCTTCACAAAGATGGCGCATGGGCAAGAAAAGAAGCCTCACTACCTGAGTTTGCTACAAGAGAGTTAATACTGCATCTTAAGACCTTGAAATTTCTTCCATAAGCACTAGATCGTTTTCTTGTTGTGCGACTTTGGTTACACTTCAGGCCTTTTGGAACTACTTCACGATTAGAAGTCGACCCAGCTTCAAGAATCCAAGATCCACTTCCTTCAAGGAATCTCACTCCAATCTTCTTGTAGTTCTTGATAGACTTCATTGCCCTCTGTGCCCTAAACCGAATAGGGGAAAGAACTTGATGCCCTATCAAGCTGCCAAAAAATGAAAATAAAGACAAAACGAACTTGTTGCTCAGCCCTGACTCTTGCGCTCAAAAAAAAAAAAAAAAAAAAACCAATGCAAAATTTTGATCCTCCTTCAAGGTATTCCTATCCTATGTCCAAACAGAGATAGAGAATGGAAAAGGTGTCAACTACAGTGGAATCTTTAACAACCGAAATTGGCAAGAGAGAGGGTTCTAAAAACCTCAAAGCTAAAGCTCAAGAAACAAATAAGATGATCCACAATGATGCTCCAAGATGAATTCAACCCTCCTTTATTTATAGATTTCCTCGAGGGGTTTCATCTTCTTAATTGGATGAGTGAATCTTACTCAAAACCCCAATTCTAAGTTTCTTCACCCAGTTACCCCAAAACTTGCCCAACAATGGGTATTTTGGGGTTTCTCCCCTTTTTGGGTGGACTATAACCTACGAGGATGGATAGGCTAATGAATCGCATTTGTCCTCAATTCATATAGGACATTACATAAAATCAATATGTTTTATGGTTAAACATGCAAGGCAGCCTTCCTGGGCCGTGCGCCCCTTTATTTTAACCAACTTGCCCTAAAGTCAATAAAGGCAACTTATCCTCTAACTCAAAAGTAGTAAGGAGACACTAGATAGGGAAAATTGATTCTAGGACCAAAATAGCAAGAAGGGTGGATAAAGGCAATCATAAGAAAGGTTCATGTTAGCAGTCAAACTACCCAAGGGTCCTAGCAAGTGATCCTATAGGGCAACGATGGAGCAATAGCCCACTGTCACCTCAGTGAAGGCTCCGTGCTCTTTACAAACTTTCAGTGATGGTAGGAGACTCGTTATATGAGGAATCACGAGATGAATGGATCAATGCATGGTTGAGGAGTGATTCCTAAGGCCTATTCACAAGAGATGCTCAAATCTATAGCTTACTTGCTTAGAAAGCAAGGTGAAAAGCTCTCTTGGAACGGTTAGGAGGATTTTTGGGGCTCGGATTTGAAGATATCACTTGAAAAGGAGATTCCTAGACCTCAGAATCCTTGTGGAAACTTGGTTTCTAAATAGTCTTTAAAGGATTGGCTTTGAAAAGAAGTGACACTACACGAGACCAAGTGGACCCAAAATTAGGTCAAGGGGATGGAATTTATCAATCAAGGGTATGCTTGTCCTAATTGAGGAGGAGAAGGGGATCAAACGAGAAAATTTCTTTGATTCTGATGCAATGATCCCAATGAGATCACTAGCCAAAGGAAACCAAAGGCAAGAATCTATCTTGGAGCTAGGGCTTGAAATATCTCAAGATCCCACTGTTAGAATTTCATGAAATTTGGAGGGCACCTAGGCGACACACCAACACAGTAGTGGGCAAGAGATCATTTTTTTTTATAGATAAATCGTGAGAAAATTGATGCCCTATGTAACCTATCGAGGCTAGGCCTCAAAAGAGAAGGTGAGAGAAATAAGTTTAAATATAATCATCTATGGAAGGATCAATGCCTAATCCTTTAGGAGAGATGGAGTCAAGGAAGAACTTATAGCTTGGACACCGCCCTTTGTTTTTCCACCCTTCATATGCCTTTTGCCTTTTATTGATTTTTCTTCATAACTTCTCGGGGCTCCAGGGGATGAGAGCATGATCTGTAATATATAGCGATGGATGCCCCCCTTAAGGTGGGGTAGTTCATTGCCCACCAAGGGTTGGGACAATCATGGGTTCCTTAATGATGGAGGGAGCTCATCTAGGGCCCATAAGAACCATGGTGACGGCCATGGATAAGGGGTAGAGCCCATGCTTGGGCTTTTGCCCACGTGCTAAATTTGTATGTCTCGACCATCTTTTGCATTTTGTGGTACATTTCCTGTTGGGAGTGGTCAAATTATGCTTTTTCTTTTCCTTTTCGCTGCATCAACCTCTGAGGCATCATTCCAAGCCCAACCCAAGGTGTGGACAAGGGGAGGGAGAGGCTAACCATATGTGTGGACCGGGATGGGAAAAGAGTTAAATGGGGTTAAAATCAGTGGAAGGGGAGTGATCTAGGTGCTAGCGGGAAGCAGGACCACACGACCAAAATCAGAGTTTCCCATGTAGTGCCAACCATAAATCTAGTAAAGGAAATCCCACGGGTCTAGGATACAAGAGTAATCGTGATATCAGCAGTGGAGACAAGAATACAGACCTAACCCACTCTTTCTGCTGAATCCCCCCACCAATCCATGCCTAAAAGTGCCCATGATAAGTAAGGAAAATTACTCAACTATACCAATGACAAGCCATACCTTTGGGGTCGAGGCCCACCTTCAAACATACAGTCATGACAAGTGGTGATTGACTCAAGTGGCGGAGATAATGGCACATCGAGCTATCTGGTCGCTGCAAGGGGTTGTTGGTTGTCGACTGAAGACCATCGAAGAGGAAATATTTCCTCCTATATACACTACCCACAGGTGGTGAGTAACATATGGCTCCCACTGGGACATGAACTCTCGAGAAAGTACACGAAGCTATTTGAATGGGAGGTTATGAGAACACTAGCAATCTCTTGGTACATCAGACTTGTTACTTACACATATCAAAGACCAAGCACACGAGTCAGCATGTTTTTGTGGTGCCTTATGATCACCCATGCTTAGTATTAGGTCGTAAATATCAACAAGAAAGTAAAATATGCAAATTTAATCTAAATGCAGCTAATCTACCATGAGAAATGTCATATGATGTTAGTTCTAATGAGAAATCAGCATGGAATGCATCCTACCCTAACATGCATATAATACAATGTCAAGTATCAAGAAAAGGGGTAATACGACTTAACCTGACTGGTTGCGGCCAAAGTTCATTGTTGAGTTCAGCAATGTAGTAGTAATCTTCCCCTATTTTCCCATCAATATTAACAGGTATGGGATTTTTATCTACCAAGACCACATTACCAACCTTATATTCCCTCTTAGGTTTCCACTTTTTGTCTGCTTCGTGACTTGGTCATTTGAGAATACGGACTTCTTGTGAAGGGGGAATGGGGGAATGGGGGAATGCTTCTCAATCCCATGACTCTTCTAGTATGGGATTGGTCCTAGCTTGACTATGTAGTAGAGTATGTAGGCTTCCTATAAAGAATGAAGGAGGTTCCATCAAATTGCGGGATAGTGGCATATGACAAGTCCATTTGGAGATGACCTCCAACAGTGGCTCCTCACTTCCTTGATAGCAGCATCCCCCACACATTTGGGATATCTATGACCACAACGTCCATAAGCAATGATATGTCAAGGTTCATAGCCAAAGAAACTTTAATATCTTTTATGAGGCCCTCTACTTCTACAGGCTTGAAGTTAAAACCACACACCTTTTTATATTGTCAGGTAATGCTAAAACCCAATTGCTTCATGAATTTTAGTGGCATGATGTTTGCAGATGCCCCTGAGTCCAACATGCAATTATGCAATAGAATGTCATTTATGGCTAAGGTAAGCTTGAATGGCTCATGTCCAGCGTTTAGATCGTGAAGGTGAATGTTTTGCAAGTCTTTGGGTAATTCTTGCTCTTCAAAGAGCAAGGTTTTATTGATTTGCCATTGTTTTCGGGGAAGTTTCGCAATCTCCTCCAACAGAACTGGCACAATCATTTTCCCTATAGCAGTCTCTATGTCAATGTCAAGTCCAACCTCTTTACCTTTATCCTTTTCGATGTTTTCTTTCCTTTGAGGATCCTTTTTAGAATTGACTTTTTTCAGAGGATTCCTTTTAGAGGGATTTTTAGGGAGAGGTTCTTTAGAAGGGACTTGCTTAGGAATTAAATCAACTTTGTTGGTTTCTTTGGACGTTGTGAGGTCTTTATTGATATCCTTCCTTGAATATTGGACGCCTTTGAATCTAACACCATCATCAGGCGTTGATGATTGGCTCTCTCTTCTCTTCTTTAATAGTAACCTCACTAATGGGAGGATGATTATATGAGCCTCCTAGAAAAATGTTGAAGACATCAAATTCTACAAGGTTAGCTTGGTCATCGACTTCTTCATCTCCACTCTCATCCTCATTTTCATCCTCATCACTTTGTTTCCCCTCAGAAGATGAATCTTGCTCCACAGCATTTGTTGGAGCCAAAGTGTTGGGGACATGGGATGAGCTAGGCTTGTCCTCCTCATTTTGCTTCTTAGGGAAAGACTTTCCTTTTGGGATATTGCTTAATTTTTGGGCCCTTTCCAAGGCAATAATTTTGTAATAGAGCCTATCTAGTGAATTCATTTCTTCGTTGATATTTTCCATTTTCTTGAGAATCACTAAGAGGGTTTCCTTAGCCTTGTGGGTGTTCTTCAACATCCATTTTAGAAATCTACAGGTTTTGCTCAACTTCGACAGCCATATCTTTGGCCTCAACCAAGGTGGCCACCCACTGCTTTGATAAATTTGTCAAATATGTTAGCATCAGGGGGCCTCAAATGTTCGAGAATGTCCCTAACTATCCTACCAAATGTTAGGATGAATTCCATAATGTCTTCCCTTCCCCTACATATTTGATAAAACTTTTCAATGTTGAAGGTTCCCATTGCATCACATGACCACCTCTTTGTGAACATATCCTCAAATTGGTCAAAGTCATCAATGCATCTTGGCAGAAGGCTAAGGTACCATTCCCTTGCTTTCCCTTCCAAAGACGAAGCAAAAAGCATCATGAGTCTATCTTCATTAAATATCAACCTAGGAGACATGTTCCAATAGAATTCTTCAACATGATCATAGGCACATGCAATAGCATCACCTTTGAACTTGGGCAGCGAGTTATTGTATTTCTCAGGGAGAGGTTTGGGGTCATCGCTCAAATTCAAAGGGGCAAAGATACTGACCAAATGCTTTTGACTTTTGGTCATTTTGGGTTGGTCTTGTTTTAGGTCAACGCCAAAACTAGATGTGCCATCTTTGGGGTGGTATCACTGACCTTTTCAAATTCAAGGAGAGGGGCAATTTTAACAGGTGATGGAGTTTGTTCTCCCCTTCTTACAGCAACCCTAGTTATAGGAGGAATGTTGTCACCTTCAGGCAAACTAGGGGTTTTGACAATGAATGGAGTCGCTAGAAGAAATTTCTGAAATATCGTTTATGAATCAATTCCTCAATGATTCACCAGGGAAGCAGACCTGCTTCATCACCAACAATGGAGCCTAAATGTTACCGCTCATCCTGGCAGGGATCCTAGGAGGGGATCCTATAGGGCAACTACTAGGTCAAGGGCAACAATGGAGCAATAGGCGACTGTCACCTTAGCTAAGGCTACCTGCTCTTTACAGACTTTCACCGACGGGAGGAGACCTGTTATATGAGGAATCACGAGATGAATGAATCAATGGATGGATGAGGAGTGATTCCTAAGGTCTATTCACAAGAGAGGCTTAAATCTATAGCTTGCTTGCTTAGAAAACAAGGTGAAAGGATCTTCAGGTAGGGATATGAATATTTTAGGGGCTAAGATTTGAATATATGACTTGTAAAGGAGATTCTTAGACCTCAGAACCCTCGTGGAAACTTGGTTTTTAAATGGTGTTTGAAGGATTGGATTTGATAAGAAGTGGGACCACACGAGACCAAGCGGACCCAAAATTAGGTCAAGGGGATGGAATTGAATCAAGGGTATGCTTGTCCTAATTCAGGAGGAGAATGGGATTAAAGGAGAAATTTTCTTTGAAGGGATTCTCCCAGGGATGATGACAACAACAACTCAAGAAAGAATGGTAGGAACAACAGCTTCTAAGGAAAAAGGAAGGCTCCCTCTGATCGTAATGGAAATGGGCAACCTTTCAAGAGGTCAAGAAATTCCAGGTACGATGAATCTAATGTTGTTGATAATAAGAGAAATGATTTTATTCTTGTATCTGCCCTCTTTGCTGCATCTCCACCCAACACCCTGGATGTTTGGTTAATTGATAGTGGTGCTTCAAGGCACCTCACTGGTTATAAAGAAGCCCTTTCTGATTTGGTTGAAAAGAATACTAATCTGGAAATTATCCTTGGAGATAATGCCACCTATCTCGTGAAAGGGACATGGCTTGTAACCCTCCATTTATCTCAAGGTCAAGTCATCTGATTACAAGATGTGTTGTATGTACCTAATTTGAAGAATAACCTTGTGTCCATTTCGGCAATGGAAGACAAAGGGTTCAAGGTGGCATTCGTTGATAGAAAGGTACTTATCTAGAAGAAGAACTTCAAGGAAGCTCTTTCTATTGGTTTTAGAGTTGATACACTCTACCAGGTTGGAGGAATTCCATTGGGGGCTATGACATGTGATACAACTCTTCAAATAGAGTTATGGCATCGGAGGTTTGCACACCTTCATTACAAAGCCCTTCCCGAAGCAGGGAAGGTGGTGACATGGATGCCCGAATTGAGAGATGATCATGAAGGTATATGTCAGGGTTTGTGCCTAAGGGAAGCATACAAGGGGACCATTCCCCTCAAGTGTCACAAAGACAACTGATATCTTGCAGTTGAGACATTCTAACTTATCTGGTACGCTGCCTGTGACATCCTTGGGAGCATGTTTCTATTACATGAATTTTACAGATGACTTCTCCTGCATGACCTAGATATATTTTTTGAAGAAGAAGGATGAAGCATTCAAATGGTTCCGTACCTTCAAGGCCTTGGTGGAAAATCAAACCGATAAGAAAATCAAAGTTTTGAGGACCAACAATGGGACCGAGTACGATTCAAATGAGTTTAATGACTTTTGTAGAGAAGCTGGCATTAAGAGGGAGACCAGAATTACGTACACTCCTGAGCAAAATGGTGTTGCTGAAAGAAAGAATAGGACCATTGTGGAAGTTGCCTGCGCCATGCTATGTGACCAAGGTCTTCCAAAGTTTCTATGGGGAGAAGCTGCGAACGCTGTTGTGTATGTTCAAAACAAATGCTCGCATTCCGCTCTAGACTCCAAAACTCCCGAAGAAGTCTTCTTTGGTAAGAAACCTGATGTTTCTCATTTTAGAGTTTTTGGTTGTCTTGTTTACTTTCATGTGCTGAAAGAAAAGAGAAGCAAGTTGGATGCTTCTGTAAGAAGGGAATGTTTGTAGGCTACAGTGAAACTTCGAAGGCATATAGAATCTATGTTCCTGGTCAAAGAGAAGTGGAGATATGCCACGATGTCACCTTCGATGAAGATGTTGCCCTCAAGAAAGTAAGAAATCTTCCTAGCTCCAAGGAAGACAAAGAAGATGAAGAAGCAGGGAAGTTGGAAGAGTCGAAGGATGGCCTAATGCCCGATGTTTAAGGACCTATGGATCCCATTGATCCACCTCCTTCAAATAAGAGAAGACCCTCATGGCTTAGGTATACTCTTGAAGATGCCGAGAGACATATTGCCCCAAAGGGGATATTCCGTGAAAGCAAGAAGCCGAAGAGATACCAAGGGTATCTAGCAGCCATGAGTATGATAGTACAATCTGAGCCTGGAAAATTTGAAGAAGCCATAAAGCATCAATTTTGGAAGGATGTTATGCACGAAGAATATGAGTCTCCATTATGAAGAATGATGTCTGGGAAGTGGTCCCAAGACTGGAGGACAAATTGGTAGTCACCTCGAAATGGCTCTATAAGATCAAGCATGGATCTGATGGAAGTGCTGAAAGTACAAGGCAAGACTCATTGCCTGAGGCTTCTCTCAAAAAGAAGGCATAGATTATGATGATATATTTGCACCTGTGGCCCGCTATACCACCATCCGATCTATTATTTGCCCTTGCCGCTATGCAAGGATGGAGTCTACATGAGATGGATGGGAAGATCGCTTTTCTGCATGGATCTATAAAGGAAGAGGTGTATGTGGAGCAACCTCTGGGGTTCGAACTCTGAGATAGAGACACCCATGCATGCAGGTTGAAGAAAGCCCTCTATAGGTTGAATCAAGCCCCCAAGGCTTGGTATGAGAGGATAGATAGCTACTTGATGAAGTTGGGCTTCACTCGAAGTAATGTTGATCTGAACCTTTATTTTAAGGTCGATAGAGAAAGGCCTCTCATTTTGGTTCTCTATGTGGACGATCTCTTCCTGACAGGTGTTGACCATCTCATTCATCAGTGTAAGAAGGAGCTAGCTTCCAAGTTTGAGATGAAAGACCTAGGACTGATGCACTACTTCCTAAGCTTGGAGGTCTGGTAGAGGCCAGGCGCGATTTTCCCTTCTCAAGGAAAATATGTCGTGAAATTGCTGGAGATATTTGGTATGGTGGACTATAAGTCTATGTCGACACCGATGGAACTCAACTTTAAGAAGTTGAGTGGAAAAGCTACTGGTCCTGTGCTAGCAAATCCCACCAAGTATCGACAACTCGTAGGGGCCCTGATGTTCTTAGTGAACTCTCGTCTAGATGTATGTTTTGCAGTGAACACTTCGAGTCAACATATGGTTGAACCTCATCACATTCACTGGATTGGTGCCAAGAATCTTTTGAGATATCTTCGGGGCACAATCAACCATGGGCTGAGATACACTGTCGAGAGTTTGAGACTCCATGGATATACTGATGCCAATTGGGCTGGCAATGTGGCGGATCGCAAGAGCACATCTGGATGTTGCTTCACCTTGGGTTCTGCTTCGATATCTTGGATGAGCAGGAAGCAAAAGTCGGTGGCTTTGAGCACCACTGAGGCCGAATACATTGTAGCGAGTATGGCCTGTTGTGAAGTTGTTTGGTTGCGAAAGCTCTTCAGTGAGTTGTTCAGGCGTGTGCTAGATACCACCGTTATCCTTTGTGATAACGGGAGTGGGATTCGTCTTTCTGATAATCCCGTGTTCCACGATCGATCCAAGCATATTAATATCGGTACCACTTTATCCGGGATATGGTACAGCGAGGCGTCGTAAGGCTCGATCATATAGGAACTGATGAGCAGGTCATCGATATTCTCAAGAAGCCCATGGGGAAGGTCAAGTTCCTAACCTTCTGTGAGAAGCTTGGAATCGTGGAAAGACCCTATTCTGAGGGTCCTGCTTGAGTTGGACTATGAGATCTGAGAGCTCCAGGGGGCTTGGGGATAGCTTCTTGGAGCTATAAGCACTCACGGGGCTAGGCTTGTCGAACCTTGTGGTGCTTCTGCCCCACTGTTATGATATTGAGTTGGTTCGCCTCTCTTTGATCTGTGCCCCGCACGCATCCTACCCATGGAGTTTCGGACTCATGGGAAGTACCTCTCATTTGGCCAATGAGGTGGGAAATGTGGATAGAGACCATAGCAAGACCGATGGACGCATCGGAGATTGTCGTACTCTCTATGTCTAGGATGGCACGTGTCCAACACCTTGATATGGGATCAAGTATGATCCAATGATCCCAATGAAGTCACTAGCTGAAGGAAACCAAAGGCAAGAATCGATCTCAAAGCTAGGGCATGAAATATCTCAAGATCTCACCGTTAGAATTTCATGAAATTTAGAGGGCACCTAGGTGACACACCAGTGCAATAGTGGGCAAGAGATCAAATTTTTTTATATGGATGAATCCCGATAAAATTGATGCCCTAGGTGACCTATGGAGGCTAGGCCTAGAAAAGAGAAGAATGTGAGAGAAATAAGCTTTAAATATGATCACCTATGGAAAGATCAGTGCCTAATCCTTTAGGAGAGATGGAAGCAAGGAAGAATTTATAGCTTGTAATAGGTTCACCTAGTCAAGGAAGCCTTCAAACAACTTCGCATGGCATTAGGGCTGATAAAAGCAACTTCAAGGTCTTTACACTTAGATTTGCAATATTTAATGACTTATCAAGATAATTTGACACAAACTATCTTTAGGAACATTCACTCATTCATACATGGCCCATGACATGATGCAACACTATAAAAGATCAAATTCCCCCAATTTCGCATAAGAAAAGCAATAAATTTCAGGCTAGTGTAGGGAAAATCCCAACAACATGCATGTGACAAAAGTAAATAACAAGAATAGCATTAAAATAGCACTTACATGTAAGAAAGAGTATATCCAATCATCAAAATATGCCAATAGAGAAGCTCCAAGACATAATGAAACAGCTCCAACCCTCAAAATTCATCCATTCATCCAAACATGTCCTCAAAGAAGGATAGTGAAATTCTTACAAGAGGAGAAAACCCAATCCAAGTGATGATGATGAAAATGAATCATCTCACTTCTATTTATACCCTAATGAATTCGATTTAGCTAATTTGTCCTAATTGAGCCCCTAAAATAAAATAATGTGCATAATATCAATACTTTTGGTGATAAGCCCACCAAATAGCTCAATAATACAAGAATAAGTGACTCAAGAGGGTCGAATGATCAACAAAGTGAGTCGTTGGGCATTTGACGAGGCCTAATGAAGTGGAAGGGGTACCATGATGAAAAAATGGACTCCAAACATAGTGGACAAAGGGTGGCCCCTTGTTTTCCAAGCAAGAACCTGTGGTGCTCCCAAGTCGGTGTGGAGGCACAACGACATCCTCATGGCTATCCAAGAGGATCGAAAATGCCTGTAGAACATCTGTAAGGGCTAGGATGACGATACAAGCCCTCCCTCTATAGCGAGAGGCATCCTTTGGATCTTGGAACATCTACCAAGTGTATGGTGCAAGTGTAGAGTTGGTTGGGCATGGTGAACTAAGTGCATCATCCTCATCCAAGAGGTGGAATAGGAGCGTAAATGAGTGTTGTTGGGGATCCATGACGTAACCTTTGCTATGGTGGAGGCCCATGGCTCTCTCGAGTCTCAACGCTCACCCTACAAATGCCAATGTGGCCCTCTTGAGGGCTAGGACCCTATATAGGGAGACCAAGCCCCAAATGGAGACCCTCCAACAATCTTGCATATGATCCAATGCGTTCCCTTGCCCTCCAATACAACAAGTCATCAAAATAATCAAGTAAAAGAGCTTACAAGTCATGGAATCAATGGGGCACTTCATGGTGGCATGCCCTTCCATAGTGGGCTTTGGTATGTACATGTGTCTCCAAGCTCAATAAGGGGGTTAACCAAGGACCCTATTAGGTGGTTTCAATCTCTAAAGGGGATGACATGTCGATGGTACATCCCTCAAATGGTAGGTGGAAAATGACATAATAATGGAGGAGATTGGGGATCACGAGAATCATCCAAACCACATGTCATGGTACAAGGGCAGCTATAATAAGGGAAGCCAACACTTGGGTATATGAGTGTAGGAGGGAGCAAATCGTGGTACATGAGTCACCCCGACCTTTGTTTTTCCACCCTTCTTCATATGGCATTTTCCTTTTATTGATTTTTCTTCATAACTGCTCGGGGCTCTAGGGGATGAGAGCATGATGTGTAATATATAGCAGTGGATGCCCCCTTAAGTTGGGGCAGTTCATCGCTCACCAGGGGTTGGCACAATCATGGGTTCCTTAATGATGGGGGCGGCTCATCTATGGCCCATAAGAACTAGGGTGATGGCCATGGATAAGTGTAGAGCTCATGCTTGGCTTTTTCCCACGTGCTAAATTTGTATGTCTCGACCATCTTTTGTATTTTGTGATACATTTCCTGTTGGGATTGGCCAAATTATGTTTTTTCTTTTCATTTTAGCTACATCGACCTCCGAGACATCGTTCCAGGCCTGACCCAAGGTGTGGACAAGGGGAGGGGGAGGATAACCCTATGTGGGCCTGGATGGGAAAAGAGATGAATGGGGTTAAAATGAGTGGAAGGGGAGTGATGTAGGTGGTATCAGGAAGCGGGACCATGCAACCAAAATTGGGGTTTCCCATGTAGTGCAAACCCTAAAGCTAGTAAAGGAGATCCCATGGGACTAGGATACAAGGGTAACCACGATATCGGGTAGTGGAGACAAGAATAAAGACCTAACCCACTCTTTCCACCGAATACCCCCCCCCCCCCCCAATCCATGCCCATGAAAAGTAAGGAAAATTACTCAACTATACCAATGAAAAGCCATACCTTTACGATCGGGACGCCCACCTTCAAACATATTATCATGACAAGTAGTTGAGGGACCACATGGTAAACCCAGGTGGCTGAGATAATGCCACATCAGACTATCTAGTGGCTGCATGGGGTTGTTTGATGCCGGCTGAGGACCATCTAGGAGGAAAATTTTCCTCCTATATACACTTCCCACAAGTGGTGGGTAACATCTGACTCCAACTAGGACGTAAGCTCTCGAGAAAGTGCACGAAGATACTCGAACAGGAGGTCATGAGAACACCAATATCTTGGTACTGCAAACCTGTTACCTGCACATATCAAAGACCAAGCACACGGGGAAGCATGTTTTTGTGGTGTCTTATGATCACCCATGGTTAATATTAGGCCGTAAAATCTACAGGAAAGTAAAATATGCAAATTTAATCTAAATGAAGCTAATCTACCATGAGAAATGTCATATGATGTTAGTTCTAATGAGAAAATCAACATGCAATGAACATGCATATAATACAATGTCAAGTATCAAGGAAAGGGATGAGAAGACTTAACTTGACCAGTTGCAGCCAAAGTTCGTGTTTGAGTTTGGCAATGTAGAGTAATAATCCCCTACTTTCCCATGAATCTTGACAGGTATGGGAATTTTTTCTACCAAGACCACATCTCCAACCATATAATTCCTCTTAGGTTTCCACTTTTTGCTTGCTTTGTGACTTGTTCGTTTGAGAATACGGACTTCTTGTGAAGGGAGGAGAATGGGGGATGGCTTCTCAATCCCATGACTCTTGTAGTATGGGATCGGTCTTGGCTTGACCATATGAGTAGAGTATGTAGGCTCTTTATAAAAAATGAAGTGTTGAGATTTTCGGGTAGCATCGGATGTGCTTTAGCTCCGAAATTTTGTGGAGGAGTTGAAGTACATGAGATCTCCAAGACCTAGAAAGCGTTTGGAGAAATTCCATCTGGTTTAAGAGATATTCAAATAATTAATCTTTTTAATTAAGGACCCTAAGTCTAACTTAGGAAGAAAATTAAAAGATTAAAGTGAATTAAATTAAACATGTGATGAGAATGACTTTAAGTGATGCGAATAAAGCAGCGTCTAATCTTAGTCATTGATTAGAGATTAGATCACGGTCGTTGGTTTGCCAACGAGAAAAGTATAAGAGAAGGGCATGGGGTTAGTTGGAGAACACACACATTGGCGGAGTACTAAAACTAAGCTGAAATTCTAGGGCGTGGTTTGCTAAGAATTTCAGGAAGAGTTTGCAGTGCAGCGAGGGGCAATATTGGCAAGGGATGATCTGATCCTAGGCCAAGAATACAGTAGCAACAAAGAGGCAGCATATACAGTAGCGCAGAGCTAGCCAAGTGCTACGCAGTCCAGCTAGAGCCTAGTCAGGGGCAACACAGAGGCAGCAGGAGCCACACAGGGCTGACGCAAGTCCAGTCAAGGCAACGTAGGGGCAGCGTAAGCCCGGAGAGGGTGACACGGGCCCTTCCCAGAGTAGCGCAGAGGCTGACGCAGGGAGATGAGGACGAACACTAGGGTTTCTGGTGGGCCAGAAAGGGCTCGAGTTCTGTAAATCCCGTTTGAGAGTATTTTATGTCTCTGAGTGAAACAGGTATTGTTGCTCTGATTTTCTTTGTAGGGCTAACCATGTCCGGTGCCCAAAAATTGTTGTATTCAAATTCTGCATAATAATAAAACCCTCCAAAGCTAGTTGCACTGGTTTTCCCGCATTGGGTTTTTTCGGGGACATTTTTCCGAAAAATCTGTGTGTCACTTGGTCATATGAGCTTGTTATTCAGTAAATGATCTGTATGTGTAGGTTGTTATTTGTGTTTACTTCGTTGTTTTTTCTAAATATTCAAATTAATAACTTGTATAATTAATCAAGTAGGAGAAGTAAATCAATAGTTAGCAGTAGGGTTGCTTGGATTAAGAAATTTTCACATGAAGGGGGTTCCATCAAATTGCGGGATAGTGGCATATGACAAGTCCATTTGGGGATGACCAACAGTGGCTCCCCACTTCCTTGATAGTAGCATCCCCCACACATCAGGGATATCTATGACCACAACGTCCATAAGCAATGATATATCGGGGTTCCTAGCCAAAGAAAACTTAAGATCTATTATGAGGCCCTCTACTTCTACAAGCTTGGAGTTAAAACTGCACACCTTTTTATATTGTCCAGTAATGTTAAGACCCAACTGCTTCATGACTTTGAGTGGCATGATGTTTGCAGAAGCCCTAGAGTTCAACATGCAATTGTGTAATAGAAGGTCATTTATGGCTAAGGTAAGCATGAATGGCTCATGTCCTAGCTTTAGATTGAGAAGGTGAATGTTTTGCAAGTCTTTAGGCAATCCTTCATCTTCAAAGCCCAGGGTTTTCTTGATTTTCCATTGTTGTCGGGGAAGTTTCACAATCTCCTTCAGGGGAACTAGCATAGTCATTTTCCCTATACTAGTTTCTATGTCAATGTCAAGTCCGACCTCTTTACCTTTATCCTTTTCAATGTTTTCTTTCCTTTGAGAATCCTTTTTGGAATTGACTTTCTTCGGAGGATCCCTTTTAGGGGGGTTTTTAGGGAGAGGTTCTTTAGAAGGGTCTTGGTTGGGAATTGAATCATCTTTGTTGCTTTCTTTGGTGGTTGTGAGATCTTTGTTGATATCCTTCCTTGAATATTGGACCCCTTTGAATCTTCCACCATCATCAACGTTGAGGACCTCTTTCTTCTCTTCTTTAATAGTAACCTCACTAATGGGAGGATGAGTATATGATTCTCCTAGCAAAATGTTGAAGACATCAGATTCTACAAAGGTTAGCTTGGTCATCAACTTCTTCATCTCCACTCTCCTCCTCATTTTCATCCTTATCACTTTGTTCCCCCTCAAAAGATGAATCTTGCTCCACGCATTTCTAGGGGCCCATTGCATCACATGACCACCTCTTTGTGAACATATCCTCAAATTGGTCAGAATCCCATTGCCTCACATGATCACCTCTTTGTGAACATATCCTCAAATTGGTCAGAGTCATCAATGCATCCTGGGAGAAGACTAAGGTACCATTCCCTTGCTTGACCTTCCAGAAAGAAAGCAAAAAGCAAAAAGCATCATGAGTCTATCTTCGTCAAATATCAACCTAGGAGACATGTTCCAATAGAATCCTTCAACATGATCACGAGAACTTGTGGTAGAATCACCTTTGAACTTGGACAACCAATTATTGTACTTCTCAAGTAAGGTTTGGGGTCATCACTCAAATACAAAGGGGCAAAGATACTAACCAAATGCTTTTGAGTTTTGGTCATTTTCGGTCGGTCTTGTTATGGGTCAACGCCACACTATATGCCATCTTTGCGGTGGGATCACAGACCTTTTCAAATTCGGGGAGAAGGGCAGTTTTAACAGGTGATGGAGTTCGTTCTCCCCTTCTTACAGCGGCCCTAGTTATAGGAGGAATGTTGTCACCTTCAAGCAAACTAGGGATTTTGACAATGAATGGAGTCGCCAGAGGAATTTTTTGAAATGTCGCTTATGAATCAATTCCTCAATGATTCACCATGGAGGCATTTTTGCTTCATCACCGGTAACGACACCAAAATGTTACCGCTCAAACTAGCAGAGGTCCTAGGAGGAGATCATATAGGGAAACTACTAGGTCAATGGAAACAATGGAGCAATAGCCCATTGTCACCTCAGCTAAGGCTCCCTGCTATTTACGGACTTTCATCGATGGGAGGAGACTTGTTATATGAGGAATCACAAGATGAATGGATCAACTGATGGATGAGGAGTGATTCCTAACGCCTATTCACAAGAGGGGCTCAAATCTGTAGCTCGTTTGCTTAGAAAACAAGGTGAAAAGCTCTCTAGGAAGGGTTAGGAGGATTTTTAGGGATAGGATTTGAAGATATGACTTGTAAAGGAGATTCCTAGACCTCATAATCCTTGTAGAAACTTGGTTTCTAAATGGTCTTTGAAGGATTGGCTTTGATAAGAAGTGGGACCACACGAGACCAAGTGGACCCAAAATTAGGTCAAGGGATGGAATTGATCAATCTAAGGTATGATTGTCCTATTTGAGGAGGAGAAGGGGATCAAAGGAAAAATTTTCTTTGATTCTGATGCAATGATCCCAATGAGGTCACTAGCCAAAGCAAACCAAAGGCAAGAATCGATCTTGAAGCTAGGGCTTGAAGTATCTCAAGATCCTAGCGTTAGAGTTTCATGAAATTTGGAGGGAACCTAGGAAACACACCAGCATAGTAGTGGGGAAGAGATCTAATTTTGTTTATGGATGAATCGTGAGAAAAGTTATGCCCTAGGTGACCTATGGAGGTTGGGCCTAGAAAAGAGAGGTAAGAGAAATAAGTTTTAAATATGATCACCTATGGAAGGATCAGTGCCTAATCCTTTGGGAGAGATGGAGTCGAGGAAGAATTTATAGCTTGGAATAGGTTCACCTATTCAACGAGGCCTTCAAACAACTTCACATGGCATTAGGGCATGATAGAACCAGCTTCAAGGTCTTTACACTTCGATTTGCAATATTAGATGACTTATCAAGATAAATTTGACACAAAGTATCTTTAGGAACATTCACTCATTCACACATGGCCCATGACATGATGCAACGCTATAAAAGATCAAATTCCCACAATTTCACATAAAAAAAGCAATAAATTTCAGCCTAGTATAGCGAAAATCCCAACATGCATGGGACAAAAGTAAATAACAAGAATAGCATAAATGTAAGAAAGGGTATATCCAATCATCAAGATATGGCAATAAAGAAGCTCCAAGACAAAATGAAACAGATCCAAACATCAAAATTCATCCATTCATCCACACTCGTCCTCCAACAAGGATAGCAAAATTCTCAAAAGAGGAGATAACCCAATCCAAGTGATGATGATGAAATGAATCATCTCACTTCTATTTATACACTAATGAATTTGATTTAGCTAATTTGGCCTAATTGAGCTCCTAAAATAAAATAATGTGCATAATAACAATACTTTTGGTGACAAGCCCACGAAATAGCTCAATAATACAAGAATAAGACTCTCAAGAGGGTCGAATGATCAACAAAGTGAGTTGTTGGGCCTTTGAGGAGGCCTAATGAAGTCGAAGGGGTGCCATGATGAAAAAATGGACTCCAAACAAAGTGGACAAGGGGGTGGCCCCTTGTTTTCTAAGCAAGAACCTATGGTGCTCCCAACTAGGTGTGGGGGCACAAAGACATCCTCATGGGTCTCCAAGTGGATCGAAAATGCCTGTAGACCATCTGTAAGCGCTAGGATGACGATACATGCGCTCCCTCCGCAACGGGAGAAATACTCTGGACCCTAGAACATCTTTGTGTATGGTGCAAGTGTGGAGTCGACTCAACATTGTGAACCAGATGCATCATCCTCATCCAAAAGGTGGAACACGAGCATTATGAGTGTTGTTGGGGATCCATGAAGTAATCTTTGCTATGGTGGAGGCCCATGGCTCTCAACGCTCACCCTACAAGTGCTAATGTGGCCCTCTTGAGGGCTAGGACCCCGTATTGGGCGACCAAGCCCCAAATGGAGACACTCCATCAATCCTACATAAGATCCAATTCGTCCCCTTGCCCTCCAATACAACAAGTCATCAAAATAATCAAGTAAAGGAGCTTACAAGTCATGGAATCAATGGGGAACTTCATGGTGGCATGCCCTTCCATAGTGGGCTTTGGTATGTACCCTATAAGGGGGTTTAACCAAGGACCCTATTAGGTTGTTTCAACCTCTAAAGGGAGTGACATGCCAATGGTACATCCCTCAAATGGTAGGTGGAAAATGATATAATAATGGAGCGGAGTGGGGATCAGGGGAATCATTTAGACCACATGTCATGGTACAATATATTCGGGTACAATGCAGGAAACCAAATTGGGAGCAATTCAAATGTCGAAAATAACCTGCACATCCACTCACAAAGAGGTAACGTGAACACTATTAATCTTGAAGAGGAAAGGGAGAGGTTCAAATTATTCCATGTATGTAATAAACTAGGGTTATTTTTCCCTAGAGTTTCCTAGGGTTTCCAGCAAATTCTTCTTTCCACATTCAGATAAGGACACAGGAGATTCAACTAAGGCAATTCTTTAGCAGAACAATAACTTTTCCTTAAACACACAATAAACCTTCAACACAGTACTGTAGCAAACTTAATAGTGCCAGATTCAACCGATACATATATTTGAAAATCAACAGACTTACTATACTGTGTTACACCAAATTCCAACTGTCCAGTACAAATTTAACCAATGCCAAAACGAACCCAAATAATTCTAATCTTATTTTGAACTAGGCTACTGATAACTGTATCCTATACTAGAATATTTATGCAGTCTGACCATAGTAAGTTGTCCAATCAGCTTCAGAAACCCCTTACTGCAATAATACTGAAGCTCAGGACTCCTTCAATTGTGTCTCAGGATCTGTGTATGCTCTAGGAACTTCAGGCCTACTTCAGAGGACCTCGTTTAGCTTTGGTTAGTGCTCGGACCAACTGTAAGGCCTCCTTTCACAATTATGCAGATCCTGGATGATCACAACTTCAGAAAACTTCAACCTGATTAGGAATTAGACTCAGATAGTTACATCCAGCCTCAGGGACATAAATCAGCCTCAGAAAGTTCCGTCCTGTTTGTTTCAGAGGACCTCTGAAACCTACAGCTACCTCAGCTATTTCAGCCTACTGACCCTAGAAATTTCGGCTATATCAAGAATGTAGATTTCTAGATTTGGAGAAACCCACTTGAATAATTCGTCTATCTTTAGAATGAATGTGGATGCCCTTAGCTTTTTTTTCCACCAAAAATCTTGATTGAACTGACCTATGTTCAGGGGACAGATTCCAGGATAATTCGGATACCTTTTCTTAGATCTCTCACCTAAGGATCTTCGCTTTTCTTTCAGGAGGATGCCTTCCTGTGCACCAGAACAGAAAAGTAGAAGGTAAAATAGGTAGTTTGGCCTCAGACTTTCGCACAATTACTTCACTGCTCCTTCAGACAATTAAGTCCCTGTGGCCAGAACTAACAAGCAAACAGAAGAGATAAAGAAGAGCGACTAGGTAGGGTGGGATCACCTCCACCGAAACTAGTCCAAGGAGAAAATGGGGTCTTAAAACCCTCAGAGCCTCAAGCTCAAAGATAAACAGAGATAAATGATCCAATCCAATGATGATACAAATGAATTCAACCCTCCTATATTTATAGATTTCCTTGAGGGGATTTTTCTTCTTAATTAGTTGAGTGAGATTCACATCAAACCCCAACTTTGGGCTTTTTTGCCCCAGCTGCCCCAGACTTGCCCAAACATTGGGTATTTTGGGGTTTTTCCCCTTTACAGGGATCCATAGGATACTCCGTCCCTATTATCCCATCAATCAATTTCTGGGGAACATTACAGTCCCCCGTTCCCGACATTGCTTGTCCTCAAGCAATGGCAAGTTTCATTGCTACTTCTTCAATTCCTTCCTGTGAGTTTCGCTCTGTCTTAGTAGAGAACCAAGCTTACAAATACTTTCTTTCATCTCCCTAATCTCTGGGCAACCCGAATATGCTGCAGCGTTAAACAGAAAATTAAGTAAACCTTTTACACCACCCATTGATCGTAGTTGATACCAACATCCACATCCACTAAAAGCATGCTCAAGTCCCTTTGCTTCAAATAGTTGTGATTACATGACAAGTGTGCTAGAGGAAGTGTTTAGCATAGTTTCCAGTAACCCCGTCCTTGACTCTCTTCCACTTAGAGATATCGAAGGAGTACCATTACTTGTTTCAACCTCTTGCTTTAGTTTTGCCAGTTCCTATGCCATTGCAGCCCCTGCTTCAGTTTACCTTTCATATCCAAAATGAACTTCATGCACATGAACAACTACTTCTAATTCCTGCTCAAGAGACTATTGCAAATCTCTCTCGTTACTCTGAACAAATCCATTTCTACTTGCACTCCCATCACCACAAGATGGAGCTTTTCGAGTTTCCAATAGCTCCTTCAACCTCTTAGTAGCCATGCCAGCCTCTTCAATTTTCTGTTGAAGTACCATCTTCTAACGTTGATTTAAAACCTGAGTTTAAGCGTCTCATACTCATTTCTCCTTCCCTCATTCTTAAGCTGAAGTTTATGCATCTCATACTCATTTCTCCTTCTCTCATTCTTAAGATGGAGCTTTTCGAGATTCCAATAGCTCCTTCAACCTCTTAGTAGCCATGCGGCCATGCCAGCCTCTTCGGTTTTTGGTTGAAGTACCATATTTTTACTTTGATTTAAAACTTGAAGTTTATGCGTCTCATACTCATTTCTACTTGCACTCCCATCCAAGGTTGTTGGGAATCATCCCCCCCACCTGAATCCCACTCCCAAAACGCGCTCTATTCGGGAGCGCGCTCCCAAAAACTCTTCCTGAGGGGAGCGTTTTCGGGAGCGCGCTTCCAAGCCTGAATAAACGCTCCCTATTTTCTCGGGAGCATTTTAGGGAGTGCTCGAGAGCGAACGCTCCCCGAGCACTCCCTCCATTAAAAAAACGATTTGGGAGTGTTTTTTAAATGGAGGGAGCAGTCAAGGAGCGTTCGCTCCCGAACGCTCCCCGACAAAAAAAAACGCTCTGCGACACGAAATAATAAATACAGAATAAAATATTGAAGAAAAAAAATTTAAAAAATCCTGACAGTGAATTTCGGAAATCTTTTTTGGGAGGGAGGGGGGGTTGGGTAAATAAAAGCCCACCCTCCTCATTTGTTTGTTATTGTTTTTAGTTTAAGAGCAAGAGAGCTTGAGAGTAAGGGAGCTTGAGAGTTTGGAGAGCGCAAGTGCCAACGAGAGCAAGGAGAGAAGGAGAGAGCAAGGAGCAAGTTGCAAGAGAGCAAGAGGAGGATTGAAGGAGTCAAGACTCAAGACAAAGAGGTAGGACTTATAATCTAGTTTTTTATTTTCTATATTGCATTTTTTAAGTTGTTCAAAAATGAAAACTTGAATTTTTTTCTCAATGTTGCATTTTAGTGTGTTGAAATGTGAAAAATTGAATTGTTTTTTTCTATGTTGCATTTCCTATTCCCATTTGGCATTCCTCCATTTTTTTTGGAGGCTAGAAACTTGAAACTTGAAACTTGAAACTTCATGGCTATATGGCTAGGGATTTTCTTCATGTTGGTTCCTTTCTTTGTAATAATGGTGTTGGAGAGTAGAAGAAAGAGGCCCATTAGAGAAAAAGAGGATGAAGAAGTGGGTTATAGTGGATTTGATGAAAATCCTAAAGAGGAGGAGTATGCTGAGGAGGAAGGGGAGAGTGGAGAACATGAGGCCACAGAGACCCCAACTAAACAAGACCAAAGTCAAACACCATTGTGGAAATATGTTCAGAGGCAGGAAGGAGGGAAAGGTGGATGAACCACTAAATTTTCTTTGCCCCCATTGCAATAAAGAATACACAGGTTCATACACCCATGCCAAAAGGCACCTTTGTGGGAAAATGCCAGGGGATGGAGAGAAAAATCTAAGAATCAAAATTTGTGTAAGTGTGCCAACAACAGAGAGAGAGAAATACAGAAAGGAAGAGGAGGCTGCCCTACAGAGATCTAAAAGATCTAGGGGTTTCATTGATTCTTATGCACCATCAGGTCCATCACATCATGGACAAAGAATTCCATCAACTTCCAACCATGGCAGTGGATATGGAGGCACACCTGGACCAAACATCTCCTTAAGGCGTAGAACCGTATCCGATTTCCTTGACAAAGGGTGTAGGAATGATGTGGATTCAAAAAAATTCCGATTTCTCTATGCATGTGGGGTGTCATTCAATGTTCTTCGCTCACCTTATTAGCATGAAATGGTTTTTGCCATTAATGATGCCCCAAAAGGATACAAAAGCCCTGGGTATGACAAGGCCAGAACCGTGGGACTTGATCATGAAAAAGCTAAAATAAATAATTCTTTGGCTAGAATGACAAATTCTTGGAATGAGCATGGGGTGTCCATTGTAACTGATGGATGGACCAATGTAAAAGGAAAGCCATTCATAAGTGTTCTAGTTGTGTCTATTAGTTGTGCAATATTCATTTCAGCATATGATTATTCAGACAAATTCAAGACCGGCATTAACATTGCAAACCATTACTTGAAACAATTGAAAGTATTGGGCCATACAATGTCATCCAAGTCATCACTGATAATGCTGCTAACTGTAAGGCAGCGAGAGCAATTATTGAGGATAAATACCCCAACATATTTTGGTTTGGGTGTTTGGTTCACACAATGAACCTTTTGATGCATGATATCATTAAAAACAAAAAACCTCAATTCAGATGGCTTGGTGATTTGTACAAGAGGTAAAAAAATGATAAAATTTATTACAAATCATAGCAATACCCATGGGCTTTTCCGTATTCATTCAAAATTGGAGTTGTTGAAGATAGCAAAGACTTGATTTGCTAGCTATTACCTCACCTTCAGGCACCTTTTGAAGGTAAGAGAGTCATTGGCAGCCATGGTATCAAGTCCACACTGACAGGTATTAAAGGACAGGGCAGCAACAATAGTTGACAGGCAAGGTTTTGAACATGTGGAGGAGACCGCCCTTGATCCTTTGTTTTGGACATGTGTGAGGGAAATTTTGAATTTCACCAAGCCCATTTATCACATGATTCGTTTTTCAGATACAGATAAACCAGTGATTGGGGAGGTGTATGAGCAGATGGATAGCATGTTGGGGCAAAAAAAAGATGTTGTTATGGAAAATGATCCCAACTTGTATGCAATGATTTACAATTGTGTGTGTGCATGGTGGAATAAACTTAATGTTCCACTACATGCCTTGGCATATATCCTTATGCCAAAATACTACTCTCCATCTTGGTTGGGCCAACCTGCACCTGGAGGTGGGGTTAGGATCAAACCTCACATAGATCCAGAGGTACAAGAGGGATACATGAACGCATTACACAAGTTGGTCCCCGACAGGGAGGAATGTGCTAGATTGCGCCTTGAATTAGGCAGATACTTCAGTTGCACTGGTAACTTTGGTTCTTTCCATGCAATGGAAGACAGAGACAGATTTGATGCTCTCACATGGTGGGAAGCATATGGCGGCATGGGACTTTTGCCAAAGTTGGCAAAAAAGGTTCTCTCACAAGTTGTAAATACTTCTTCTGCAGAGAGGTGTTGGAGCACCTACAGCTTCATACATAATGTGAGAAGAAACAGGCTGAATGAAAACCGAGCTGAAAGCTTGATTTATGTGCATTAAAACTTGAGGTTGTCGAGCATATGAGGATTAATCATATAAAGTTTTGGGCAACAACCCAGAGGATGATAATTTGGAGGACGACACTGTACATATGGAAGAATTGGAAGCATAACTTTTGAGGGATGATGATGAAGCATCAATAGCCATGCCACCGCCACACATAGGGCCAGTCCCACCATCCAGTAGCAGTGCGGGTGCCAGTGCCAGTGCTCGATATCCAACTATTGTTCCTTTGCAGATTCAACCTCCACCTACATCCTCACGTTGCCCTCCGCCTTCTAGTCATGGTCGTGGAAATCAAAGTACTAGAAGACCACCATTGCCTCTTGGTTCTCACAAATTAGACATTTCTCGTAGGCGTGGCAAGGGGCCAGCCAATAGATAAAATAGATTTGATGTTTACTAGTCTTTTCTATTTTCTAGTAGTTTTTAACTTTTATAACTGTTGGACAGCTGAAACTTGACTCTTTCATGTTTATTATGATAATTTTTGTAAACAATATATGACAATTTAAGTTTGAAGTTTGAATTTGAAAGGTGAAACTTTGAAGTTGGCATTTATAAGTTTATAAGTCATTATGAATTATGGATATGATGCCCCATGAAATTTATATGGTGATCAATGAATCAATGATGATAAATGTTATATATTGAATTTTGAAATCAGTGAATCAATGATGATAAATGTTATATATTGAAATTTGAAATCAATGATGATAAATGTTATATACTGAAATTTGAAATCAATGATGATAAATGTTACATATCAATGATGATAAATGTTATATATTGAATTTTGAAAGCTTGAAACCTTAAGTTGATGATTCGTGAAACTCAAGAGTCAATATGTTGTATGTTCCCAACTTGTGGGCATGGTTGATGAAGATTATAACTTCTAGATGATTGATGTTATATGGTTCAATGTATGTTTTTATGTTTTTTATGTCTAATTCATCATTCAACATGCTTTTGTTGACATATATGCATCAAAATATAAAAAATATATATATTTAAAAAAAACGCACCCCAAAACACTCTGGACTAGGAGCTTTTGAAAATGGCGCTCCCGCTCCTGCTCCCAAGTAACCATGCTCCCATCACATTTTCAAGTTTCCAATAGCTCCTTCAACCTCTTAGTAGCCATGCCAGCCTTTTCAATTTTCCATTGGAAGTACCATCTTCTGATGTTGATTTAAAACTTGAAGTTTATGCATCTCATACTCATTTCTCCTTCCCTCATTCTTAAGCTGAAGACTGCTCTAACTCTTGCTTCATTTTATATAGCAGTTGTACTTTATATGTCTTAATCCATTGTATTTCTTCTTGAAGTTGTTTTGTTGCTTCAGGCCAGGAGATTGTGTGCTTTAGAACCTACACCTTATCAGACGAGACATCTCCAGCACGATAACAAAGAAACTCAACTTGCAAATACTTGAACTGATTCCTTATTTCTTGCATCTGAGCAACTGTCGTGTCATAATTTATTTTGGCCTTGTTGTGAATGTTGCGTACTTGATTTGCATACCTCAAAGTATTGACGGTTTCTTCAGCATTTGTGTTAGCAGGGCTGACAAAGACAATCATCAACGTTTTGTTGTCTCCTCGACTGTGAATCAAAACACTATGAAGAGTACATAAATTGTGCATACCTTTTATCTGCATCTGGAGAAAGATATCTATCCAATTCAAGTTGAAGTGGAAATTCATATTGATCATTTATCTTGACCATTATATCTCGCATGAAATCATATTCAAATAGCTTCAACTAAAGTTGTAGTACAAGAGGAAAACCAACTAAAAGAACACCTTTCTTGCATCTTGTAGCCCATACTACTCTGTGTGATATTTGTTATCATCATCAAGTTGTTCAATTCAACATACTTAGTCAAATGAAGCATAGACACCTCGGCAGGCTTTAACATTCAAGTAGATCCTAGAATGATTCCTTCCTTGTAGAGTTATAATCCACATTTGTGAACTCAATGTAGTTCATATGATGCCCTTCAAATAGATGCTTTATTGTATCCTCAACAGTTGTGCCCTTCATTTTATCTTCTAACTTCTCACAAAGCACCCGGTTTAGCTCCTACACACCATGTTGCATGAAAGAATCATATGTGTCCCATCTGAATGATTTTTTCGAGTCTTTCCTTGAAAACACTAGTGTCACTATATTGATCCTTGTAAAACAAGCTCGATATATCCCATGGAATGCTTTTTGAGGGTATATCATTTTCAATGGTGGGCATATGATAGACATCCTTTTTGAAATCAAGAATATGATATAATCTCTGGAGCAAAGAATTCATGCACCATATTGCCCTTTGATTCTTCAGCCCAACAAAACCTATCTTCTTTTTAGAATCATATGCCCAATGATCAAGTACCATTTTTGCATTGGCTTCTGCTTCAACAATCAAAGTATTGTCTACCAAATATTCTTTTGTGGGTCATAAATTTGAAGTAGAGGCATGAACGATGTCAATCCCCAATTTCTCTCTTGGGCATTGAATTGGTGTTGTGTTTCTTTCTTGACGATGAACTTGTGATGAATTTGATTAACAATAACCAGACTGAAGAAGTTGTATCTGCTCCAACTATAAGGTAATGTAGTGGAATCTGCCACATCTAAGTAAATGGACAAGTGGTCCACATTGTCCCCAATTGCTTCTTCATCTTCAAGAGGGGAAACTCTGTCAAAATTCCCTTTTGACATAACATCAATTTTTTCTAAAGATTGTTCCACAGATTTCTTTGGTCACGCATTGGAAGATTCCTCCAAGGTGGAATTTTCGGGCTTCTTATTTTTGTCTTCACTAGGGGTATTCAGGCTTCTTATTTTTGTCTTCACTAGGGGTAATTAGAACCCTTTGTTCCACTTCCTCTGTGGCATTCTTAGTATATTGACTACCAGGTCGCTCATCCATTCCTTCATCTTACAGTTCAATTCTAGTACAGCGTTTAAGATAAGTTATACTGGCCTTTATTAATTGGTGATGATTCTTTGACAACTTCTTAATAGATCCCGTAATATTCTTAGTGGAAATGTCAGTATCATTGTTTAATGTCTTTGTGCTTGCTACCTATTTAGTGATGGTTTCTTTATCTGCCATGCCTTCATCCTTCATATTATATTCCAGGATGGTATCCTTATGAAGTTCTAGCTGTACTTTATCAATATTTGCCTCCTGTCCCGATTGTGCACTACCTAGTGGTCCCAATGCACCTGTAGATGGAAAATTGATCATATTATCAAAGAAGGCACCAGTGCCACTGCAACTGGTGATTGGAGAGTCCTTGCAAACCATACTACCTTTGTCTTACTCTTGTTTTTCTTTCTTCTACTTTATGAGTGGATACCTCAATGTCACCTGATCTGTTTCTTCTGCAACTAGCCCAAAAATCATATCATTTCCTTATACCTACTTCTTGTTGCCTGCTCTTATCATCAGGTTCAAGAGATTGGTCTCTTTTACTTACACGAGTGTATAGCCATATACACTGACCAGGGTGTGCCTTCTCTTCTTCAAGCACTTGTTTTATGGTTGGGTACTACTTATGAAGATTAGTGTTTGGGAGAAATCACCACTTTGATTTGAAATAGTGTTGGTCACTTACACCAACAAACTAGGTCAAATCATAGTTCACTCAGGCTGGCAAGACATATAGCTTTGATACTAGTGTAATAAACTAGGGTAATTTTGCCCTAGAGTTTGCTAGGGTTTTCAGGAAATTCCTCTTTCCACATTCAGATAATGACACGAGAAATTCAAGTAATGCAATTCTTCAGTAGAACAATAATTTTTCCTTCAACACACAATAAACCTTCAACACAGTACTGTAGCAAACTTAATAGTTTCAGGTTCAACCGATACGGTATATTTTGAAATTCAATAGACTTACACCACTGTGCTATACCAAATTCCAACTATCTAGTACAAATTTAACCAATGCAAAAACGAACCCAAATAATTCTAATCTTATTCTGAACTAGGTTACCGATCATTGTATCATATACTAGAATGTTTATGCGGTCTGACCATAATAAGCCATCCAATCAGCTTCAGAAACCCCTTACTGCAATACTATTGAAGCTCAGACAAGGGGTGTTCGCTGCCTAATGTATCTGGAGGGTGGTCAAACTCTCAATTTTGCTCAGGTTCCTTCAATTGCTTCTCAAGATCTCGATGTATGCTTTAGGGTCTCCAGGACTACTTCAGAAGACTTCATTTAGCTTTGGTGAGGGCTTGGACCAACTATAAAGGCCTCCTTTCACAATTATGCAGACCCTAGATGATCACAGCTTCAAAAAGCTTCGACCTGATTAGGAATTAGACTCAAATAGTTATGTCCAACCTCAGGAATATTTTGTTGCCTCGAAGACATAAATCAACCTCAAAAAGTTTTGTCCTATTTGTTTCAAAGGACCTGCGGATACCTCAGAAATTTCGGCCTACTGGCCTCAGAAATTTCGGCTGCCTCAAGAATGTAGATTTCCAGCTTCAAAAATAGATTTCCAGCTTCAAAGAAACTCGCTTGAATAATTCGTCTATCCTTGGAATGAATGCAAATGCCCTTACTTCGCTTTTTTTCCAACTAAAAACCTTGATTGAACTGACCTTTGTTCAAAAGACAGATTCTAGAATAATTCGGATACCTTGTCTTAGATCTCTCAACTAAGGATCTTTTCCTTTTCTTTCAAGAGTATGCCTTCATGTGTTCCAGAACAGAAAAGTAGAAAGTAAAATAGGAAGTTTGGTCTCAGACTTTCCCTCAATTACTTTGTTGCTCCTTCGGACAATTAAGTCCCTGTGGCCAGAACAAACTAACAAACAAATAGAAGAGATAAAGAAGAGTGACTAGGTAGGGTGGGATCACCTCCACCGAAACTAGTCCAAGGAGAAAATGGGGTCTTAAAACCCTCAGAGCCTCAGGATCAAAGATAAACAGAGATAAATAATCCAACCCAATGATGATCCAAATGAATTCAACCCTCTTATATTTATAGATTTCCTTGAGGGGATTTTTCTTCTTAATTAGTTGACTGAAATTCACATCTTACCCCAACTTTGGGATCTTTTTCCCCAACTGCCCCAAACTTGCCCGAACCTTGGGCATTTTGGGGGTTTTAACTTTTCCCCTTTATCAAGGACTATAGCCTACGGGGATTGATAGGCTACTTCGTCCCTATCATCCCATCAATTTCTAGGGAACATTACAATGTAAAAGTTCAACTTAAGAAAACAAAGGTTGATTGTCTCTTGATCTTGATTTGCAACTACAATTAGTATCAGACTAGCTAGTAGAAAAGCTTGGACTGGAAGCACAATACCATCCTCAACCTTATCCTCTAGGATCGGTAAGTCAAGCGATGGAATTAAGCATACCAAGCAATGAAAATTCACATTTCCTTTGATGCAAAGCACATTGATAAGCTAATTGTAGATGGCATAATATTTCATGTAAGCATAGAAATACTTGGGAGATAATACATGTATGTGCAGGATGTTGTCTTCACATAAAGGGCAACCCAATACTACTTCGTAAAGCGATAATAGATTTTCATTGTCAATGCCCATAGAAGGAACATAAGTGCACAACCCTCCTTTATAAGTGCACACCACACAAGAAGGAACATAAGTGCATTGTTGTTCTTGAGAAAGAATCAAGAGAATGAAGGTAAAATGGAAATCAAAACATCCTTAAAATGTTTTAATAAGGAACCAATGCAACAACTAGAGAAACTTGTGGAGGCATTTGAAGAACCCACGGGGCTACCACCAAAGAGGATGTTGAACACAAGATTTAGTTTCTATCTAAATCTCCATTAACTAACATTGGATTATATATTCAATGGTTGTTGAAAGCAAATGAAATAAAGCATTATTGAAGCAAAAAGAAATAAGGCCAAGCCTTTTGGTTTGTGGGTCGCACATCATCATTGTGCCCAAGAAGGATGAGAGTTGGAAAATGTGCATAGACTAACATGCATGAAGGCTTAATGCAACATCACCATCAAGAACTACTACCCATTACCATGGATTGATAATTTGACGTGATAATTTGACAACCATAGTGAACAAAGTACTTCACCAAGCCAAAAGTTAGAACACTACCCTCAAAACAAGTCAACGTCTATATGATGGTTACTTATGTCTTTTGGCTTATGTAATGTACTATCTATTACATCCACTTATCGATTCTTTTGTAATGATATGTATAAGTGGACAACATATTAATCTTTAGTGCCACATAGAAAGAGCATATTTCTCATTTAAAGCAAGTATGGGAGGAACCAAAGAAGCACAATTGTTGGCAAACATCGAGAAATGTGATATATTTAAGCAATTTATGGTTTAACTTGGGCATGTGGTAAATGGAGGTGAATTGAAGATTGAGGCTATCAGCAAACAACCCACATTTACTAGTGTCACAAAGGTGAGAAGCTTCATCAGCAAAACACAAACCTCAAGGAAATTCATTGCATCATTTTCTATAGTTGCTAATCCACTTCAAGTGCTTGGCACAAATGGATGGAATTTCCATTAGGTAAGGCAACAATAGAATTCTTTCAAAGAATTAAAAACAAAGATTAGCAAGGCACCAGTATTGGCAATCCCCACTTTTAAGTTAACATTTGAAATTGTGATTGATGCAAGTGGGTATGCCATGGTTGTTGTTCTTATTCCAAGAGAAGACCCATCAACTATCACTCCAAATTGTTTCATGGAGATGTTTTGAGTATCCCACATATGATAAGGAGCTCTATGCATTAGTGCAAGTTGTGAAGAAATGGAAGTATTGCCTACTAGGTAAGTAAAGAAGTATTGCCTACTAGGTAAGTAAATTTTGATCCATAGTGACCAACAACCTTTTCAGTGTTTGTAGAGTTATACGGATACCAAATTGCAATAAGCAAGATATTACAAATGAATGGATTTCCGACATTAATTATATCTTTTCATCAAGTACACAAGTAACAAGGTGTAGATATGTTGCCCATATGACTCATGAAGAAGACTTCATATTTGGGCAAGCTTTTCATCCTATGAAATGGAAGGATTCGACTTATGCAAGAAGCTCATACTTCGAGAATTGCTAGACATTTTTCCATTGAAAAAACAAAGGCAAATTTATAGACACGTCAATTGGAAAAAAATACAAGAGCAAGTTTCCAAGTCCATATGCTAATATGGTAGATTTATAGATTTTGAAAACTATATGGGATGGTATATTTATAGATTTTGTTGGACTACTAATGATGAGGAAAGGATATGATTACTTGTTTTGTAGTTGTGGACAGATTCAACAAGATGTGTGTTTATTCTCTGCAAGAAGACCACTAAAAGCTCATGAAGTTGAATTATTATTTTCAAATATATCGATACATTTTAGAATACCTACATCAAGGGTATCTAATTGAGGCTCTAGATTTTTGTACACTTCTATAACAACATTACCGGAAATAATGGATTCAAAATTGGAGCACTCCACAATTTTCCATCACTAAACAGATGAGCAAACAAAAGTGGTAAACAAAATTGTGGTGTACTTGTCAAGGGGCCACAACTAAAAGCATCCGAAAACTTGGGATAAGCAATGGGCTTACATACAATGTTCTTATAACAAGACAATACATTCTTCAACCCAAAAATTTCCTTTTGAAGCTTGTTTCAATTAATTTCCTCCGTCAACTTTTGATGTTGTTTATGGACAACAAGAGGAAATCACCCACAAGTACAAAAGAAACTGGAACAAAGGCCTACTAAGTTTAAGCTTCCTTGCGACCAACATTAGAGAGAGATCATAAATTCCAAGTTGGGGAAAATGTCTAGTTGTACCTCAACAAATAATAACTATAGGGAGCCCAAGAAGTTGAAACCATTGAGGTACAAACCATATAACATTGTCAAACAAGTTAGCGAAGATGCCTTTCGCTAAGTCTCCCACTACATATACAATTGTCAATAGTTTATATGCAAAATGTGTGCCTCTTTGAACCCTCTATGCTAAACAAGGAGGAAGGAAAGTACTTCTATTAGTGAAGGATTCCACGCTTTAAGTGTTTTGTAAAGTTGGAGGTTGATTCAATTTTGCTGGTGAAAGTTCAAATTAAAAGAAAAAGGCAACAAAAAATATGGCAAATCGGGCCCAAAGGACAGTGACCGAGGAAGGGAAAATGGTATATGAGAGACAAAGTCAATGAATTGTTCCCTCACCTTTTTCGTCAATATCTTCTAGAGACCAAAAGCCTCCGAATTGGAGATGTGTGAACCGAAATGGATCATGGTAATTGGATAGCTAGGGGCTAAGTAGAAGTGATTTATTGAATAAAAATGAACTCCTTGCTAACGAAGATATGCACCCTCACATTGGCAACCAGGGGATGTGTGCCTTTGTTGGATGCTCATTGTAGTTTGAATTCAATGCAATGATTTGATTAAAGATGGATCACAATAATCACAACAATGGGAGTAAAGGCTAGTCACGCACACACCAACCTATATCACATCACTTCAAGGAAAGGTATATCACATCCATTCAAATGAAGGGGGTTGCACCAATACTAACAAGCACTACTTGCTTCTTTTTCGACTATGTGAATCACTACCATAATAGCAAAGGGGATCAAATTAATTGAAGGCAATTGCACAAGTAGAAATGAAGACTAGTAGCAATTGTTTAAGCAAGTATAGTCACACCAAATTCAACAAGGTATGTCTCAGTAGTTTGAGTAATGGGTAACTACACCAATTGACACAAGCATAGGGCGCAATATTTGAGATGAAGAGTATTATCACAAGTTTCAATGGCAAGACATTTTCGATGAAGAACACTATCACAAGTTTGAATGAGTGTGACTACATCTGCTTAAATTAACCTACGACCTTGTCCACAAAGGACCACTTCCAAGAGTTACTCACACAAGTTTAAGCAAAGGTTGGCTATGATCATGGAAGTGACTCAAACTACTTAAAGGAGGACACTAGCCATCAAACAAAGAAAATGTGATCACCTGTAAACATCCTAATCTCCCTCCATATGCTACACTCACTAAAAATAATGCGATGAGAGAAATTCTCCCTGGAGAATTGCAGAAATTTCAACCCCCACTCCGGTTATCAGTTTTCCTTATCACTCCATGCATATAGTTTTAAATACAAGCATGATATAAATACTAAAATCTGGAAATGACAAAAATTTCTGAAAACACAAATTTGGAGATTTCACAACTGCTAGAAAATGCAGAAATAAAACATAGCAAAATTATGACAACCACACACAGAAAATAACACAATGATTTTTGGTCAATGTGACCTTGGAAAAACCCCCTACAACTCTTGGGGAAAACCAGTTTGAGAGCTCTTCTTTATTTCTGAATGATTTTATAGAGAAACTAAAATACACAATAAAAATTCCAACAACCACAAATACAGACTTATCTCAATTTCTGTGCTTGAACTCTGCCTCGGAAAATGTGCCAATCAGCAAACAGTCAAAACAGAAATTTTACAACAATAAATTAGAGCATTAAATGTTGTACAACTGCCTCGAAAAACATGCCAAAACAGATTGTACGAAACTGTATGGATTTGTACAACACTCCTCGAAATCTGTGCCCAAAATCTGCCTCGAAAATTGTGTTGAAGTTGCTGTCCCTTTTCTCGAAATTTGTGCCAAAATTGCAACAATCTTTCTCCTCAGTTTTCATGCCCAAAATCTGCCTCGAACTCCGTGCTAAATGTTGATATCCCTCTTCCTCGATTTTCGTGCCTTTCCTCCTTGGAAATCGTGCCAAACTCTTGCTATATGGATTCTGCCTTGGGATGTGTGCTAATAAATGTTGTTGTACGGATTTGTTGAAAGTCTCCTTGCTACCCTCTTTCAACTTCTCACTGCTCAGAAATTTCTCCTTGCTCTCTCTTCTCTTCTCTCAATAGCTCATGAAAGATTGAATTGATCTTTTCTTCTTCTCCTCTCCTTTTACCCTAAATGACCTTTTGGGTAACCCTAAGATCTAATGGCTGAGATTCATTTAGATCTAGGGATGAGAATAAATGTGCATTTAATTCTCACTTTCTATTTTTTTAACTCATCCACTTAAATAAAGACCCACTTAGCCTTTTATTTCCATAGTCACTTTTTCACTTTCTAATTTTTCCTTGACTTTAATAAAGTCACTTTAAAATTAGATTGACTTTACCACTTATAAAGTCACTTTAGGAAAAGAAGTACAAATAAAGTGGACACTTTTCCCTAGACCAAAGATCAAAGCCTTCGGGAACCACTTGTCCTCTGGTACCCAAATTTTAACACTCCCTCTTACTGAGGAAAGTGTTCCTCACCACTCCCATCTTGTCTCTGAAGTAGACATGCTTGCCCTGTGGTAAGGCTTTGGTGAAAATGTCTGCTACCTACTCATCTGTGGAAATATACTCAAGCTTGACAACTCCCTTTTGGACATAGTCTCTAATGAAGAGATACTTGATCCCAATATGCTTTGACCTGTCATGAAAAACTGGATTCTCCGTGATTTTTATGCAACTCTGATTATCACAGTAAATCACTGAAGGTCTCAATGCCTGACCAAATAGACCAAATAACATCTTGCAAAGCCATATGGCCTCACAACTAGCCAAACTAGCATCCATATACTCTGCCTCAACTAAGCTCAATGCAATTGACTGTTGTTTCTGGCTTAACCATGACACAACTGCCGAACCCAACTCAAAACAACACCCTGAAGTACTCTTCCTATCTGAAGCACGACCTGCCCAATCTAAATCAGTGTACCCTACCAATCTCACTCCATCACCCTGTCTATAATCCAGACCAAAATCCACAGTACCATGCAAGTAACGAAGAATGTGTTTTGCAGCCACCCAATGCACTCTCCTGGGCTCACACATGAACTGACTCATCGTGTTAACTGCAAAACATATATCTGATCGAGTGTTGAGTAAATACATCAATGAACCAATCAGTTGTCTGTATAGAGTAGGATCCACCAACTCGGAATCAAAAGCGTGAAGCTTCTTCCAGTGAGTGACCATAGGTGTAGACATGGGTTTGCAGTCCTCCATGTGAAATCTGCTAAGAATATCCATAATGTACTTCCCTTGTCCCAGGAAGAAATGCCCCTCCTCCTGCCGCACCTCCAATCCCAGAAAATAATGCATCAAATTGACATCCTTCATCTCAAACTCTGAAGCAAGATCTCTCTTGCAGCCCTTAATGAGTCTCTCTGCACCTGTAATGACCAAGTCATCCACATACAACACCAGAATGAGAGGCTCCTCTCCTACCACAATGAAGTATAGGTTCGGATCAGCCTCACTCTTTGTGAAACCCAACTGCTGCAAGTATGTATCAATCCTCGAGTACCAAGCTCTAGGAGCTTGCTTCAGGCAATAGAGTGCCTTTTTCAATCTGCATACATGGGACTCCTTCCCATGCACTTCAAAGCCATGCTCAATATAAACCTCCTCCTGAATGAAGCCATTGAGAAATGTGGTCTTCACATCCATCTGGTGGATCTTCCAACCCATCTCTATTGCAATTGATATAATGAAGGAATAGATGTATACCAAGCTACAAGAGCAAAGGTCTCCTCATAGTCAACTCCCTCTACCTGTGAGAACCCTCTCGCCACAAATCGAGCCTTGAACTTCTCGATGCTGCCATCTGCATGCTTTATCTTGTAGATCCATCTGGAAGTAACAATTGATTTACCTTCAGGCCTCGGCACTACCTCCCAAACATCATTCTTCATAATAGAAGAATACTCCTCCATCATGGCCTCTCTCCAGACCTGCTGGTTGGTTGCCTCCTCATAACTAGAAGGCTCAGAGTCAACAATGCTTGTTACCAATGCCATGTAGCTACAGAACCGCTCAGGTGGTTTGCTCTCTCTAACCTATCTCTTTGGCCCAACAACTGATGTGGCCTCGCGCAAGGTGTCTTGAAGCCACTTGGGCTTCCTCTTCCCTAATCATACTTCTCCCATCAGAGTGAAAGAATCCTCATCATCATCAGAAGCCTAAACTCCTCAAGGCCTACCAACTGACCTCATAACTGAACCTGTGCCTGTAGAAGCTGAAGTACCATGCGAGTTGTCCATCAGTGGACTACCCTGTGAACTGCTCTGCAAACTGCCCTACATGCTGCCCGAAGAACCACCCACCTGACTCTGAGAGCCACTGCTCACTGATGGACCCGACACTGTAATCGATGTACCTCCTGATCCCTAACCACTGGATACCTATGACTGATTCAGCTGCTCCTGAGGGTTTGGTGACTCTAGATAATGCAACTCCGTGACCTCCTGAAAGCTCTCTCCTCCTCGAACTTCACATCCCGCTTGACAACAACCTTCTTCTTCGCAGGAATATAAATCTGATAAACTTTCGAGGTCTCGCTATAACCCACAAAGATGCCCTTGTCTACAGTAGGTTCTAGCTTGGTTCTCTTCTCCTTGGGGACATAGGAATATGTAAGGTACCCAAAGATACGAAAGTGCCCAACATCAGGCTTCTTCCCAGAAAAAGCCTCCTCCGGAATCACATTCCCCAAGGCACGATGTGGACCCCTGTTCTGTAAGTACACAACATTGTTGCAGGCCTCTACCCACAAAAATAAAGGTAACCCCTGATCATGAAGCATGATTTTGGCAGCCCTTACAATGGATATGTTCTTCCTCTCCGCAACCCCATTCTGCTAGGGGTTGTAAGGAACTGTGAACTCCCTCCTGATGCCTGCCTCGGCACAAAAATCAACAAACTCACCAAGGATATACTCCCCTCCATTGTCCAACCTGAGGACCTTGATCTTCCAACTTGTCTGGATCTCCACAAGAGCTTTGAACTCTTGAAACCGCTTGAAGACCTCACTCTTGGTCTTGAAGAAATAAATCCAGGTCTTCCTAGAGTGGTCATCAATGAATAAAACATAATACTCATAGCCACTCAACAATACATGAGACATCCGACCACTCACATCAGTATGAATCAAGTCAAGGATCCCTATCGCTCTACTGTCACTGCTGGGAAATGGGGATTTGGCAAACTTCCCCACAGCACATCCTCTGCACACATCAAGGTGATCACAACTGAAATCTAGCACACCAGTGGTGATCTCCCCGCAATGTCCTCAAGGCCCCATGATACATGTGCCCCATCCTGCGATGCCAAATCTCACACAACTCTAAATTGTTAGATTTGTTGTCGGTCCTATCTCGGGTGCTGCTACTCAATGCCATTAGGGGCTACAATGAGAACTTGTACACCTTAGCATGTCGCACATCAATCACTGTAGCTGAATCGGCTAGAGTTCCCCTAGGATATATAAGCACCTACCCTCTCCTGAACAACACCTCATACCCTCTGTCCTCAAGTGCTGAGACGGATATCAGGTTCTTCATTCCAAGCACATATAGAACATCTGACACTTTCAAGGGAGGTTTGGGTTCCCTATCAAATGTCAATGTCCCCACATAGACTACTCTAACAATGTTGTCATCACCAAGTACTACCTCCATATCAGTATCACTCTCTGAAAGCTCTAAGAAGTACTCCCGGACTCTTGTCATATAACGAGAAGCCCCACTGTCAACATACCAAATGCTAGAAGATGCTCTGCTAGTAGTGGAGAGTGCACACTCCCTCTGAACCTGTATGGCAGGTGATCCTGCACTAGTGGCCTCACAAGCTATGAACCCAAACTCCTGATCAAAGCTCTCCGAGAAGCCCTCTATCTCTGCAGAAGCTGCCATGGTTTTCTCTTTCCCCTTCTTGTTCTTCTTCTCCAGACACACAACAGCATAGTGTCCCAACTTTTGACAATTCCAACATTTGACTTTGGAATAGTCCTTCTCTTTGTTTTGCTGCTTACCTTTACCTTTGCCTTTGTCTCCACTGGTGAAAGCTTGCTTCTTTGCTTTGCCCTTCTTGCCTCTTGCTAACAATGCCACATTGTCATCCTCTTCCACCTGTTTGGCTGCCCCAAGATGGTTCTTTTTTATCTCATTCTGAATGCAATCATCCCACAACCTCTCCCATCCGGGAAGGTTCTCCCGTGCAACAATGCCATCCACAAAACTCTCCCAAGTCTTGGGAAGACCATTCAAGGCTATCCTCACCAACTCAGTGGGTGCTATGGTCTCTCCGACGGCTGCCAACTCATCTCTCACTGAAGTGATCTTTGTGAGGTATGTTGTAGCACTATCAGTCTTAGCCATTTCAATGGCCTTCAGTTTCTCTCTTGGGACCATTTTTCTGTTTTCATTTGAGCTCTGGTAAAGACTGGTCATGGTTGTCCACATCTCATGTGCACAAGTTTTTCCTCGCACATGAGGAAATACATAATCTTAACTCCATCCAGAATCAGTCTTTTTTCCTTAGCATTTTTTTATTAAACTCGACTAACTGTACAGGGTCAACAGGTACTGCTACTGGGTGTTGTGTGGTATGCACCATAATGCCCCAGACTTCTGCTTTCTCAAAGATGCTTTGGATTCTCTCCCTCCATGCACTGTAGTTGCTCTGCCCATCCAACCTGTCTCCCACCCTCAAACCCAAAGACATGTTTGTTGTCCTAACAAACTGAAATTTTCAAATGTGTGGTAAAGGTTTTCGTTTTCTGTGTAAAAATCAGCTGGGTGTGATTTTCACTTTGTTGTCCCAAACTACACTATTCATCCAACCAAGCTCTGATACCATGTAGAAATTTCAACCCCCACTCTGTTTATCAATTTTCCTTATCACTCCATGCATATAGTTTTAAATCCAAGCATGATATAAATACTAAAATCTGGAAATGAAAGAAATTTCTAAAAACACATTTGATTTCACAATTGCTGGAATATGCAGAAATAAAACATAGCAAAATTATGATAGCCACACACATAAAATAACACAGTGATTTTTGGTCAATGTGACCCTGGAAAAACCCCCTACAACTCTTGGGGAAAACCAGTTTGAGAGCTCTTCTTTATTTCTGAAAATGCTATTACAGAGAAACTCAAATACACAGTAAAAATTCCAACAACCACAAATACAGACTTATCTCGATTTTCGTGCTTGAACTTTGCCTCGGAAAATGTGCCAATCAGCAAACAATCAAAACAAAAATTTTACAACAACAAATTATAGCAATAAATGTTGTGTGATTGCCTCAAAAAAAGTGCCAAAACAAGTTGTAAGGCGCTGTACAGATTTGTACAGTAGTCCTCGAAATATGTGCCCAGAATCTGCCTTGAAAACTGTGATGAAGCTGTTGTCCCTTTTCTCGAAATTTGCACCAAAATTGCAACAATCTTTCTCCTCGATTTTCGTGCCCAAAATCTGCCTCGAACTATATGCTAAATGTTGTTGTCCCTCTTCCTCGATTTTCGTGCTTTTCCTCCTTGGAAATTGTGCCAAACTCCTGTTGTACGAATTCTGCCTTGGGATGCGTGCTAATAAATGTTGTTATACGGATTTTCTCCTTGCTCTCTATTCTCTTCTCTCAATAGCTCATGAAAGACTGAATTGATATTTTCTTCTTCTCCTCTCCTTTTACCCTAAATGACCTTTTGGGTAACCCTAAGATCTAATGGCTTAGATTCATTTAGATCTAGGGATGAGAAAAAATGTGCATTTAATTCTCACTTTCTGTTTTTTAACTCGCCCACTTAAATAAAGATCCACTTAGCCTTTTATTTCCATAGTCACTTTGTTACTTTCTAATTTTTCATTGACTTTAATAAAGTCACTTTAAAATTAGAATGTAACTTTATCATTTATAAAGTCACTTTAAAATTAGATAGACTTTACCACTTATAAATTCTCTTTAAGAAAAGAAGTACAAATAAAGTGGACACCTTTCCCTAGGCCAAAGATCAAAGCCTTAGGGAACCACTTGTCCTCTGGTACCCAAATTTTAACAAGAATGACGCAATTTAAAAAAGGAATGCAAATAACCCAACCAATCACCCATTTGGCCAATTTGGAATTTGAAAGGTCGAGAGCAGGAGTTTGAACAATCAATGGGGCATGAAGACCCAACTAATTAGCATTCGAAGGGTCCCAAGAGGAGTTCACATAGTCATTGCCATAAATTTCCCATCGATGGTCAAAACGGGGAAACTTGGTTGTTGTTCTTTTGGAGTTGAACTAAAAGTGAACCAATAATATGTTTACAATTGAAGTTTACCATCGATGTCTAGACAATGTTTCAAATGAGTTCTTTCAAATTGTGATAGCAATTCAATCAACATTGTGAGAGGGAGAATAAACTAACTCAATAGCTCATTGTTATTCTTAATAAAGATTGCACGCTAAGGAGGAAGCAAACATTGTCCCAAACCCTAAGCTTTGTGCCCATTTTTTTTTGGGCCTTAATAAGTGCAAGTGTAATATGTAATGACTAATTTCATTTATGTTGAAAGCATCAATATAGCACAGTCAAGACCATTCCATTAATGGAGTTTTCAAAATGTGGACTCATCCAACATAAATATGTGTTAAGTTGTTGTTGGATGGAGGTGCATTTTAATTTATGTTATCTATGTTTTCTGCAATTAACTGAAAGTAGCACAATTACCATTTTTAATCAAGCAATGATAAAAAAATTATTTAAAGATCCAATATAACATGCTTTTTAGTAGGATACCAATTATTATTAGAATAAAATTGTATGTATAATATTAATATTCTAACATAATTTGACCAAACACTATAAGTACCTTTTCTAGTATTTTTTTTTTCCTTACATATAATAGTTGTCAATATATATACATATTCTTATTAGGGATTTGAAGTTTGAATTTTGACCAAATCAAAAGCAAAAGGCCCAAGTAACCCAATACTTATATGAATTTCAAATCCACCATGAATTTTCTAGAAATTTAAACCAACATGGGACCATTGAGAATGAATCAAAATGATAAGATATAAAATTTAGGTACTCAACATGTTTGAGACAGGACCAACATTATAATGAAGGACTTCATACACCTTTGGATAAAAAAAACAATCGTTACACTTGTAAATTCATGATCCTACTAGGACTAGAGGGCACACAACACAAATAGGCAAATTCACAAGGATACAGCCAACATAGATAGCAATCAGTGGACTAAACTAGGTTCATTGGGCAATGCAACCTACCAAAAAAATGTGTCAAAGCCCTTGTATTTTGATACCTATGTGGAAAATCAAAGAGAAGATATTGGAAGCGACACAACCCTCACTCAATATTACTACCTATGAAAAATGACTATTCATTACCAAAATTATCTTTCCTAAGAGACATGCATGCACTTATTTCCTCCAAAAGTTATCTCTAAATAGATTTAAAATCAATGTGTCCATAATATGGCATGGTATAAAGCTATATAGACTGTTGAAAAATGTGTAACTAGGTTTGGTCTTCATATGTATGAAATGTATTTTTGATTCTTGTAAATTATAAAATGAAAGAAAAATTATTATTATTATTTTGGAGCATGGGTTTCATGCTCAAGGTCTTTTATCTTATAGGTCAAGCACCCATTGAGTGCTTCTAAGGTTTGTCTTAGGTCAAGAAGTCAAAAGAGTCATTGTCATAACTTGAAGACCCCACTAGGTACGTTGTAACTTGTAAAGAAAATTATTTTTGTCAATAGAAGTGTCGGAATACCCTCCAAGACCAAGTCGGCCTAGCAGCTGGCAAGTCGGCCTAAAAGGAAGATCCATGTCCACCTTAAAGAGCCTATATATAGAAGAGAACTCATCCTCGAGATACATTCACTCACCACTCTTTCTAGCGAAGGAAGAGGAAGGAGAATGCAGCGAAGAAGAAGGAAGATGAAGAAGACTTATGTTTGGGAAAATTTTTCTCTCTCACATGCTAAAGAGGACTAGGGTTTCTACAGCAAACCTAGGGCATCCATCTACAAGTTCGATCTTGGAGAAAAGGAGACAAAGAGGTCAAGCAAAGGTCACCAAGGGTCGCTCTCAAGCCCCAAGAGTCAAGGAAAGGCAAGCGAAAGTTAGAGAAGGGCTCTAGAAGTAGATCGAAGTTCCCATGTGTGGCAACAGCAATTGCAAGGAGGCTGGAATTTCAGATCTGCAATAGGAGGCAGAAAATCTTACAACATGAGGTCGAAAAGGTTCTACTGGAAGAGATTTGACTAGGTTTGACTAGATCGAAGTTAGCACATCATCCGAAGAGGTTGGTCTTGGTATTGTTGGTCTTGGTATTAGAGCATATTAGTCTCAATCTTAAGGTCATGGAATTTGTCAATTGAAGAATCTATACAAAAGAGGAGATTTATGGGTTTTCCTCTCAAGAGGAGAGGTTTTGGCCTTGGCTTGCAGCCTATATATTGTGTCATTGTTCTTCTTGTTTTGGTAGTTGTATGATGCTTCACGCATATAATAATAAGGAACAAAGCTAATAAGTAAAAAGGAATCACAAGCAGTTATCACGTAAACAGAGTTAATCATAATCATTGTCCTATTGAATTCTCAACATGGTATCAGAGCTAAGGTTGGCTTACGGGCATCGTGAAGATCTCCTCTACATTGAAGAAGTTCATCAAAAGGTGTTCAAATGTAGCAAGCTATCTCAAGAAAGGCATCAAGGAAGCATGGATTCTTTTATTCTCTACAAAGAAACAAGTAATCGAGGAAAAACATGAAGGTCTCTTTTCGACACTCACTGGCACATTTCAAGACAAGAGCATTTGGGTAATTGATAGTGGTGCATCTGGGCACATGATAGATCATCACAAACAATTGAAGACTTTATCAAAGGGAAAATCTTCTCATTCAGTGGAAACTTGTAGATAACAAAAGTTATCTCGTGAGAGGTGATGGATCAACCTCTATAGATTTGGAGAATGGAAGCAACTTTCACCTCAACAACATCCTATTTGTTCCAAGTTTGCATAAGAACTTACTTTCCATTTCAAGTCTAGAGGATAAGGATGATAGAGTAGCTTTCATTGATGGAAAGGTTGTTGTATGGAGTAAAGACTCAAGTATAGAGAATGCTACAGTAATTGGTATTCAAGAAGGAAGACTTTACGGACCTATATCTCCTATAGCTCAAGCCTTGGTTCACATTGAAGTTAGCCCATGTGAACTATGGCATAGAAGATTTGGTCATCTTCATTTCAAGACCCTCCCAACTCTACGTTCCATAGTATAGAAGGAATACCTAAGCTGAAAGAAGATCATGAAGGAGTATGTAAGGGATGTGCACTGGGTAAGAATACTCATTCACTTCAATGTATGTGGCCCTATGACTCCTAAATCACTTAGAGGTCATCTATATTATTTCACATTTATCGATGACTATTAAAGAAAAACCTGGGTTTATTTAATGAAAACCAAGGACGAAGTATTTGTTGAAAAGTCTAAATAGGTTCAGTCTTCATAATGACATATGTAAATGTGATTTTATGTAATTGATATACAGAAAAATAAAATTATTTTTTGTGATGCTAGTCTCATGGGTTTCATGAGCAAGAAATTTTATTTTTAATAATGGCTCCCATTGTGAGCCTTTATGATTATTCATAAAGTCAAAGAGAGTCAATGCCATGTATGAAGGACCCTTCTTGGGCATAATACATTTGTAAATGAGTCAATGAAAGTGTCGAACAACCCTCCAAGACAAGCACAAGCACCCCCCTTTCATGTCGGCTTCAAAAGGATAATAAAATCTTCATGAAAGGACACGTCGATTCACCTATTGTCATGTTGGCTAATTTTGATGGGAAACAACTATAAATAAGGTTGTTCGTATTCATTTCAGAACAGAAATTTCAAAATAGTTATTTGGTGAAGTCTGAAGTAAACGCAGTGTGAAGGGAGCTTAAGGACCAGCGAGGAGATCAGAGGAAGTTGGAAAGTATTCCATCATTGTTTGGCACTGTTTTGGGCTAAGGTATCTCCACTAGTGCGAAGTTGCAGACCTGCAAATTGCAGCAAGGAGGTCGACGAAGTTATAGCAATCAAAAGGTAACTAAGTTGGGTGAAGGACTAGTCAAGAAGAAGTCGAGTTAAAGGGAAGAGGTCTCCTACTAAAGAGAAGCTAGCTAAGGGCCAAATTTGATCAACCATACAAACTAGGGTTTTTTATTTGGAACCAGAAGTTGCAGACTTAAATCAAGGGGTCGAAATTCTGAAGGAAAACCGAGAAGAAGAAGAAGCAAAGGGTTTGAATATCGTTGACTCAAAGAAGAGGAAGAAAGCTTGGTTTCTTGGTCTTGGAGTGGCAACAAGGTCAAGGGTCTTGATCTTGGTATTCGCCAATTGAAGTCTCTATAAGAAGAAGAATTTATGTTGGTTTTCCTCTCAAGTGGGAGAGGTTTTGGCCCTGGCGAATAGCCTACATTCTGTGTCTCTTGTCTCTTTATTATTTATGCATTGGTAACTGTTTGATGAAAGAAGAATACAATAATAATCTAAAGAGAAGAATCTAACCTAAGAAGTAAAAAGCATTCACAAGCAGTGATCTCTCAAAGAAATCACCTTATTCTTGATGCCCTAGATTTCTCAACATCGTATCAGAGCTAAGGTGACTAAGACAAGGAAGCGCATCTTATCAAGGGACACTCAAGGATCAAATCTCGAGGAAGGCATCAAAGCAAAGATCATCTTGAAGTCAAAGGAAGCATCATAACCCTAGATCAAAAAAGTCTACAAAGAAGTATTGGGATCATCATCAAGACAAGAAGGCCAAAACCCTTCATCTACTCAAGTTAAAGTGTTTTGAAGACTATTCATCCAAAGGAAGCTAGATCAAAAAGCAGTGTCATCTCACTCTTTGTGGGATCAAGGATCATTCTTGAAGAAAACTACCTTCATCAAGGAGAAGTTTTCTATCCTCTATATTATCATCAACATCAAGGAAGCAGCAAGTAGGAGCATCCTATCAAGTAAGTATATTTATGTCCACATATGAATCTGTCAAAATGTATTTTTGCAAGGAAAGCAATAAATTGGTTGGGGCTTCAAACTATCTTGCATGGAAGAAAAGGACAGATCTGAATCTCATTGAAAATGAGGTTATGGAACGTGTCAAAGGATCAATCACTAAACCAAGAAAGGAAGATACTCAAGCTCTTGCCAAGTATATGAAAGGGGAAGTAAGGGCTCAAAGGATTCTCATAGAATCCACCAAGGATCCCCTCATCCCATATGTATCTAAACTCGAAACTTCAAAAGAAATCTATGACAAACTAGTAGAGTTGTATTCTATAAGCACTGCTGGAGAAGTCATCTCTTTAAGGAAAGAACTCTACAAGCTAAAAATGTCAAGGGAAGATGGTATAGCCTCATAGTTTATGAGGATATCTGAGATCCAGGATCAACTACAAGATCTGGGAGAAATCATGTGTGATAGAGAAATTACTACAGTTGTATTAAATGCACTACCAGAGGAGTGGGGTAACTTTACTTCAAGTATTTATGGGAAGAAAGAAGCTACTCCATTCCATGAGTTGTGGTCACTATGCAAGATATAAGAATCCAGGTTAAAGGCAAAATCTAATGTGGGATCAAGTGAGGTGAATCAGGTATATGCTGCTATGACAAGAAGTAAGGGAAAATTTGGAAGGTTTGGTCCTCAGAAAAAGAAGAAGAACATGGCTAAAATACAGTACTATGGGTGTCAAGATTATGGACACTACCAAAAGAGATTTTCCTAAGATCAAGAAGGATAATAACCAAAGAGGAAGAGAAGAAGCTCATATCACCGAAGAAGTGGAGAAAGCTTAAAAGAAGAAGTCCAAGATAGGGGAAGTAAGAGATCTCTACTATGACTGAGATATGGCTATCATGATTCACTAAGTTCCTCACCTAAGTTCTTTTCAAGATCCTAAAGTCTTTTGTTGTAAGATATGGCTATCATGATTCACTAAATGGGATGCATCACGGCATCATAGAAGCATTGAAAGCAAGAGCTAAGGACATTATTATAGAGAAGCATGAAAGATGGTTAGAAATTAGAATATATGTAAGTCAAGGATATAGCTGTTGTGGATCTCATAAATCGCAAGGTCATCTAGTACAAGGCTCATCATACATTTGTCAAAAGGAAATATCTGCTAATGAGGATACTTTAGATCCTCAAGATTCTCCGATGGAATCTTCATTGAAAGGTTTACCGATCATAAGGAGAAGCAAATGGTTCATCAGGAATTCCAACTTGTGGAATTCATGGGATGATGGTATGATGACATAAAAGAGGCAAAACAATGGATTGAAGCTTTTTCAATCAAGGGAGTTGCTACAAGAAGTATGGATGACCCAAAGGAAAATGAGATACGTATACTTAGATTCAATATTGAAGAGTCATGTCATATGGTTGCAGGTAATATGGATCAACGCTCTATCTTAAGAGCATGATCAAAAGAAAGGATCTCCTCCCTCAAAGGGATGCAAGAATGCATGGGTCACACATTCACTAGATGAAATCAACATAATATGTCCTCATATGAAGTATGAGGTGGCTGACAACAATTGAGGAACTCTGATTGGAAGCTCCTGGGAATGAGATGTGTGACAAAAGGAAGGAAGAGATCACGGAATATGCAACCATGCAAAAGGAAATCAACATCCGAAAGACCAAGAAGATTCGACTAGGATATCTCCATGGAAGATATGAAGACTCTATGAAGTCTGAAAAAGAAAGAGACCCTTGACAATATATATCTTTGGGAGATGTGCCGATATGCATGCAGGATGCTGATGCAAACTTGAAACTTGTAGATGTCATGATGAAAGACCATCACAAAGGTAGTGTTCATTCCTTTATTTTTGAACAGATATTTGGATGGGTTTATGCAAGGTTGCCAAGGGAAGATCTATGGATGTTTTCCACCACCAATGCACATGTCGTAGGATGAAAGATCCTTAAGTAAACATGGCACGAAGAAGGCAGCATGGCATGAAGGAAGGCCAGATATGGACTGATGAATCACTTTCCAATGATGACATGGCTGACTCATGGATGAAAGTGATGGATGGTCAGTGTCCTATGTAGAAATCCCAAACATGAAGACTCTTAGATAACGAAAAGTTCATGACATCGTGAGGAGGAGTTCTCCAAGAAACTACTTGTCCCATCATCTCCACCTGAGAAGCTATTGTAGGTCCCTATTTAAGAGGGAGCCTGAAAACAATTTTTTTACTTCGAAGAAACTTAGAAATTCCTGAGCCAAGAGGGATCTTAGTTACATTCCTTCCATAGGAATGAGTACATTCCTTTATTGGAATAGATATGTCCTCCCTAATTAAGATGAAAAGATAGACACATCATTCTTGTCTTATTGTCTTCACTTGGGAAGACAAAATGGAGGAATGGGTAAACATGGAGCATCGGATGCTCTTTGAGGATGTATTAGGGCATCCAAGATAAGAATAGTCCTGGTGGAACACACCCTAAGAACTCGGGTGGGGTATGTTTCAAGAGAGACAATGATGAGGGTGTTTATACATCCTTGGTCTCGCCATCATTGTGCTCAGATCTCATGGAGAGATAAAGTTGTTAGTCAAGGCCTTGCTATGTGACAATGTTGGTTGATATGATGCTATATAGATGGGTTACCAATCTGAATCTTCATATGAGAAATTATTCAAATTGAGAATGACCAAGTACTATTATGAATGCCTCCCTAGTTAAGAGGGAGTGTTGAAAATTCTAACTAGGTCCGATCTTCATAATGACATATGTAAATGTGATTTTATGTAATTGATATAAAGAAAAATAAAATTATTTTTTGTGATTCTTGTCTCATGGGTTTCATGAGCAAGAAATTTTATTTTTAGTAATGGCTCCCATTGTGAGCATTTAGGATTAGTCATAAAGTCAAAGAGAGTCAATGTCATGTATGAAGGACCCTTCTTGGGCATAATACATTCGTAAATGAGTCAATGAAAGTGTCAAACAACCCTCCAAGACAAGCACAAGCATCCCCCCTTCATGTCGGCTTCAAAAGGATAATAAAATCTTCATGAAAGGACACGTCGGTTCACCTCTTGTCATGTCGGCTTATTTTAATGGGAAACAACTATAAATAGGGTTGTTCATATTCATTTCATAACAAAAATTTCAAAACAGTAATTCAGTGAAGTCTGAAGTAAAAGCAGTGTGAAGGGAGCTTAAGGACCAACTAGGAGAGAATAGGAAGTTGCAAAGTATTCCAGCATTGTTTGGGATTGTTTTGGGCTAAGGTATCTCCACTAGTGCGAAGTTGCAAACCTGTAAATTGCAGCAAGGAGGCCGAGAAGGTTATAGCAATCAAAAGGTACCTAAGTTGGGTGAACGACTAATCAAGAAGAAGTCGAGTTAGAGGGCAGAAGTCTCCTACTAAAGAGAAGCTAGTTAATGGCCAAAGTTGGTCAACCATACAAACTAGGGTTTCTTATTTGGAACTAGAAGTTGTAGACTTAAATCAAGGGGTCGAAATTCTAAAGGAAAACCGAGAAGAAGAAGGAAAGGGTTTGACTACCGTTGACTCAATAAGAGGAAGAAGGATTGGTGTCTTGGTCTTGGAGTGGCAACTAGGTCAACTGTCTTGGTCTTGGTATTCGTCAATTGAAGTCTCTATAAGAAGAAGAATTTATGCAGGTTTTCCTCTCAAGTGGGAGAGGTTTTGGCCCTGGTGAATAGCCTACATTTTGTGTCTCTTGTCTCTTTATTATTTATGTATTGGTAACTGTTTGATGAAAGAAGAACACAATAATAATCTAAGATTCTAAAGAGAATAATCTAACCTAAGAAGTAAAAAGCATTCACAAGCAGTGATCTCTCAAAGAATTCACCTTATACTTGATGCCCTAGATTTCTCAACTGAAGTAGAGAACCTTACAGAAAGAAGAATCAAGATACTAAGATCCAATAATGGAGGAGAGTATACATCCAAGGAGATTATAGCATTTTGTAAGGAGTCCGGGATTAAGAGGGAGTTCATAGTCCCATATAATCCCAAGCAAAATGGAGTTACAAAACAAAATAACAGAGCCATTGAAGAAAATGTAAAGGCGATGTTACATGATTAAAATCTACCAAAATCCCTATGGGGAGAAGCTACGAAGACAATAGTATATATTTAAAAACGAAGTCCCCACAGGTCACTAGACAACAAGACTCCCGAAGAAGTATTCACTGGGAAGAAACCAACTATATACCATCTTCGTATCTTTGGGTGTCCTGTGTATATTCATATACCAAAGGACAAAAGAAAGAAGTTGGAGCCATCAAGCATGAGAGGAACATTTGTTGGTTACAGTAATTCCTCTAAGGCCTATAGAATCTACATAAAGGAAGGACACCATATAGAAGTAAGTTGAGATGTCATATTTGACGAGTATCGCATTCAAGAAATCTAAGGAACTTCCCATGGACTTCGATGACAAAGAACTTCTAGTATTTGAAGAAGTTAACAGGGAAGAAGAAGAATCTCATCATGAAGATGAGGGTCCCAGTGAACCCATTCAGCCTGTGGTCCTCCCCGAATCAAGAAAGAGACCAAATTGGTTGAAATCTACACTACTTGATGCAAAAGGTCATGGGGCAGCGAAAGGCTCATTTAGAGAAAGCAAGAAACCTAAGAGATATTCTGGGTATGTTCATACATGATAAAATTAATAAAAGCATAACCATCCACTTTTGAAGAGATCGTCAATCATCAGGAATGGAAGGATGCCATGAATGAAGAGTATCAATCTATAATGAAGAATGGAGTTTGGGAGATCGTACCAAGGCCCGAAGAAAAATCTGTGGTAACTTCCAAATGGATCTACAAGATCAAACATGCAGCAGATGGAAGTATCGATAACTATAAGGCAAGATTTGTGGCTAGGGGTTTCTCTCAACAAGAAGGCATCAACTATGAAGAGACATTTGCTCTGACAGCAAGGTATACAACGATTCGTTCATTGGTCTCTCTAGCAACATCGATGGGATGGAACATCCATCAAATGGATGTCAAGACTGCGTTTCTAAATGGTACAATTGATGAGTAAGTCTATATAGAGCAACCCTTGGGATTTGAAGTTAAAGATAGGAAGGCATATGTTTGCATATTGAAGAAAGCATTATATGGCCTCAAGCAAGCACCAAGGGCATGGTATGATAGAATGGATGCATACCTACAAAGAATAGGATTCACAAAAAGTTTTGTTGATCCAAACCTTTATATTAAGGTTGTAGATGGAGAACATGTGATCATTCTTTTGTATGTAAATGATCTTCTCTTAATAGGTGTAGAAGGTCGAATTGAAGAATGCAAGAAGTAACAAGCAGCAAAATTTGACATGAAGGATCTAGGGCTAACTATTTGGGACTAGAAGTTTGGCAAGGACTTGATAAAATTTATCTGGGTCAAGGGAAGTATGTGATCAAGATGTTGAACAGGTTTGATATTATGGATTTCAAACCTATGACCACTCTAATGATCACTAACTTGAAGAGACTAAGGAGTTTTGAATCGAGCTTGGTGGATCCTTCTAAATATAGACAACCGATTGGCTCACTAATGTACTTGGTGAATACTCGACCAGACATATGTTTTGCAGTAAACATTCTCAGTCAATTCCAAGTGGAGCCAAAGCATGATCACTGGATAGCAGCAAAACATACATTGCGATATATGCGAGGAACTATTCACTATTGCCTGAAATATGATAGGAGGAATGATGTCCTTTTGTTTGGATATACAGATTCTGACTGGGAGGCAGCAAGCAAGATGGAAGATGCACTACAGGAGGATATTTCAGTTTGGGATCCTCCATGATCTCATGGATGAGCAAAAAGCAAGACACGGTTACTTTGAGTAGTGTTGAGGCTGAGTATGTTGTGGCCTATGAAGTAAGCAAAGAAGCGGTCTGGTTAAGGAAGTTGTTATACGAATTATACAAAGGACCAATGGACCCTACAGTGATACATTGTGACAACACCAGTTGTATACGATTGTCTGAGGACCTAGTATTTCATGGAAAGACAAAAGCATATAAACAAGTATCACTATATTCGGGAGCTAGTAAAAAATGGTGTGTTGCAGCTACAATATATCTCCACCGATGAGCAGGTAGCTGACATATTGACGAAATCTCTTCCTAACAAGAAGCTTGTGTACTTGAGAGACAAGCTTGGCTTGGTTGATATATCCTCCCTAGTTGAGAAGGAGAGATATGCACATCATTCTTGTCTTCACTTGGGAAGACATAATGGAGGATTGGATAACCATTTGGCATCCGATACTCTTTGAGGATGAGGTAGGGCATCCAAGATAAGAGTAGTCATGGACCAATATTCTTTGAGGACTAACTATCCAAGACAACAATATTCCAAAGAAGGTCATAATCGGTTAACACTTGAGTGGAGTATGTACCTTGAGAGACAATGACGATGGTGTCTATAAATCATTGTTCTCGCCAGCATTGTGCTCTGATCCTGTAGAAAGATAGGGTTGCTAGTCAAGGCCTTGCTATGTGACAATGTTGGTTGATATGATGCTACACAGATGGGTTACCAATCCGACTCTTCTTATGAGATCTCTTCATATTGACAATGTCCATGTACCCCTTATGAATACCTCCCTAATTAAGAGGGAGTGTTGATAAATGTGTAACTAGGTTCGGTCTTCATATGTATGAAATGCATTTTTGATTATTGTAAATTATAAAATGAAAGAAAAATTATTATTATTATTTTGGAGGATGAGTTTCATGCTCAAGGTCTTTTATTTTATAGTTCAAGCACCCATTGAGTGCTTCTAGGGTTTTTCCTAGGTCAGGAAGTCAAAAGAGTCATAGTCATAGGTTGAAGACCCCACTGGGCACATTGTAACTTGTAAAGAAAATTATTGTTGTCTTTAAAAGTGTCGAAATACCCTCCAAGACCAAGTCGACCTGGCAACTGGCAAGTTGGCCTACAAGGAAGAGCCACATCCACCTTAAAGAGCCTATATATAGAAGAGAACTCATCCTCCTTGAGATATGTTCACTCGCCACTCATTCTAGTGAAGGAAGAGGAAGGAGAAGGCAACGAAGAAGAAGGAAGACGAAGGAGACTTGTGTTTGGGCAAATTTTTCTCTCACGTGCTAAAGAGGACTAGAGTTTTTGCAGCAGACCTAGGGCATCCATCTACAAGTTCAATCTTGGAGAAAAGGAGGCAAAGAGGTCAAGCAAAGGGCAAAGAGGTCAAGCGAAGGTCACCAAGGGTCACTCTCAAGCTCCAGGAGTCAGATAAAGGCAAGTGAAGGTCAGAGGAGGGCTCTAGAAGAAGATCAATGTTCCCACGTGTGGCAACAACAATTGTGGTGAGGCCGAAATTTCAGATCTACAGTAGGAGGCTGAAAATCTTGCAGCATGAGGTCGAAAAGGTGATACTAGAAGAGATTTGACTGTGTGTGACTAGATCGAAGTTGGCACATCATCCGAAGAGGTTGGTATTGATCTTGGTCTTGGAGGGTATTGGTCTCAGTCTTAGGGTCATGAAATTCGTTAATTGAAGAATCTATAAGGAAGAGAAGAGATTTACGGGTTTTCCTATGTCATATTTCTTCTTGTTTTGGTAGTTGTTTGATGCTTCGCACATATAATAATAAGGAACAAAGCTATTAAGTAAAAAGGAATCACAAGCAGTTATCAAGTAACAAGAATTAATCATAATCATTGCCCTATTGAATTCTCAACATGAACAACACAATTTTAATGGATTAGTTGACCAATGCTATAAGCTTAAATTGCACCTTTGGAATCTAATGACAAACTAACAAAGTCAAAGCAAATGAATTTGTTGTGATTAATAAGCAAGTTGTACCATAGCCTTTCAATGAAAAGCTTCATCCTGAAATTGCAAGTATATCAAAGTATCTTTGTAACCAAAGATGGAAACTTATATAGAGAGAATTACAGATTACAATCAACACTTACATGATTTATTCCACTTCACAACAAACTCCACTATCTTGCTATCAAAACTATAAGGAAAAACTCAAATTTACAACACATGATGAGCACTTAAACCTATCGGTGCCCATTAACAATCCTCTTACCTCACTAAGTACTTAACCTATCGGTGCTCATTGACAATCCTCTTACCTCACCAAGTACTTAACCTATTTGTGATCATTGACAATCCTCTTACCTTACCAAACATTTAACCTATTGGTGTTGATTGACAATCCTCCTACCTCATCGACAATCGTCTTACCTCACCAACAAGTTAGACAACATTGATGAATATATTTCAGAGTTGAGGCCTTGTTGGAAACAATCATAATGATGCAAGAGACAAAATGAGATTTGATCAAGTAGCCACACATTCAAATGGAATCAAACCTAAAGATATATGTATAAACCTATTGGTGCTCATTGACAATCCTCCTACCTCATCGACAATCTTCTTACCTCACCAACAAGATGGACGATGTTGATGAATATATTTCAAAGTTAAGTCCTTGTTGGGAACAAGCATAATGATGCAAGAAACACAATGAGATTTGATCAAGTAGCCACACATTCAAATAAAATCAAACATAAGGTTCTATGTTTAAACTTTAAACCTATTGGTGCTCATTGACATTCGTCCTACCTCATCGATAATCGACTTAACTCACCAACAAGTTGGGCAATGATGAATATATTTCAGAGTTAAGGCCTTGTTGGGAACAAGCATAATGATGCAAGAAACAAAATAAGATTAGATCAAGTAGCCACACATTCAAATGGAATCAAACCTAAGGTTCTAAGTTTATAGATGATAGTCAATTATGTAACACAATAGACAAAACATGTCATGATGGAGGTGAAAACCCTAATCTATATCAAGCTCAAATTGATGTAAATATTGCACATTGCACATATGGCAGATTAAGCTTAAGAAAAGATCAGCATTATTTTGGCAATGCTAGCACAAAACCAACATTGAATCAACAATTATCGTTCCAAGGTCATGAGATAGACTAAACTGGAAGTAAATACTTAGTTGATACAGTACTATTTCTGCATAAAAATCATGTGTCAAGATGGTCCTGATAAATGGTTGTATGCTTTAGCTCAAAAATTAAGCTTGCGGCATACAGGTTGATGCATGAGAATTTGCACACTGGAAATTTGAATTGATCATAACACATTAAAGCGTATTTGGTATCTTCCCAAATAATAACTGGAACTCGGAGTCATGTTTTCAATGATGTAAATCCTTTTTGGTTTTCTCACAATCAAAAATGGGCTATACGTTACACCAGTAGGACTAACTGTCCAGCTTGGGTATTTGTCATTTTTACTTTCTTGTTATCTAATGTCGTAGTGAATGATTGTACTAGATATCTTAGGTTCTACTGGGTTGAAGCCTATTTAACTAAGGCATGTTTTCTTTCTAGAACTTGACAAGCAAACTTTCATTTGCATTGTGTAAAGATTGTGTTTGGTTTCAAGAATTCTCCACTTCAATTGGATGAGTAAGATGTTAATTGGCCGTCTTGTTACTTGATGCATATCTCCCAGGGCACACTACATAGGCACCAAGGATTATGAGCCATCCATTAATCCCAAACTTTATCAATTCAAAGGCAAATCAACCAAGGAGAAAAAAGGAGAGAAATTTAGAGCAGGTTATAGTCAATGGCCATTAACGTTGATTATTGGCTAGAATAACCAAACAATGTTATATAATCAGAAGCTATCCTAGAAAACTTGCATTTATAATATAAGAAAGAATTCCGCATTTAGTATTCTCAAGATCTTTAAGTTCCCTAGGAAATTTAAGATAGCAGATAAAGCATTGTGACACTCATTAAACTCAGCCTTGCCCCGACCCAAGACTGATGTCGTGTATGATATTCACTCAATGAACAACATCCTATCTATTACACTGCCTATAATGCCAATAAGTCAACATAGAGGAAAACATCTGAACCTCAGCGTCCTGATTGACAAAGGACCCAACACGCTATAGTTGACTTAAAAGTCCACTAACAAACCTAAAAGTATGTCAGCGTGGAACAAGGTCTAATGTGTTCAAAACAAATTTAACAATATCTTCAGAAAATATGAACAGGGTAACCTTGAGCCATGAAATAAATGAGATATAAGCTCTCCAGAATAGTTACAAAACAATGGGAAAACAACAAACTTTAAAGCACTTTATCCATTTGAGGACCAGAACCAGGACAAAAATCCTGTCATCCTGCCATTCATTAAGAAAAACAATAACTATTACAAGGAAGTGAAAGTAGCTAAGTACCGTGCATACCTTTGACGCTTCAACCCATTTGTTTTCTATGAATTCGAGATGGAGCCGCAATTTGGCATGATTAAATACCATCTCTTCTTTTGTCTGCAAGAAGTATATTATATACTGTTGATTGTCGAGGACCTTCGTAACCACACCTACCCACCACCCATCATTCTCATAAGCATCAACTTCCTCATACAGATTATACTTATCTCTACTCTGCTCTGGCGGGCTTGGCCTGATGTGACGGCTATCCACTTTCTCCCTCAGTTGTTTTGTCTCATCTTCATCGCTCACAAGGTCCCTGTACTCCACTACGAACCCTGCCCCCTGCTTTTCCACAAGCCTTGCACAGAACCAGGCCCCTCTGTACCCCTCTTCATCACTGGACACCTCCACCAGGTCACCCTTGTTCAACTTCATTTTTCCCTCCTCACTAAACACTGCAAAATCTCGCTGTGCTCCGAATCGTACAAATTCCTTAATTCTTCACCTGACCAGCTTCCAAACTGAGGCCTGATGAAACACTATCCATCTACTCCTCCATGCATATATAATTCATCCCATGGATCCTTCAGTTGAAAGAGTCAATATATCAACATGGGAATTATGCCATGATTGCTATAATTCATGGAGGTGGAATGAAAGTCTTGTCGATCCCGAGACTGCAATGTGTAATATTTATTGCAGTGTTAGGGCGCGTGGTACATCTCGAACTGTAATGAAATTGTTAAAATGTCCACCTTGGGACATGAACAAAATGAATATTGGGGATTGGATGGAAAGGAGGCAGGGGCATCAACCTTCCTCGTCCACATTAAATTGCGGTGTATCCGAGGGAACTAGCAGTACAAGCACTGCAGTTCGGTACGTGTGTGAGATTTTCGTCATAATTACACACAGCAACGGGCGCCTTAAAATAATATGGAAGGAATGAAATGGTATATTATTATTAATTACAATGGTTCTATACTCATTGTACTACAAATTTTAACGGTTCAATTATGCAACAAATGATCTATATTCTAATTACTGTTCATTTATCTTTGCGAAATAAATCAAATACATGCTACATGCCAAAAACGCACTCACTTGAAGTTTGTGAGGAAGTAACAATATTATAAAAGTCACTTTATAATACTCACTTTTCAACGTGGTAAGAAAGCTATCCAACTAATGATGATTCATGGTGATTACCAAATACAAAAATTCTATCGGAACCAGGAAAATTTGACCATGACGTTGCAATCTATTCATTAAATGAAAAACCCATTTCAAACCTTAAGCCTCTCACAATAAAGACCCCACTCTCAACTTTGGAAAAATACATCTCTTTCTAAGTAATCTTTTATTATGGTTGGTTTTAATGTAGCGATGTTATTTGTCTTAGCTTCTCATCTTTAACTTAGGGTTTTAATGTGGTAATGTTATGTATGTGGTCTAACTTTATGGTTGGTTTTAATGTGGTGATGGTTATGGATTTAGTCTAACCTTCTCATCATAAGACCTTATCTTTTATCTCTAACATAAGATTTTAACGTGGCGATGTTATGCATGTGGGTTAATTTTATTTTATTTTAATTTTAGTAGGGTGATGCTCTGTATTTAGTCTCATCTTCTAATTATAAAAATTTTATTCTTTAATTTTAGAAAGATCAAAATAATTAAAGAGTTATATATTAGTGGTTTAACAGCATTTATCTTGGATAATTATATTGGATTATAATTTCATGTTTGATGATATATTGGACATGATGAAGATGTAATCCCACCAAGCTTCCCAAAAATATATATAACAATATTATAAAAGTCACTTTATAATACTCACTTTTCAACGTGGTAAGAAAGCTATCCAACTAATGATGATTCATGGTGATTACCAAATACAAAAATTCTATCGGAACAAGGAAAATTTGACCATGACGTTGCAATCTATTCATTAAATGAAAAACCCATTTCAAACCTTAAGCCTCTCACAATAAAGACCCCACTCTCAACTTTGGAAAAATACATCTCTTTCTAAGTTATCTTTTATTATGGTTGGTTTTAATGTAGCGATGTTATGTGTCTTAGCTTCTCATCTTTAACTTAGGGTTTTAATGTGGTAATGTTATGTATGTGGTCTAACCTTATGGTTGGTTTTAATGTGGTGATGGTTATGGATTTGGTCTAACCTTCTCATCATAAAGACCTTATCCTTTATCTGTAACATAAGATTTTAAGGTGGCGATGTTATGCATGTGGGTTAATTTTTTATTTTTATTTTTTTAAGTAGGGTGATGCTATGTATTTGGTCTCATCTTCTAATTATAAAAATTTTATTCTTTAATTTTAGAAAGATCAAAATAATTAAAGAGTTATATATTAGTGGTTTAACAGCATTTATCTTGGATAATTATATTGGATTATAATTTCATGTTTGATGATATATTGGACATGATGAAGATGTAATCCCACCAAGCTTCCCAAAAAAAAATATATATATATATATATATATTTGGCTGATAAATAGTTAGAGAAATTGTAATTAAAGTGGATTGTGGTTGGATGGTTAGTGGCATCATAGATTTATATTTGACCATAGTTTATCATGTTTAACTATAAACAACCATAATAGTTAGAGAGTTAATGGGTTATTAATTAGGGCACATTAGTTGGTTGGTTGATCAATGCTTGGAAATTGTAATTTAGTGCATCAATGTTTAGAGAATGTGTTGGTTAATGGGATGATGATGAGAGTGTTACTACATTAGTGGTTGGAGTTATTGATGAGAGAGTTACTTGATTAGTTGTTGGGGTTATGATGCTTTCAAACATTTTTTTGAGAACATCTTTATTAGTATATTTAAATATTTTTATGGTTTAATATATACTAGCAATTGCACCACATGTTGCAAAGGAAACGTAGTAAGGTTGTGGTATAGGAAAGAATAACACATAAGAAATAAGAGGTAGTACTAAATTTCTCCACTCCAACTGATCCTCCAGAATAAGGGGTGGAGAATTATGTTTACTGGACCTCAATTCAAAATATCCATATTAGGTAATTGAGTGAACTACTACTCATGTAACTTTGACTCCTTACAATTGGAATGTTTCTCTTCACATAACTCTATCTCTGGTTATAATTCTAGTTTTCTCTTGGTTGTGAATAAATTGTCTCTATATCACTATTGTTTGTCTCTTTTTGAGCCCTTGCTTGAATCAGTGAGATAATGTAGCTCATCTGGATTCCAAAATCCTTGATTAACCCATTTTCTGAAGAGTCCTCTTCTGTTTTTAATTCTGCTGTTTGATTCTCCATAGCCTTGTCAACTTCGTTTCCTTCTAAAGAATCATACATTCTTGATAAGTATCCATTGTCCTACTTTTCTTCTTCCATATACTTCAGATCTAAATGAATGGAACATGAGATAAGCTTAGTGACATTTTCCAAATTCCAAGATTTTTCATTGCACTTTTCACGTGTATCGGGGAAAATGGATGGATTCCATACATTGAATGTTATGCCTTTTTAGGGCTTCTTGTAAGGTTGGAAGCTTATCTTCACCATGTCTCCTTTCTTCTGTATCCTTTACTTTGATACAAACAATTGTTACAGACCCTTTAAAGGTAAATTTAGTGTTATTTAAGAAATGATAATTATGAACATTCATCATTATTGCTGGAGATAAGTCATGTCCTCTCAAATAGTTTGGAAATTTAAAAAAGATCACATATTTAAAAAAAAATCATTATTAATTTAATTTTTTATATATTGAGAAATAATACTCATGAATTATAAAACAGTTGTAACATAAATAATGTATAAATTTTTGGAATAATAAAATAATTGTAACAAAAATAATACAGAACAAGAAAACTTATAAACATTTAAAAATAATTTTATTAAATAATTGGTTTAGATCGAGAGTTAAGATTGATTTAGGCCATCTTAGTTCCCCCTATAAAAAAACTACATTCCACATGAATACCATGGGTCAATACCATGGGCTATATTTATAGTTTATCTAGTTAAAATGTTCATTACATTATGTCAATGTTAAATATAGTTTTATTAATTTTTTAATCATAAATCTTCCGGAAATCACATAAGGAATTTTTGGAACCGACGCGTTTTGAACTACCAATTGTAGTTCATAATCAAGATAATGAAATAAAATAACATAAAAAAATATAACTAACCTCTCCTAAAAATTAAAAAGGGTCAAAAATAAAACTACAATTAAAAATATAAAAATACAAAATTACCCGTTCATATAAAATCGACCCTAACAACTAAATTAACTCCCTCAACAAAAATAAGATAAATAGGTTATTAAGAGAAAATCTCAAGTCAAAGCCATAAATTCTAAATAGAAAATCAAAATCAAAACAAAAAAAAATAAAAGTAAAAATAAATTATTTGTATTTTATTTTAATAAATTAATTAATTAATTAACATATATAAACTAATAAATAAAATACTAAAATAAAATAACAATAAAAGACCAAATCATAAAATTAAAATCAAAGAATAACATGACCCATTAAAAAAAAAAAAAAAAACTCAAATCAAAGTCATAAACTAAAAATAAATAAATAAAATAAAAATAATAAAATAAAATCAATAAATAAAATAAATTAATAAATAAATACATGAATGACTGAAAACTTTTTAAACCATAAAATTAAAATAAAATGAAATAAAAATAAAAATAAAAATGACAAAAAATAATAATAATAATGTATTTTATTTTAGTAAATAAATAATAAATAATTAAATACTAAAATAAAATAATAGAATAACAATAATAAGACCAAATCAGAATAAAAGGAATCTTATAGGGAGTGAAGAGAAGGAATCCAACAACTGCTAACTTTCTAACCATCATCTTTATTCAACGTGCGGACCTCTTCTTAATCTCAATCGCCTCCCTAATTTATTTTATTTATTAATTTAATTTTATTATTTTTATTTTATTTATTTATTTTTAGTTTATGACTTTGATTTGAATTCTTTTTTCTTTTTCTTTTTTAATTTTTTAATGAGTCATGTTATTCTTTGATTTTAATTTTATGATTTGGTCATTTTATTGTTATTTTATTTATTTTATTTTAGTATTTTATTTATTAGTTTATATATGTTAATTTATTTATTTATTAAAATAAAATACAAATAGTTTATTCTTATTTTTATTTTTGTTTTATTTTTTTGTTTTTTGTTGTTTTTATTTTGATTTTCTATTTAGAATTTATGGCTTTGACTTGAAATTTTCTCTTAATAACCTATTTATCTTATTTGTGTTGGGGGAGTTAATTTAGTTGTTAGGGTTGATTTTATATGAACGGGTAATTTTGTATTTTTATATTTTTAATTGTAGTTTTATTTTTGACCTTTTTTATTTTTAGTCCAAAAATTCCTTATGTGATTTCTCGGAAGATTTATGATTTGCACTCTCAAATAGTTTTATTAAGTTATTAATTTAAATTTTATTAAAAAAATTGAGGTTAAAATCTAACAAATTTTTAATAGCAACATTTTAACTTAAAAGTCACCAAAACCTAAATTCAATCTAACTTATTAAAAAGAAAAAAACTAACATTACAAAAAACGTATATAAAAAAATTTACTTGATCTAATGGCCTAAAACATTTCAATCGTCTAACATTTGATCCAATGGCTCAAACATGGACACAGTGACACGTTGTTTTCAAATAGTAACGTCGTAAGGCGTAATAAATTGCATGGAAAATTATTTGAAAGAAAGAATTTTTAATGTCCACGAGGCTAAAAATAGCCTATGGGACAGATTGCTTCTCTATCTAACTCTTGTATTCGGCCCTTTTCCTGTGAATTTTTACAATGACGACTCCCAACTTATCGACAAACTCTTCGTTGAATAGCTTATCCCAAGAATTAGCTGCCAGAATACCTGCATAGTTTTCCCTGGTGTCTTTGAAGGTCTCACATTCTAGAATGAAATGTTTTTATGTTTCCACTTTTCCGGAGGAGCAAAAAATACATACTCTTTCTTCCCACATTTCTTTTGGCCTTTTCCAGCGCCTTGTCTCACAACGGAGTTGATGAGAATTAGTCCTTAATTGAGCAATAAGAATTTTAGATCTCCAAGAAATATTAGCCCCTATGTACGCCTTTTGTTGATGGTTATGCGTGGGGTTAAACTCTTCCATGTAGTACTTCTTCTTTCTCTCTGGCTCTTTCTTCCAAGTATGCTTGTGGAATTTATCCATCACAAAAGTTTTTATCTCTTTACTGTTTGTAGGACACATGTTCAAGCAAATACCCCATTTACTAAACCATTTGTTATTTTGCCGCATCCAAGTCTTCTGTCTTTTGCACAATCTGTCACTAAACACCACCTTAGGCCATCTACCCTCTTCCATTTGCTCAATTTTTTTCAGATACCTTATAACTCGCACCATAGCAATTGCTTCAATAGGAGCAGCCCCTGTTTCACTTAACAGGATAGCATAAGGAACTGCACTTTTAATTTTGAATCTGTTTGTAATCAAACGTTTCTGAATTTTCTCAATTTGTTTCCACTACATCTTGGTTGTGTTGTTGGCCCACAGTTCACAACCGTAGAGAATCACCAGAATCACTAGAAGCCCAAAAAGAGTTAGAGTGGTTTTCCAGTCCCACAGCTCTGCCTCTCTACACCTGTTTTGAAGAGCATAAAATGCTTTCCAACCCCCTAAAGTTCTTTTCTTTCTATAACCATCCCAACTTAAATTTCTGTTGAAGTCAATTCTGAGGTATTTGTAGTCTGCAACTTCTTCCAGAATGTTTCCTTCAAAATAGAACTTATGTTGGTTATGCTTTCTTTTGTTAGAGAAAACCACTACTTTCGTTTTGCTAATATTGACTTGCATCCCAACCCTTCTACAAAAATGCTCAAAGAAATTTGTCATCTCTTCGGTCAACAAAAACCCGATTGAAATCAATATAGAGTCATCTGCCTAAAGAAGCGTCGCGAACACCCAATTGGATAAATCACCCCTTCAATTTAGCCGCTCTTCAAAACACTTGTCGATATAACCTTAAGGGTAGGAGACAATGGGCAACCTTGCTTGACCGTCTCAGCTACAAAACTTTCAAATGCGGTGAAGTTCTGATTTTGACTTTCACCTCTTCATACAACCTATGCACAGCTGCTCTCAAATGCTTGGGAACCTCGAGTTCCTCCATTCTGCCCCAAAGCTTATCCCTAGGAACCGTGTCAAAGGCTTTTCTGAAATCAACAAAGCAACAAAAAACTTCTTCCTTTTTTCCCAAACTTTTTCAATGATGTGCCTTAAAGTTATACAATGATCAACTGTGGAATGTTTAGGTCTAAAACCTGCTTGCCCTTTAGCACGTTTATCTCTTTCTTCTGCCCACTTGCTAATTTTCTTTTCTAACATGCTTCCAAATAACTTTGCAAACAAGGGGTTTATCATTATGGTTCTATAATTGGAGGTATTATTGATGTCACCACTCTTGAAAAGAGGTATTGCCATACTAGTTGTCCATTCTGTGGGGAACCCCTGTTGTAAGATGTTGTTGAAAATTTTTGTGATGTGAGGTGAGAGAATTTTTAAGCTCCACTTTAGATACTCTGCTTGGAGTTCATCTAAGTCTTTTTCTTTTCCAGCACCCAACCTCTTGATACCCATCTCTACCTCTTGCACCGTGAAGAGTTTTGTGTCTGTGTTGACCAAGGGAGGAGGGTCAACCTTGGGATCCTGCTCATAAAGTTGTCTTGCATAGTCAAACCATTTAGAAGCTGTAATGTTGTTTTGAGTTTGCACCTTTTTCGATTGGAGCTCCTTCCAAAATAATTTGGGGTTATTTTTCCCGAGGAAGATTGGTTCTTCTCTCCTTGAAACCATGAAATCAACTTTTTTCTTTTTTACTATCTGCTTGTAAGCTTTGAGCTTTATGTTATCCGTGTTTGTATACAAGATTCTATTTATATTTTTACTTGAAAAAACATATTTTAAGGATTTACGGGTTAGTGAATTACATATTAGTGGGTTAGAAGTGGCAATCATCAATAAGTATATTTGTCCATAATCTAGCATGTTTAACTATAATGAACCATATTAGCAAGGGAGTTAATGTATTAGTGATATAGACATGTTAATTGGTTAGATGATTAATAGTTAGGGGGTTTGCGAGCTAGTGCATCATTGGTTAAAGAATGTATTGGTTAATGGATTATTAATTATGTAGTTATTAGAATAGTGATAGATGTTATGTTGAGTTGAAATATTTCCAAGAACATTTCATTATTATATTTGAATTTATTTTATGATTTAGTGTGGAAGTTAATTTCTATGAGACATTGCCAAATATAAGATTTTGCAATACTAAACTTCGCAATAATATTACTTCAAATTAATTATTACAACAAATTTGAAGTCATTATAAATCACAATAAATTTAACTAGCAATTGCACCACATGTCGCAAAGGAAATGCTATAAGGTTGGGGTATAGGAAAGAATAGCATATAAGAAAGAAGAGGTAGTAGGAACTTTCTCAACTTCAACTGATCCTCCAGAATAAGGGGTGGAGAATTATGTTTACTGGACCTCAAATCAAAATATCCATATTGGGTAATTGATGTGGAACAACTTCACATGTCGCAAAGGAAACGCGGTAAGGTTGGGGTATAGGAAAGAATAGCATATAAGAAAGAAGAGGTAGTAGGAACTTTCTCAGCTCCTACTCATCCTCCAGAATAAGGGGTGGAGAATTATGTTTACTCGACCTCAAATCAAAATATCCATATTGGGTAATTGATGTGGAACAACTTCTGTTATTAATTGCATGTAAGATGTGTTTTTTCATAATGGATGAGACATTTTGGCCAAAGTACTCAAGACCTCTATATGACGAAATCTGCATGTTTTTTTTTTCCTATGAAGGATGCACTTGGTTTTTATGACCAAGTTGGGCAGACTTCACCCTTCCACTTAATTATTTGCTTCTATCACATTCACAATGTTGAATTCCTCTGATACTACTCCTAGAACTCTGACTCTGCTCTAGAGCTAGAAGTATTTAATGGAATAAAAACTTATCACTATGACATGTTGTACTTCATAAGAGACCACTAAGAAGCTTAAGTATGGTAAATCCACCTTCACCTGTCATTTGAACATAGAGCATAGAGTTATCTTAATCGTCAATTTTATGGATAAGAGACATTTGGGCCCTTTTTAATGCTTAGGGATGATTAATTAATCTCAGTTTAGATAATTTATATTAATAAATTATCTACAATCATATTTCCATAATTCCTCTTTGAACGACCAATATTCCACTTCTTTGGGAATTTTCACCCTATTCAGAATAACAAACATCATGAAGACCCAAAAGTAAGAAGAAAAAATCAGCTCATAATCAGGGAATCTAGCGACTTTTTTAAGGATCATAATTCAAGACTTTAGTGTCTTTTAAAGATCATTTATTTTCCCATCAAATAAAAAACAACAATCAAATTTTGTAGTGACAAGAATGGAAACAAATTTTAAATGTAATAACTCCCTTCCCTAGTGATAGTACATTTTTGTTTTGAAATGAAATTATTTTCTCGATCTTTTAAATAATAGATTCCTCCCAAAGCGACCCTTTAGAGATATATTTTTTTTTTCAACTGATTGCAATATTTAAGTGTCTTTTGTCTAGTTTTTTTCTGAGTCCTTACAATTGGAATGTTTCTCTTCCCATAACTCTATCTCGAGTTATAATTCTAGCTTTCTCTCGTTTATGAATAAATTGTCTCTATATCACTATTGTCTGTATCTTTTTGAGCGCTTGCTTGAATCAGTGACATAATGCAGCTCATCTGGATTCCAAAATCATTGAGTAACCCATTTCTGAAGATTCCTCTTCTATTTGGTCCTCCATAGCCTTGTCAACGTGGTTTCCTTCTAAAGATCCATACATTCTTGATAAGTATCCATTGTCGTGCTTTTCTTCTTACATATACTTCATATCTAAATGAGTGGAACACGAGACAAGCTTTGTGAAATTTTCCAAATTCCAAGATTTTTCATTGCACTTCTCATGTGTATTAGGGAAAATGGATTTTATACATTTAACGTTATGCCCTTTTAGGGCTTGTTGTAAGGTTGGAAGCTTCTCTTCACCATGTCTCATTTCTTCTATATCCTTGACTTTGATACAAACAATTGTTACCGACTCCTTTAAAGGTAAATTTAGGGTTATTTAAGAAATGAGAATAATGAACTTTCATCATTATTGCTCAAGATAAATCATGTCTTCTGAAATAATTTGGAAATTTAAAAAAGATTACATATTTTTAAAAAAATCATTATTAATTTATTTTTTTATATATTAAGAAAGAATACTCATGAATTATAAAACAATTGTAACATAAATAATATATAACAAAAAAACCCATGTATTTTTGGAATAATAAAATAGTTGTAACAAAAATAATACAGAAGAAGAAAAACTATGTATATTTGGATGTATGAAAATTTAGATACATTTTATTACGCCTTAAAGGCATTTTTATTTGAAAACAACTCCCCTAGCTGCCAATGTGTCCATGTTTGAGTCATTGGATCAAATGTTAGATGATTGAAACATTTTAGGCCATTAGATCCACAAGTAAATAGTTTGATATATGTGTTAGAAATGTTGTTATGTCATGTTTAACATTTTGACTATGTCAAATTACACAAAAATAAAAATAAAAATAAATTAAACAGAAAGATTGACATAATGTAATGAAGACTTTAACTAGGTCAAAATACAATAAATAATAATAATAAACTATAAAAACAGCCCATGGTATTGACCCATGGTATTCATGTGGAATGTAGTTTCTTTAAATGGGGAAATTAAGATAAGTATTTAAGAGCTCCTTTAGAATGAAAAGAGAATTGATCCATCTTATAAATAGTATAGATCTAAACTAATTATTTAATAAAATTATTTTTAAATGTTTATTACCATTATTCTTTTAAAATTTTATGTAATAGAATGCATCTAATTTTTTATACATCCAAATATACATAGTTTCTCTAAAAAAACTATCAACAATATGTCTAGTTGTAAAAATCAACAATACTACTAGCTATGAAGTATATATTTGTGCTCGTGTGAAATATAAATTTAGTTTGCATGATATGATAAGTATTTTTTAAGTTTTTCAATTTAATAATACTCTTTTGTACATTTCAACCTAGAAGTATATATATGTGTGTATGTGTGTGTGGGTGCTCTTATTTGAAGAGTTAACAATATCCAAGAGGGGTCATGCTTGATAGTAAGCTTTGATATCATCATTACTATCTGTAATAAAAAGATCATAAAACAGATGAATGAAATTGTTTTCATCTTCCAATGTGGAATGTAGTTTATTTAAAGGGGGAACTTCTTGGCACAATTGTTACATAATAATTTGATCTGAACGTATAGCAATTAAATCGCTTTGTAAGTCCCAAATAAAATAATTAAAGTCTCTCCAATTATACACTTACATGTTTTTTTTTTTTTTGCAGTATCGCAAATATGAAATTGGTTTCTTTTGTTCTTTGTGAAGATAGTAAAAAATGTATGGAAAGGTGGCTTTCATCACTTCAAGAAAAGTAACAATAAGGCTATTAAGAAAACAACTCCAACACTCGGTAGCATTTATGGAATTGGCGAACATGTCTTTTCTGTGGTGTTGGCTACTCAGCATAGCTTTCTTGATATTGTGTAGAAGAAATGAATTTTTATTTAGCTTATATTACATTAACCATGAAATTTCCAACATTCATGGCAGGCTTTCCATCACATTTGTAGAGAAAATAATAAAATAGTATCACACTTTTCTTATCAGAGCTAAATGCTCCTATATGCAACAATGATGAATTTCATCACTTAAAAGCAGTAAAAAAAAAATTATTGCGAAAAAAAACTCCAACACATTTGTAGAGAAAATTATAACACAATATCACACTTTTCTTATCAGAGCTAAATTCTCCTATATGAAACAACGATGGATTTCATCAGTTAAGAGCAGAAAAAACAAGTTTATTGAGAAAACAACTCCAACACATTTGTAGAGAAAATTATAACACAATATCACACTTTTCTTATCAGAGCTAAATGCTCATTTATGCAACAACGATGGCTTTCATCAGTTCAAGAGCAGTAAAAACAAGTTTATTGAGAAAAAAACTCTAGCACTAAGAGAGATTCGGAAGCAACTGTTGAATTGGTGAACATGTCTTGCTATACTGTGTCCGATATTGGGCATAGCTTTCTTGATCTTGTATACAATATTGTAAATTTGCATGTAGCTTATACTATATTAACCATGAAATTGTCATCATTTAGGGCACACTTTCCATAACATTGTAGAGAAAATTACAATAGAGTATCACATTTTTCTTATCATATCTAAATGTTCATATATGAAACAACTACCTTGTGCCTCATAGTTTAAATTTGTGCAAGCAGGAGGAGAGGAGAATTGTCAAGGTGCAAGCTAGAATAAGAAGAGAAAGAAGAATCTTGTTTGGGACTTGAGATAGATTCATTCTTTGCACATCTAGAGTAAAGCTTAATAAAATAAAACTCACCATACTTTGAATTTTTGAAATAAATATCTTAAAATTTAGAATATCAATTTATTCATTTTACTCAATTACACATTTAACAATATTCATTTTAAAAAATACAAATACAAATTACTATTTTAAATAAAAATGTTACAACACATTTAACAATATTCATTTAAAAAAATAGAAATAAGGATTATTATTTTAAATAAAAATAGTACAAAGAATCACATTAATAACCACGGCCCTCCTATACATTCCTCTTATTATTTATGTTTGTAACTTATTCTTAATCGCATAGTATCAATTTTTTAAAACTATAATCTACAAATCTCACTTTTTATACATACATCTTAGGTTATTTTAAATTGATCAAGAATATAGAATTTTTAGGGTGGTGTTATATGTGCACTAAAATTCCCATGAGGTCCATCACTATGTATGGGGTTCATTACAACCTTGGATATATTATGTGAGTTGTTGTGATTTTTTTGCTTGTGGTTCCAACTTAGTTTTGGTTGTCACCTAGTTATCATTACTCAAAGCTTTGTGATCATCTCAGATCCTTATAGCATTAAATAGATTATGTGAGCTAATGTGATTTTTTGTTTGTCACAATGATTCAAAAATCAATTATTATACCACAATATTGACTTTCTCATTGTTTATTTTGTTTATGAAAATTATCTAGTGAAAAACTTTGTTTAAAATTTAAAAGTTGAGTAAGGTTGACATCATATAATATGAAATTTGTTTATGATTCTTAAAGTAAAAAACATTTAAGATTTTTTAGCTAATATATAGTTTTTTTTTAAATTGAAGAAATTTGATATTCATTAACAAACAAACAAACAAAAATAATGATTATAAACATTTAAAAATAATTTTATTAAATAATTAGTTTAGATCTATATTATTTATGAGAGGGATCAATTCTCTTTTCACTCTAAAAGAGGTTTGCATATCAAGACATTTGATACCTCTTGGCTATTGGTAGATCCAGAGTTAAGATTTATCTAGGCCATCTTTATTTCCCCCTTTAAATAAACTGCATTCCACATGAATACCATGGGTATGCGATGGATTAATTCTCTAGGCCATCTTCATTTCCCCCTTTAAATAAACTACATTCCACATGAATACCATGGGTCAATACCATTGGTTGTTTTTATAGTTTATTATTATTTTATTTTATTATTTTTATTTTTTATTGTATTTTAACCTTGTTAAAATGTTCATTACATTACGGCAATGTCTTTCTTTAATTTACTTTTATTTTTAATTTTGTGTAATTTGACATAGTCAAAATGTTAAACATGACATTCCAACATTTCTATCATACTTTGTTGGAGAGCATGGTGACACAAAAATACTTCTTAAAAAGAAAAAATCTAACGTTATAAAAAACATATATAAAACTATTTATTTGTCGATCTAGCCTAAAACATTTTAATCGTCTAACATTTGATCCAATAGCCCAGATATGGACACAGTAGCAACTAGGGAAGTTGTTTTCAAATAAGAACACCTTACAACATAAATATAATACAATAACATTTATCCAACCTTTATTTATAAGAATCTATATATGACTACTTTGTTAAGTCTATGTCAACTCATCATAACATGACCAAAATGGCTCAATGATTATAGATGTAAAACATATCAAATATAAGATAATTTATTTATATTATTTTTCATAACATAAAAAAAAGAGAAAACTAAACCACTAAAGAAATTTTTAATCACTAAATACATTGCTTATATTTTTTCCATAAAAATATTTATTTATTTAAATAAATAAAGAAAGATGCAATATTTAGGATTTTGGGTATAGTTCAAAAATCATCGTACACCTCTTCATAATATTTCCCTAAATATGTTACTCATATATATATGAAATGAGAATATCATAATTCAAATCACATGAAATATTCTTATTTTTTATTAAACATATATATTGTAGTGAGAATTTGACTTTTTCTTTTTGTTAATTTAAATATCACTTATCCATTCTAATATGATAATATTTATCTTTTAATTAAAAATAAATTTATAATATTTAAGGGTTTTAAACATAGTTCAAAAATGATCATATAGAAATAAATCTCTTTAAAAAAATTCCCTAAGTATGTTAGGGATATATACCTGGGATACCATAATTTAAATCACATGGAACTCTTTTATTCTTTTTTTTTTTTTAAATAATCATATATCATAATACAAATTACGTTAAATTCTTATATTCTCTATAAAGTGATGAGAATTTTAATTTTAATTTTTAATTATTATTATTTATTTATTTATTTATTTATTTTAATGAAGAAATAGTAGATGTTTGAAATTTGATGACTTTAAAGTTTGATAAAAATTTGAATATATATGTATATATAAAGCCCTTAATAGTGCGGCTTGTTGGCCAGTGAATGTACTGTCGAGGCATTCGTATCGATGTGCATGTCACATGTTCAACTTTATTTTACTCGTGCATTGTGCTTGGGGGCAGTGCAATTGCACCTGCAGGTTATAGTGGTAGTCATTGGGGATCGACCTCGTATCACACGAGTACGAGAGTCAACACGTTGCCAATTCCATCAGTTTAATAATAATAATAAAGGTGATAAACAGTTTTAATATAAATTATATATTATGTAAATTTATAAACATAAAAATCCTTGGATGGGGTGACTAGTGGCGAGGGGGGGTGGGGGAGAGTGGGGGAGGGAGGGAGGGGGGGGGGGGGGGGGGGTTGCCACTGCTCCCCATGACTAATAGGCAAGGGACATGGAAACACACCCTCGCCATATGTAATGAACATGCCAATGATTTTAATGCCTCCAACCTTGGGCCAGATTAAGGGACACCTTGGGAATGAGGGGAGTGGCTCTATGTGTGCAAGGAGAATGGAATTAATGTTATACATGCTTGTAATAATTCGTAGGTGGGATGTCGGTACCCTCGGAGCATTGGATATAATTAGGTTTGAAGGTTATAATAAGGTTATCAAGGAGGCGTTGCAATGAAGAGGGATGAACAGACCCTGGGAAAATTGTAGAGCACAGCGACAATCCTCACGTGAGACTATTATGTCAAGGAAGAATGGTATCTAAATTTTGTGGGGGGGGTGGGGTGGGGGTTAAGCCCTGTAATTCCTCCTCCTTCTGAGAAAGTGACTTAAGTGGAATGTGAACTATCTAGTCTTCAGTTGAGGAAGTGGGACACCAAATGACAATTTATTGAGCGGTTCAAACAATCACAGTAAAGCCTTATTTCATCTCATTCAGGTAACTACTATTTTGGAGTTTGGTATGTTTATGTTGTGTTTGTTTGTTGTTCATTATTTATCCAATCCCTTTGGGGGACCCCCACCCTCCTCGCCAGATTTCTGAAGGAAGTCATTAGTTTCCATTTATTTGTTTATCCAAGTTATTGAGATGGAAGTGGAGCAAGGTGTGGGTTCTGAAGGGAAGATGGCCTAGAATTTCTTTAGTGGGAAATAGTTGTTGTGATATTATGCTTAGTTATGTGTGTTTTGTAGTTTCTTGGGTGTATGTTGTTATTTTCGACTAGCGTGGTTGGTTTGGTGTTGTTATCCTCCACAAGTATTGGTGGAGTTGGGTGTTGTTTGGAAATCAGTTGGGTGGAAGATGGTGTGTAACACTATGGGATGAACCTAAATTTAACCGATATAGTGAGTATCATCCTTCGACATGGGTTAGGAGTAGGTTGTGTCCCTATCCACTTAAATTTGTGTGGGTTGGGTGGAGGTTGTGTCGTTGTTCTTTGGATTGGGGTTTAAAGCCTAGATGGTGTAGCTGGTGGTTGAAAAAAACAGTGGATAATTGGTGTTTGGAAGTTGGTAGAGGAAAGAGTTTGGAAGAGGATTTAGTCGATGTTCCCCCTCCTAGACAAGGTGCCCCTTTGGCTAGCTTGTGAACCACATATCGTGCAGCCTCTGGCCACTTACAGGTGAGGTGGAGTAGGGGGAGAGAAATTTTCATAGCAAAAAATAGCTCTTATTTTTTAGTCTAGATTTGTGGGGTGGTATTCACAATGCAAGACAGAGAGGTCGAGTGAGGAGAGGGGAAACCTACTATTGGGAGAGAGCTCGCAAAGGAAACTCTCATTTACATAATAGAGTGGCAAGTTTTACAACTAAATACAAGGAGCATATTCATGTGCATGTGCGCGAAGAATTGACCAAGTATAAAGGGGAAGCCTCATCTCAAAGAACTTCCCTCTCATATCCCAAAGTGTTGGAGGAATGGACGCGATGGATCTTGAACATGGATAATACATGAGGTGAAGCTTATTAGTATATGAAAACGGTAGATTTGTACCGGCAAATAAAGTTCCTCTTTGGGTGCATGTTGTTGGACAACTAAGAGTACAGGAGGGACTTGCTACAAGAATTGGATCATATGCATGGACACATGAAACATTATGATTGCAGGTTAGAAATGATGGATCACAAACTAGTGAGGATTGAAAACATCTTAGCATTCCTTCAACATCTGCTAGAAACTCAACAAACCCAAGAGACTCTATTCCTGTAATTGGCTCAAATTATGAACTACTCCCATAACTTTGCGATGGATTAATTTTATGTACTTATTTTTGTAGTTGACTATGTATATGGCCAGATAGGCCATTGTTCTAGTATAGGCTTGTTTGATGTTGGTTTTTACATATTTTCTCTTATGTCCCTCAGTTGTCATTGCGAAAACGACCCTCCAAAATTTTTTCCTAACTCAATTTTGGAGCCTACGTGAATTGTCGTTCCATTCTACCTAGTGTCATCATGTTGTTTGATCTATTATTCTTATGTTTCCGCTAAGTGTTGCATCCTCCCAAGTCAGTGTTTTCTAAGCGTCATCACCTTACCTTTAGAAGCACTTGTGTTATATTTTCTAAGGATAGGTGAAGTCATAAATTTTATTGACTTAGCAACAAGCCTTATTCACTATGCATGCACACAAAAAGAAAAGAAAAGAAAAGAAAATAACTTTAAAGCAAAAGCACACTCCAAGATGACGAAGAGTTTCTCTTGTTGAGCGCACTCCTTCGGGTTGAGAAAATGTGCCCTCCTTGGAGCGCACTCCTTCATGCTCAGCTAGTGCTCCCTCACTTGAGCGCACTCCTTCGACATGAAGACTTAAGCCCTTTCAAAAATCATGCATGTGCTTTATTGTTGCATGTGGGTGTACTTCTAGAAAATAGGAGCCCACTTCACTTTCTCTTAACTAACCCATTCACTTGTCGACAAGTGGCGAGCATGCATGGAATGGATTTTCATGTAATCTCTTTATAATCAACCTGATTAGTCATTCTGTCTCATAATCATTCTCATCTAGGTTGGGCACACATATTTGGATCAAGAAGCTCTTCGTCGATCTCCATTCCAAGTAAGTTTTGCAAGTCAATTCTATTGGTTTCCATTGATGTTTTTATTATCAATCTTGATTTCCTTGTTGGAATTTCACTTTCTTTCAGTTTATTTACTGGAGTTTCAGTTCGTTCTTGCTTCTACAAGTTTCAAACTATGGTCACAAGTGGTGACTCTTCATATTCCTCTTCATATTACAGTCATGATTGCGAAATTTTTTATAAAAACTTGTAGATCTTTCCTGTCAACATTTCTATCATTCTATCTTGTTGTTTAACTTGTCTTTGAGCCATTCCAATATAGAGTGCACTTCTAGAATCCAAATCCTGAATATCTCAGAAAATTGCACCCAGAAAGACAAGTTTTCCTCAAGAGCACACTCCTTCGTCACAAAGAATGGTGCCCTCCTTGAGTGCATGAGTGCACCCTAAAGGTTTGAGGGCTTTCCCCTTCATCTCTTCAGCATGCGCCCCCATGCCCTCCTTTTTCCCTTGAGCGCACCTTGAAGGCCTGAAGCCTGACCCCTTCGTCTCTTCGGAGTGTGCCCTTGCGTCCTCTTAGTCTCCTTGAGCACATGAGCGCACTTTGAAGGCCCGAATGTTTTTCCTTCCTGCTTCATGAGTGCGCCATACACCCTTGATGATCTCTCCCCTTTTTCTTGAATGCATGAGTGCACCTCAAAGCCTAAAATAACCCTTGAACTTCCTTCGTTCTTTAATAATGTGCCCTCCTTGTTTTTATATAGATTTATTGCATATACGAGCAATTAAGTCTCGTCATTGATAGCCTTATAATTCCAACTACATTTGATGGATCTTTGAATTTGATTTTCTAAGTTATTGTTTGTAATATATAGAGGATCTCATAAAGCTAATCTTGTTCACCGTGAGTGTGCTTCCACATATAGGTGTTCAAGCTGCTAGTGTTGTTACTCTTTCATCATATGTTGGAACGATGCCTCCCATTGCACGTCGAGTGGCCTCCAAAGAAGCTTCAAAAGAAAGCACTGGAGAAGCAATAGAAGTCACAAATAATACCATTCCCATATTTTCAAATACATAATGCTTCATAGATAAGTCTATTGAGATCACATGGAAAGACAACAAAGACTCATTCATGCAGAAACAATTCTCTGAAAAATTGGAAGATTTGGAAGTATACATTAATATCAAATGATCTAGAATACACAAAATTATATGTAGCTTCCCAGTCATTCCTTGTGCATAAGTGATTGAATGGATTCTTACACACATCGATGATTCAAATATGGTGCTTCGAAGTGAAAGCGGTGGTCAACTTGCCACCTATTACAGAGAAGAAATGCAAACCTATTATAAGATGCATAAGCCCACAAAGTATGCCAATACCAACTTTTACACTATATGGTATGATATCGACAAAAGTAACATCATTAAATCTTGGTGTCGAGATCCTGTTACGTTCTGACACTGCCCATATACAATTTACCCAACGAAGATTCTTAGAGATGTGTATCAATATCTCATTGTTATGTGTTTTATGTTGCATGGGTGGAATAATTTTGAAGTAATTGAAGAGAACATGATATATATGCTCAACATGGTAGTTACCTATGACAAAGTCTTCAATTGGGTCGATTTACTTTATTTTGAGTTGTAGTGTCGTGTTGGGCAGGCTAAAGCATATCTAAGATCAAACAAGGCACAAGAATTCTACATGTATGCATTTCTATTGGATGGGATATGGGCGCGATATGCATTCCCAGGAATGTATTGGAACCAAACCCTGGAAGATAAGTTTCCAGTTTACTTCCACTGCAAGGCGTTGTGAGATTTGAGTTTTAGAGGGGCATACAACAAATTAGTAGAGCATTTATTTGCAGTCATATTTTATATGATATATGAGATCGATCCTCCTTGCATGACTGACCAAGTGAAGTAGTCATTACATGATATCACATATTGGTTTACAATTGCATTTTAAGGTACATATATCCAATGCTTTGGATGTCAGATTTCTCCTCATCTCATGTTGCAATATGTAACTAATAAGGTGTTCTTGCAAGAAGTGGCTTATCAATTGAACAAAGGTTTATCTAGATTTCTTCACAGAAAGAAGAAAGCCCCATGGCCCACTTTCCCTTTGAGGATCGGATTGTATGAACTAAAGAGCCATAAGACGGTAGAGGAAAAAATACAGGAGTTGGATTGCTTGCACTTTGCAATCAAGGACTTTCATATATATGACCTTAGAAGAGTGTGCAAACAACATTGTGAAAGGATTGGTTTCACTTGGGGCTATTCATCAATGTCTATCGCAAAAGATGAGAAGATAAAGAACTTGTAAAATGCAGTAAGAAGAACACATCCAAGAATTGAAGTTGGTTCCCCCCAAGTTCCACCAAATCAAGATATAGAGGTGTAGGAGGCACCGCAAACAACTCATCAAGTAAAGAGTGCAGCTCCAAGGAAAAGGATCAAGCATGATTCGATAAGAGAAAGTAGCAGAAAATTGAAATTTGATCCTTTGAATAAGGAAGTTATTCAAGATGAACATGAGAGGAGAGAATTAGAGGCAAATATGCAACAAGAATAAGAGGAGAAGAGGAAGAAAGAATAGTTTCTCAAAAATCAACAGGAAGAAGAAGAAGGAAGAAAGAGAGTAGAAGAAGAAGAACAAAGGCAATCATAAGAAGAGGAAGTAGCACAGAGGTTGGAGGAATAAAAATTGACTTAGGAGATAAAGGAAGAGTTGGAGGAAGATGATACCATCCAACCCATAAATGATGAACTAGGTTCTTCGACACAACCTCCTCTTACGAGTGATCATCTTTTATTTAATGAAATGGGAATCACACCTCCACCCTAAGACAAAGATATGGATGTGTGCAATGTCACGTTTGATCAACTCAAGAAAAGGGTCGTGCAAGAAAGGCGAAGATACTTCCCAAATGATCCTCAAAATCCTATATTTGTACCACAAAAAATATGATAACTATTAATACTAGGAGGAATCCCCGGGCAATCATGGTGGCTAATGTTGATTTTTCTACAACAACAGAATACAACTTAGAGTATTTCTTGAATTGAGACATATGAATAAAGAAATAGTTGGTTGTAGTAAAGCAACAAGTGGAACATCTTGTTGCGGAAAATCAGTTACTATCTTCCCACAACTTCAACACAAAAGAATGAAAATCAGCCATACAAGAGGAATCAGGGCTAATGGCACAATTGTACGATGGAATGATACTCCTACAACAAGTAGTGGCACCCCTTGTTGGAATTCAAAAGAAAGCTCAAGAAGTCTTAAAAGCTCCTGAAAGTGGCAAACACAATTGTTGAACAACTCCGGGAATGGGTTTCCAAATATCCAAATGTTGCACAACATTTGGTTATAAAATATAGGATTTTTGTTGAGATAGACAGAGTACAATTGGGACTCCATCATAAGAACTACATCTGTATTGGAGAATAGTTGGTTAGCACTATTGTTGCTTATTGTCAACTGCACAACAGTTTCAAGTCTCTAGCATAGAAACATGGGATGCCTTCAGTAGGATCACTCAAAGAAATAAGAGGCAGGGAAATAAACTTTTAGGAAATCAAGAAATACATAAACCAAATCGAGCAAGCATGAAAACAAGAAGGCTTGGAGATCACTAAAGACATTATTCTACAATATGTCATCACACCAACTAAAGTCTCACATGAAACTTTCATGGTTATGGAATAATGTATAATCAAGCTCCAATACCATATTGATAGAAGCAATGGAGGTGAAGATGGATGTCATAATACATATATATTTTGAATTTTTTTTTGTCTCTGGCCACCATGCATCTAATAGGATAGATCCATTTCAACTGAGAATGTCAATATACATAGAATGATAACTTGTGACATCCCTAGTCATTTTCTTTGATTGTGGATCAAGTTATCAACTAATAAACTGTGAAATCTCTATCCATTTTCTTTGATTCTTGATCATTCTCAAGATAAATCAAATAGTGTGAAATAATTTGGAAATTTAAAACATATCACATATTATAAAAAATTTATTAATTTAATTTTTTATATATTAAGAAAAACTACTCATGAATAATAAAACAATTCTAACATAAATAATATATAACAAGAAAACAATGTGTTTTTGGAATAATAAAATTGGTGTAACAAAAATAATATAGAATATGAAAAACTATGTATATTTAAATGTATGAAAATTTCGATACATTTTATTAAGTAAAATTTTAAAAGAATAGTGATTATAAACATTTAAGAATAATTTTATTAAATAATTAGTTTAGATCTATATTATTTATGAGAGGGATCAATTCTCTTTTCACTCTAAAAGAGGTTTGCATATCAAGACATTTGATCCCTCTTGGCTCTTAGTAGATCCAGACTTAAGATTTATCTAGGCCATCTTAATTCCCCCCTTTAAATAAACTACATTCCACATGAATAGCATGGGTTGTTTTTATATTTTATTATTATTATTATTTTATTGTTTTTATTTTACACAAGAACATTTGATTTTACAGTGTGATCTCCCCAACATGGGTCGGGGTTTCAATAATTGGAGAGTAAATTGAGCGATTATTGTTAGAAATTGTATAAAATGGGAAATTTGGATAGTTTGTAGATAATATGGATGTCATAATACATATGCATTTTGAATTTTTTAGCCTCTCTGGCCACCATGCATCTAATAGGATCCATTTCAACTGAGAACGTCAATACATCACTGTGAGAATGATAACTTCTGACATCCCTAGTCATTTTCTTTGATTGTGGATCAAGTTATCAAATAATAACGTGTGAAATCCCTATCCATTTTCTTTGATTGTGGATCATTGCTCAAGATAAATCATGTTGTGTGAAATAATTTGGAAATTTAAAAAGTCACATGTTTTAAAAAAATTCAGTATTAATTTATCTTTTATATATTAAGAAATAATACTCATGAATAATAAAACAATTCTAACATAAATAATATATAACAAGAAAACCGTGTATTTTTTGAAATAATAAAATAGTTGTAACAAAAATAATATAGAGTAAGAAAAACTATGTATATTTGGATGTATGAAAATTTAGATACATTTTATTAAGTAAAATTTTAAAAGAATAATGATTATAAACATTTAACAATAATGTTATTAAATAATTAGTTTAGATCTATATTATTTATCACAGGGATAATTCTCTTTTCACTCTAAAAGAGGTTTTCATATCAAGACATTTGATCCCTCTTGGCTCTTGGTAGATGCAGAGTTAAGATGTATCTAGGCCATCTTAATCTCCCCCTTTAAATAAGCTACATTCCACATGAATACCATGGGTTGTTTTTATATTTTATTATTATTTTATTTAAAAAAGTATGTATGTAGTTACAAACTATTATAATTAAGTAATTAAAGGTAATTTTAGTGTTATTTAAGAAATCAGAATTATGAGCATTCATCATTATTATTTTTTTCGACAATAACGGTTATTTTTATTTAGGGCTGCAAACTAGCTGCCGCATGCTCTTACAATACAGCAATGACAGAGATAGATTCTCATGGATAGCAGTTTGGAGTTGCTGTCAAAGAAACCAAGAGACAGATCACCGAGAAGGGTTCATCTCACCTTAGGGATATTACCAGGCAGACAAGTGATCGGATTCATTGGATTGTTCGCTTCGCCTACTCTGACAGGAATATGTCCCTCAGAAATAAGTAAGGTGATGTAGAGCTGGGCAATGGACGAAGCAGCGCACAAGGGCCAGAAGACTGCCCTGGGCATTTTCATGTTTGTGGCAACCTCCTTCGTGCAATACATAAAAGCATCTGCCACGATGCAAGTGATTGGTGGAAAGGAGTGATTATCCGCTTCTACTTTGGGGTTGCTGCTGCTGTAAAGGAGATGCTCCAACGCATATCCCAATTTTTGCAACGCACAAATATACAAGCCGAGATTGCAGCCTTTCGGAGATGAGAAACGTTGATAATGATGTAAATGGGCTTCAGATTTGAGAGCAGAGTAAAGGCCAATACTGGAACTGAGATGGCATCTTGAAGTTCCTTTGTGGGCGCTTGAAACAGAGGACACCAACAGGAAACAGAGGCCATTGAAAGGATAACTAACAGGAAGTGAAAGCAGGCTTGAGACCACAGTTTTAAATAGATTGATAATACAATGAGGTGAGATCCCGAAGAGCATGGTGCTGAGGAGTAGAATGATAGCCATAGGATCATTTAGGAGAGGAAGTCCGATCAGCAGGAACATTAAGGAATGCAACAGGAATATTCAATCGAATTGACCACCAGAGATCTCCGTTTACAGAGGGAGCCAAGATTGGCCTCCACATCAGCTTGAGAGTTGAGATTCCTTAATATGTGGAAGAAGGAGATTTTACTGAACTTGGGCAATAAGAGCCGGATTTTTTTGATAATAGTGGCTAAGTGAACCTGATGGGGGGTCTTATGAGAGGTCAACGCCTGGATGATAAGTCTAGAATCTCCAAAGACAGAGAGAGAAAGGATATTTCTATTAATCGCCAGATTCAGTCCCTGCCACAGTGCGAGAGCCTCCACTCTGTTATTGGATTCGATACCCAGACCCCAGTGGAACCGCAATTCAGATGAACCTCCAGGACGCAGAAGAACCCCACCACCGCCAGCAACCCCAGGGTTTCCTTTAGAGGCCCCATCGAAGAATAAGCAGTGATCATCCAAGGCCGATCTCCACTTGATAAACTCCTGTTCATCCAGCCTAATCTCCCAGTTGGCATGGGCAAGTGCAGGAGGAGTGGACCTTTCCTTCAAATTCGGAGCAAGTTCTTTAAGCCAATGCTCCTCCTCATTGACCAGACTCATTTCATTCCTTAAGGTAGTATTGGCTTCCAAAGCCTCGCCCAGCAAAGCTTTGATTTTAGAAATAACTCTGGTAGAAGTGCAACTTTCTCCTCTGAAAATTCTATTATTCCTCTCCAACCACAGCTTCCAGCAGATGAATTTAGGGATCCACATCCAGCTTGTTTTGAGAAGACTTTTTTTGTAAGGCAGAAGGGAGATAAACTGGCCCAAGTTCGAAGCAGTGAAGGAATGTTGCCTGGGAGGTCAAATTTAGCTGGACCTAACATCAGTACACCCCTCCAGACTACCAGAGCAAAGGGGCAAAGCAACATCAGATGATTAGCAGTTTCTTCATCAGACAAGCAAAGGGGGCACCTGGAAGGCCCTTCCATCCCTCGTCTACGCAAATTATCTCTGGTAAGAATGCTTTGGTGCGCTACAGTCCAACAGAAGAAGTCAATTTTGGGGAGTGAGGGGAAATCCCAAATAAATTTCCATTAAGCTGGGTCAGGAGGAGCATATGGAACAGCCATCATTCTTTTATAACCTTCGGAAGCAGTGTAAGAGCCTGAAAGGGAGCCCCAGCCTCTTTTGTCCTTAGAAGTGGACTTTGAGGGAGATTTGCCTTGAAGCAGATCTAACAAAAACGAAGCTCCCCCCTACAACCAAAGGGGAACCTCCCCCAGATTCCAACTATCCCAGAGTCTACCGGGCTCATCCGTCCAGTTAGAAATATCCCACAGAGTGTTCAAATTGCAGGATTGAAGCCAAGCTTTGATATTTGCTAGACCTTCCACTTGAATCAAAGGCTGATCACCCAGGATCGAGTCCTCCCAAATTTTGATTTTTCTCCCATTACCAGGGATCCAGTAGAGATTATGGCTGAATTGCTCCATAGCAGAATTGCAAAGATTGAAGATCGGAGATCCTTTTAAAGATCTTGGGGGCTGATCCAAGCATCTCAAGCGCTGCCCATGGAAATATTTCTTCCAAAGGACTCTTTTGCTCCAGCTAGAGTTCCCAGAGACTAAATTCCACAGGATCTTGGATCCCAAAGCAAGGTTTTGAGCAACCAAGTTACGCAGATGGAGACCTCCTTCCAGAAGAGGTCTCTCGAGAGTCTCCCAGTTCACTAAGTGAAGCCTTCTATCGTTGTTGTTCCCACCTTCCCACAGAAATCTTCTCAACAGACTGTCCATTTTACTGAGAAAGGTTTTGGGGGCAAGGAGAATGGAATGTTGATATAGAGGCATACTTATAAGGACCGATTTCATAAGGATGACCTTCCCAGCATTATTCAGCCAAGAGGCTCCCCAAGCTTGGATTCTGATCTTTAGCTTGTCGAGCAGGGGCAGCCAATGAGCAACTTTAGGCTTGGATTTGAAGATTGGGATCCCGAGATATTTAAATGACTCCCAATTTCGAATTCCATCCATTTCTAAGAGCCTTGCAATATCTGACAGCTCCTTGATCGAGCAATTCCAGCCATAGATAGAGCATTTTCGATAGTTAATCTTGCTGCCCGAGAACTCCCTGTAAATGTCCAGCTCCTTCTTGAAGGATCTGGCAGAGTTTATGCTGGCTCCTCCAAGCAGTAAGGTGTCGTCAGCGAACTGGGCATGATTAATGTCTTTCACCTTGTGAGTTGTTCTGAGGCCAGGCAGGGTTTGGATCTGCTGGTTATGATCAAGTTGGAAACTGAGCACCGAGGCCTGAATAGCATAGAGGAGCGGAGACAAAGGACAGCCTTGTCTAAGGCCCCTAGAGGCTTGGAAGAAGTCAGTAGAACGACCATTGACCAATGGCGCGATCCATGGCGAGGCAATACAAGCGTTCACCCAATTTATGAAGGCTGTTGAGAAGCCTAACTTCTTCATCACAATGAACAAAAATTCATGTCTCACCCTATCAAAGGCGTTAGCCAGGTCGAGATTAATCACCATTCCTTTCTCATTTCTTTGGCAGCTAGAGTGAACTGCTTCTTGCACCAGCACAATGTTGTCCAAAATCTTTCTACCTTTGATGAAGCCACCTTGATTTTCAGGGATGATGGCTGGCAGTATATTCTTCAGGCGGTTGGCAATTATTTTGGAGACCAGCTTGTAACTGGAATTGCACAATGAAATGGGCCTGAATCTGCTGAAGTCAGAGGCACCTTTCTCTTTCGGGATCAAGGCGAGAAAGGCCGAATTGATGCCACCGCCTAGCTTTGCACAATTCTGGGACTTTCTGACCATTCTCAATAGATCTTTTTTGATTGTTGACCAGCAAGTCAAGAAAAACCTAACTGAGAACCCATCAGGGCCTGGGGCTTTATCAGGCTCCATGCAATCCAGAACTTTCTTAAGCTCGTCCATACTGATCGGAGCAGTCAACATAGCATTATCCGATTCCTGAACGCAATTGGGAATTAAGTCAATCGGGTAGGCATCAGGATCAATAGGGGGGTCTTCAGGAGCCGAATAAAGATCTTTGAAGAAGGAGTAAGCAGCTCTCTTAATGCCATCAAAATCTTTAACCACAGTGTTTTGGTAATGTATCTCAGAAACTGATTTGAAATTCTTTCGAGCTTCGGCTTGCTTATGGAAGAAGCTGGTGTTTTTATCTCCGGACTGTAACCATAGATTCCTTGACTTCTGTCTCCAGAATTCTTCTTCCTCCCTGCTAGATCTGTGAACCTCTTTTTGCAGATCGACTTCTTTTTGGAGAAGACTTTGTGTTACAGGACTGTGCTCCATAGCTAATTGATGAGCAGCAAGACTATTAAGAGATTCTTTTCTTTTGGCAGAAGGGGTTTTCAATCTTTTAGCCCACTCCTTAAGACTTCTTTTCAGGCCCCTAATTTTTTCTTCCCACACAAAGAAGGGGGAACCATGGACAGGCCTATTCCAGGCTTCAGAAACCACCTCTTGGAATCCTTCTTGCTGAATCCACAGAGGACTGAAACGAAAAGGGATGGGGCCCATATTACCATCCAGGGAAAGCTCGAGGAGGATGGGCTTATGATCAGAAGTGTAATTTGGGAGAATTTTAGAAGTGGCCATAAGACCGCATGTCAGGAAAGAAGTATGGACAAGGAATCTGTCCAAACGGGCAACAATGTGATTGGGGGCTAATCTTTTGTTGGACCAGGTGTATTTCCCTGAAGAAGGTTTAATATCCTCTAGATCCCAGCCCAGCATAATATCTTCAACCCATTCTCTGGCAGGATCCCTGACAAGGGAGCCTCCCTTTTTCTCATCAACAGCAAGGGTGACATTTAGATCACCTGCAATAATGATATTTCCTGGATTTTGCTCTGAAAGAAAGGATTGAAGCGAGTTCCAACAAATTTTTTTCTCGCCTGGCAATACCGGAGCATAAAGATTAAACATACTTACTTGTTGACCAGAATCTTTGTGGAGGAGCTGAGTGAAAAGCCAATGGGGGCTACCTTTTTCTTGAATAAGATCATATATGGTGCTGTTCCAAAAGGTGGCTATTCCACCAGAAGCGCCTCTAGCACTAACCGCTCTTCCATGACCTTTTTGCCAAAAAACTTTACTAGATTGGAGAAGAAGAAGATCCTCCAGCTTTGTCTCCTGGATGAGGAGGATTTCAGGCGAATATATTCTCACTATGTCTTTCAAGGCTTCCTCTTTCAACCTGCTACCTAAACCTCTGCAATTCCAAGAGACGTATTTCATTATTTACTGACTTGGGGGATTGTGGCTCCTTTTGGAGCCCTATTAATCTTGCGCCCAGATCTGGTATTCATCATTCCTTTGAGGGTTTTTTGGGAACCTTGGAGGACATCTAGATAAGTTTTTTCCTCTCTCTGTTTCTTCTTGGATTTTCGACCCCTAGTCGTCTTGATAGGAGTGACTTGCGAATTGTCAGTTTCGGAGTCTCTCTCTTCTGTTTCTCCCTCAGAATCGGAGGCGAGACTGATGTGCTCTTCGGTGCCTTCGTTTCCCCTCTGAGCATCATCAACTGGTGGGACAATTGATTCGACTTCAGTTTCTTTCACTTGCTTCAACTTGTTTTCTGTATCCTCTTGGGGCTCCATGACATCCACCTTTTCTCCTGAGGAGGAGCCATCTTTAGAAGCAGCTTTGGCCTTTGGATTAGTTTGTGACTTCCCCATTGGCACGGAGTTATTCTGCCCCGGAGGCTTTGGGACAACCTTACCCTTTTTAATTTATTTCCATCCTTCTTCTTCAACCTTGTTCCCTGTTGGAGCTTTTGGGCAGTTTCGCTGGAAGTGTCCATGCTCGTGACAGGTTCGGCATTTGAAAGGCAACTGCTCGTAGTCCAGCTTCTGGTAATGCTGCCATTCTCCAATTGTAAGTTTGACCGCTTCTGGCAGACCGGCGTCCAGATCAACTTCCACGCAAATTCAAGCACAGGTATATTGGCCCTTGTGGTCAGCTTTGTCAATGAAACGACCCAGCCCATTACCAATCTTCTGCAGGGATTGATAGCTCCAGCAGTGTATCGGGAGGTTAGGGAGACGAACCCAGACTGGCACCTCCTTAGGGACATCGACAGAGGGATCGAAATCGGGACTCCATTTGTTAAGATACAGTCCCTGATTTCCCATGAAATACGGCCTGTTTCTGAACACCAGATCACGGTCTTCTTTGGAGGTAAATTCAAAAATGAAATAGCCTCTTCCCACAGCATAACAAATAACGTTGTTTTTCAGCTGAGGTCTCCAGTTTCGCTGAATCCAATCGTCCGTGGTTTTTGTGGAAGGCCAGCGACCCATAAACTGCCCTACCAACCCTCTGTCAGCCAGAGCAAGAGCAATTTTGATCGATTGTTCCTCTGGAAGTGCAATATCTGGTATTTCTTCGAGCTTTTTTATGAATTTCAGCACTTCAGAGTGTTGGCGTTTCTTCCCTTTCTGCATTAATAGGCTTCGGAATGCGTCTTCAGAAGATGATGGTGGGGTGGGAGAGGGCTCCCCACCCCCAGGACCGCTCATGGCGACGGCAATGCTTGATGGCGGCTGCAGACCTAATCACAACGCCGCAGAGCAGAGCAGAGCGCGCACGTTTTTCTACCGAGATATGAGCATTCATCATTATTGCTCAAGATAAATTATGTCTAATTTGGAAATTAAAAAAAATCACATATTCCAAAAATTTTTATTATTAATTTCTTAATTTTTGATATATTAAGAAACTCACTTATGAATAATAAAACATATGTAACATAAATAATATATAATTAAAAAACCATGTATTTCTCAAATAATAAAATAGTTGTAACAAAAATAATATAGAACAAGAAAAACTATGTATATTTGGATGTATGAAAATTTAGATGCATTTTATTAAGTACATTTTTTAAAGAATAATGGTTATAAACATTTAAAAAATAGTTTATTAAAAAATTAGTTTAGATCTATATATATATATATTTTAGATCTAGGACATAGTTTAGATCTATATTATTTATGAGATGGATCAATTCTCTAGGTCATCTTCATTTCCCCCTTTAAATAAACTACATTCCACATGAATACTATGGGTCGATACCATGAGGTGTTTTTATAGTTTATTATTATTATTATTATTATTATTTTTTATTGTATTTTAACCTTGTGTAATTTGACATAGTCAAAATGTTAAACATGACATTACAACATTTCCATGAGGAGTTGTTTTCAAATAAGAACTTTATTAAATAATTAGTTTAGATGTGTATTATTTATGCGATGGATTAATTCTCTAGGCCATCTTCATTTCCCCCTTTAAATAAACTACATTCCACATGAATACCATGGGTCAATACCATTGGTTGTTTTTATAGTTTATTATTATTTTATTTTATTATTTTTATTTTTTATTGTATTTTAACCTTGTTAAAATGTTCATTACATTATGGCAATGTCTTTATTTAATTTACTTTTATTTTTAAGTTTGTGTAATTTGACATAGTCAAAATGTTAAACATGACATTCCAACATTTCTATCATACTTTGTTGGAGAGCATGGTGACACAAAAATACTTCTTAAAAAGAAAAAATCTAACGTTATAAAAAACATATATAAAACTATTTATTTGTCGATCTAGACTAAAACATTTTAATCGTCTAACATTTGATCCAATAGCCCAGATATAAACACAGTAGCAACTAGAGAAGTTGTTTTCAAATAAGAACACCTTACAACATAAATATAATACAATAACATTTATCCAACCTTTATTTATAATAATCTATGTATGACTACTTTGTTAAGTCTATGTCAACTCATCATAACATGACCAAAATGGCTTATAGATGTAAAACATATCAAATATAAGATAATTTATTTATATTATTTTTCATAACATAAAAAAATGAGAAAACTAAACCACTAAAGAAATTTTTAATCACTAAATACATTGCTTATATTTTTTCCATAAAAATATTTATTTATTTAAATAAATAAATAAAGATGCAATATTTAGGATTTTGGGTATAGTTCAAAAATCATCATACACCTCTTCATAATATTTCCCTAAATAGGTTACTCATATATATATGAAATGAGAATATCATAATTCAAATCACATGAAATATTCTTATTTTTTATTAAACATATATATTGTAATGAGAATTTGAATTTTTCTTTTTGTTAATTTAAATATCACTTATCCATTCTAATATGATAATATTTATCTTTTAATTAAAAAGAAATTTATAATATTTAAGGGTTTTAAACATAGTTCAAAAATGATCATATAGGAATAAATCTCTTTAAAAAAATTCCCTAAGTATGTTAGGGATATATACCTAGGATACCATAATTTAAATCACATGGAACTCTTTTATTTTTTATTTTTTTTTAATAATCATATATCATAATACAAATTACGTTAAATTCTTATAATCTCTATAAAGTGATGAGAATTTTAATTTTAATTTTAAATTTTTATTTTTATTTTTATTATTATTATTATTATTATTATTATTATTATTATTATTTTTTTTTTTTTTTTTTTTTTAATGAAGAAATAGTAGATGTTTGAAATTTGATGACTTTAAAGTTTGATAAAAATTTGAATATATATGTATATATAAAGCCCTTAATAGTGCGGCTTGTTGGCCAGTGAATGTACTGTCAAGGCATTTGTATCGATCTGCATGTCACATGTTCAACTTTATTTTACTTGTGCATTGTGCTTGGGGGCAGTGCAATTGCACCTGCAGGTTATAGTGGTAGTCATTGGGGATCGACCTCGTATCACACTAGTCATTGGGGATCGACCTCGTATCACACGAGTACGAGAGTCAACACGTTACCAATTCCATCAGTTTAATAATAATAATAAAGGTAATAAATAGTTTTAATATAAATTATATATTATGTAAATTTATAAACATAAAAATCCTTGGATGGGGTGACTAGTGGCAAGGGGGGGTGGGGGAGAGTGGGGGAGCGAGGGGGGGGGCGGGGGGGGGGGGTTGCCACTGCTCTCCATGACTAATAGGCAAGGGGACATGGAAACACACCCTCGCCATATGTAATGAACATGCCAATGATTTTAATGCCTCCAACCTTGGGCCAGATTAAGGGACACCTTGGGAATGAGGGGAGTGGCTCTATGTGTGCAAGGAGAATGGAATTAATGTTATACATGCTTGTAATAATTCGTAGGTGGGATGTCGGTACCCTCGGAGCATTGGATATAATTAGGTTTGAAGGTCAGAATAAGGTTATCAAGGAGGCGTTGCAATGAAGAGGGATGAACAGACCCTGGGAAAATTGTAGAGCACAGCGACAATCCTCACGTGAAGCTATTATGTCAAGGAAGAATGGTATCTACATTTTGTTTGGGGGGGGGGGGGGGGGGTTAAGCCCTGTAATTCCTCCTCCTTGTGAGAAAGTGACTTAAGTGGAATGTGAACTATCTAGTCTTCAGTTGAGGAAGTGGGACACCAAATGACAATTTATTGAGCGGTTCAAACAATCGCAGTAAAGCCTTATTTCATCTCATTCAGGTAACTACTATTTTGGAGTTTGGTATGTTTATGTTGTGTTTGTTTGTTGTTCATTATTTATCCAATCCCTTTGGGGGACCCCCACCCTCCTCGCCAGGTTTCTGAAGGAAGTCATTAGTTTCCATTTATTTGTTTATCCAAGTTATTGAGATGGAAGTGGAGCAAGGTGTGGGTTTTGAAGGGAAGTTGGCCTAGAATTTCTTTAGTGGGCAATAGTTGTTGTGATATTATGCTTAGTTATGTGTGTTTTGTAGTTTCTTGGGTGTATGTTGTTATTTTCGACTAGCGTGGTTGGTTTGGTGTTGTTATCCTCCACAAGTATTGGTGGAGTTGGGTGTTGTTTGGAAATCAGTTGGGTGGAAGATGGTGTGTAACACTATGGGATGAACCTAACTTTAACCGATATAGTGAGTATCATCCTTCGGCATGGGTTAGGAGGAGGTTGTGTCCCTGTCCACTTAAATTTGTGTGGGTTGGGTGGAGGTTGTGTCGTTGTTCTTTAGATTGGGGTTTAAAGCCTAGATGGTGTAGCTGGTGGTTGAAAAAAACAGTGGATAATTGGTGTTTGGAAGTTGGTAGAGGAAAGAGTTTGAAAGAGGATTTAGTCGATGTTCCCCCTCCTAGACAAGGTGCCCCTTTGGCTAGCTTGTGAACCACATATCGCGCAGCCTCTGGCCACTTACAGGTGAGGTGGAGTAGGGGGAGAGAAATTTTCATAGCAAAAAATAGCTCTTATTTTTTAGTCCAGATTTGTGGGGTGGTATTCACAATGCAAGACAGAGAGGTCGAGTGAGGAGAGGGGAAACCTACTATTGGGAGAGAGCTCGCAAAGGAAACTCTCATTTACATAATAGAGTGGCAAGTTTTACAACTAAATACAAGGAGCATATTCATGTGCATGTGCGCGAAGAATTGACCAAGTATAAAGGGGAAGCCTCATCTCAAAGAACTTCCCTCTCATATCCCAAAGTGTTGGAGGAATGGACGCGATGGATCTTGAACATGGATAATACATGAGGTGAAGCTTATTGGTATATGAAAATGGTAGATTTGTACCGGCAAATAAAGTTCCTCTTTGGGTGCATGTTGTTGGACAACTAAGTGTACAAGAGGGACTTGCTACAAGAATTGGATCATATGCATGGACACATGAAACATTATGATTGCAGGTTAGAAATGATGGATCAAAAACTAGTGAGGATTGAAAACATCTTAGCATTCCTTCAACATCTGCTAGAAACTCAACAAACCCAAGAGACTCTATTCCTGTAATTGGCTCAAATTATGAACTACTCCCATAACTTTGCGATGGATTAATTTTATGTACTTATTTTTGTAGTTGACTATGTATATGGCCAGATAGGCCATTGTTCTAGTATAGGCTTGTTTGATGTTGGTTTTTACATATTTTCTCTTATGTCCCTCAGTTGTCATTGCGAAAACGACCCTCCAAAATTTTTTCCTAACTCAATTTTGGAGCCTACGTGAATTGTCGTTCCATTCTACCTAGTGTCATCATGTTGTTTGATCTGTTATTCTTATGTTTCCTCTAAGTGTTGCATCCTCCCAAGTCAGTGTTTTCTAAGCGTCATCACCTTACCTTTAGAAGCACTTGTGTTATATTTTCTAAGGATAGGTGAAGTCCTAAATTTTATTGACTTAGCAACAAGCCTTATTCACTATGCATGCACACAAAAAGAAAAGAAAAGAACTTTAAAGGAAAAGCACACTCCAAGATGACGAAGAGTTTCTCTTGTTGAGCGCACTCCTTCGGGTTGAGAAAATGTGCCCTCCTTGGAGCGCACTCCTTCATGCTCAGCTAGTGCTCCCTCACTTGAGCGCACTCCTTCGACATGAAGACTTGAGCCCTTTCAAAAATCATGCATGTGCTTTATTGTTGCATGTGGGTGTACTTCTAGAAAATAGGAGCCCACTTCACTTTCTCTTAACTAACCCATTCACTTGTCGACAAGTGGCGAGCATGCATGGAATGGATTTGCATGTAATCTCTTTATAATCAACCTGATTAGTCATTCTTTCTCATAATCATTCTCATCTAGGTTGGGCACACATATTTGGATCAAGAAGCTCTTCGTCGATCTCCATTCCAAGTAAGTTTTGCAAGTCAATTCTATTGGTTTCCATTGATGTTTTTATTGTCAATCTTGATTTCCTTGTTGGAATTTCACTTTCTTTCAGTTTATTTACTGGCGTTTCAGTTCGTTCTTGCTTCTACAAGTTTCAAACTATGGTCACAAGTGGTGACTCTTCATATTCCTCTTCATATTACAGTCATGATTGCGAAATTTTTTATAAAAACTTGTAGATCTTTCCTGTCGACATTTCTATCATTCTATCTTGTTGTTTAACTTGTCCTTGAGCCATTCCAATATAGAGTGCACTTCTAGAATCCAAATCCTGAATATCTCAGAAAATTGCACCCAGAAAGACAAGTTTTCCTCAAGAGCACACTCCTTCGTCACAAAGAATGGTGCCCTCCTTGAGTGCATGAGTGCACCCTAAAGGTTTGAGGGCTTTCCCCTTCATCTCTTCAGCATGCGCCCCCATGCCCTCATTTTTCCCTTGAGCGCACCTTGAAGGCCTGAAACCTGACCCCTTCGTCTCTTCGGAGTGTGCCCTTGCGTCCTCTTAGTCTCCTTGAGCACATGAGCGCACTTTGAAGGCCCGAATGTTTTTCCTTCATGCTTCATGAGTGCGCCATACACCCTTGATGATCTCTCCCCTTTTTCTTGAATGCATGAGTGCACCTCAAAGCCTAAAATAACCCTTGAACTTCCTTCGTTCTTTAATAATGTGCCCTCCTTGTTTTTATATTGATTTATTGCATATACGAGCAATTAAGTCTCGTCATTGATAGCCTTATAATTCCAACTACATTTGATGGATCTTTGAATTTGATTTTCTAAGTTATTGTTTGTAATATATAGAGGATCTCATAAAGCTAATCTTGTTCACCGTGAGTGTGCTTCCACATATAGGTGTTCAAGCTACTAGTGTTGTTACTCTTTCATCATATGTTGGAACGATGCCTCCCATTGCACGTCGAGTGGCCTCCAAAGAAGCTTCAAAAGAAAGCACTGGAGAAGCAATAGAAGTCACAAATAATACCATTCCCATATTTGCAAATACATAATGCTTCAATAGATAAGTCTATTGAGATCACATGGAAATGAGATCACATGGAAAAGACAACAAAGACTCATTCTCATATGTAAACAATTCTTCTAAAAATTGGAAGATTTGGAAGTATACATTAATATCAAATGATCTAGAATACACAAAATTATATGTAGCTCTCGCCACTCTCAGGCATAAGTGATTGACTATGATCTTACACATCGATGCTTCAACATGGTGCTTCGAAGATAAGGCTATGGTCAACTTGCCACCTATTACGTAGAAGAAATGCAAACCTATTATAAGATGCATAAGCCCACAAAGTATGCCAATACCAAATTTTACACTATATGGTATGATATCGACAAAAGTGACATCATTAAATCTTGGTGTCGGTAGACTCGTTACGCTCGACACCGCTTCATCTACAATTTACCCAACGAAGATTCTTAGAGATGTGTATCAATATCTCATTGTTATGTGTTTTATGTTGCATGGGTGGAATAATTTTGAAGTAATTGAAGAGAACATGATATATATGCTCAACATGGTAGTTACCTATGACAAAGTCTTCAATTGGGTCGATTTACTTTATTTTGAGTTGTAGTGTCGTGTTGGGCAGGCTAAAGCATATCTAAGATCAAACAAGGCACAAAAATTCTACATGTATGCATTTCTATTGGATGGGATATGGGCGCGATATGCATTCCCAGGAATGTATTGGAACCAAACCCTGGAAGATAAGTTTCCAGTTTACTTCCACTGCAAGGCGTTGTGAGATTTGAGTTTTAGAGGGGCATACAACAAATTAGTAGAGCATTTATTTGCAGTCATATTTTATATGATATATGAGATCGATCCTCCTAGCATGACTGACCAAGTGAAGTAGTCATTACATGATATCACATATTGGTTTACAATTGCATTTTAAGGTACATATATCCAATGCTTTGGATGTCAGATTTCTCCTCATCTCATGTTGCAATATGTAACTAATAAGGTGTTCTTGCAAGAAGTGGCTTATCAATTGAACAAAGGTTTATCTAGATTTCTTCACAGAAAGAAGAAAGCCCCATGGCCCACTTTCCCTTTGAGGATCAGATTGTATGAACTAAAGAGCCATAAGACGGTGGAGGAGAAAATACAGGAGTTGGATTGCTTGCACTTTTCAATCAAGGACTTTCATATATATGACCTTAGAAGAGTGTGCAAACAACATTGTGAAAGGATTGGTTTCACTTGGGGATATTCATCAATGTCTATCGCAAAAGATGAGAAGATAAAGAACTTGTAAAATGCAGTAAGAAGAACACATCCAAGAATTGAAGTTGGTTCCCCCCAAGTTCCACCAAATCAAGATATAGAGGTGTAGGAGGCACCGCAAACAACTCATCAAGTAAAGAGTGCAGCTCGAAGGAAAAGGATCAAGCATGATTCGATAAGAGAAAGTAGCAGAAAATTGAAATTTGATCCTTTGAATAAGGAAGTTATTCAAGATGAACATGAGAGGAGAGAATTAGAGGCAAAGATGCAACAAGAATAAGAGGAGAAGAGGAAGAAAGAATAGTTTCTCAAAAATCAACAGGAAGAAGAAGAAGGAAGAAAGAGAGTAGAGAAGAAGAACAAAGGCAGTCATAAGAAGAGGAAGTAGCACAGAGGTTGGAGGAATAAAAATTGACTCAGGAGATAAAGGAAGAGTTGGAGGAAGATGATACCATCCAACCCATAAATGATGAACTAGGTTCTTCGACACAACCTCCTCTTACGGGTGATCATCTTTTATTTGATGAAATGGGAATCACACCTCCACCCTAAGAAAAAGATATGGATGTGTGCAATGTCACGTTTGATCAACTCAAGAAAAGGGTCGTGCAAGAAAGGCGAAGATACTTCCCAAATGATCCTCAAAATCCTATATTTGTACCACAAAAAATATGATAACTATTAATACTAGGAGGAATCCCCGGGCAATCATGGTGGCTAATGTTGATTTTTCTACAACAACAGAATACAACTTAGAGTATTTCTTGAATTGAGACATATGAATAAAGAAATATTTGGTTGTAGTAAAGCAACAAGTGGAACATCTTGTTGCGGAAAATCAATTACTATCTTCCCACAACTTCAACACAAAAGAATGAAAATCAGCCATACAAGAGGAATCAGGGCTAATGGCACAATTGTATGATGGAATGATACTCCTACAACAAGTAGTGGCACCCCTTGTTGGAATTCAAAAGAAAGCTCAAGAAGTCTTAAAAGCTCCTGAAAGTGGCAAACAAAATTGTTGAACAACTCCGGGAATGGGTTTCCAAATATACAAATGTTGCACAACATTTGGTTATAAAATATAGGATTTTTGTTGAGATAGACAGAGTACAATTGGGACTCCATCATAAGAACTACATCTGTATTGGAGAATAGTCGGTTAGCACTATTGTTGCTTATTGTCAACTGCACAACAGTTTCAAGTCTCTAGCATAGAAACATGGGATGCCTTCAGTAGGATCACTCAAAGAAATAAGAGGCAGGGAAATAAACTTTTAGGAAATCAAGAAATACATAAACCAAATCGAGCAAGCATGAAAACAAGAAGGCTTGGAGATCACTAAAGACATTATTCTACAATATGTCATCACACCAACTAAAGGCTCACATGAAACTTTCATGGTTATGGAATAATGTATAATCAAGCTCCAATACCATATTGATAGAAGCAATGGAGGTGAAGATGCAGTATGCAACGAACTTGCTAGTTAGGATCAAACTCATCTCTACGAAGTTCAGAGCATGGCATACATACATTACTAATGAGCTCCATGAAGAAGCAAATGACTTGTCAATTTGATAACATTTTGTCCTATTAGTAGTTTGTCTCATATAGTCATTATCTCATATAGCCATTGTCTCATATGTATTTTGTCTTTTATAATAAGTTGTATGTAAGGAAGTCCAAGAGACACATTTGGGATGTGAAGAGACACATATGGAATGGAAAAGGTCATGTATAGAATATGAAAAGGTGTATGGAAGCCCATAGGTCATAGAAGTTGAAGAGTCATAAGGAAACTCAAAAGTCATTATCATGTGTTATAAATAGCTCCTCATAACTGAAGCAAAGGGCTTGGATTATTGGAGTCTTGCCTTGGCTTCTCTTGTAGTGCATAGGAGATAAACCATTCTCTGGAGAAGCAAGTTGTGGCTTCATGTTCCACTACTGGATCTAGTGTTTCACCTATGTAACTGTGTACTCGGAATCTTTCATTTATAATCAAAAGCTCTACGGGCCAACACTTTTTCATGCATGTATTGTGGACGTAGTAAGACTATTCTTGTTATGTTTGTGGTATGTGTTGGCTTAATTACATACTAAGACTATTGAACTATTTTGTTGCTTAGATATGAATATTGTTGAATGACCGTTGTTATGTTTTTATGATTGTTGTTTATCATGTGAACTAATTTGCAAGTAATCAAGATGCCTTTCTCTTCACTCTTGGGTCTCCCTTAGGATAATAATATTAGTTCCCTAATGAAGGCTCATTTCCCTTTATTAATCGTGGAAGTTCCCAGTGCATCTTACATTTGGTCTCACACAAATATTACATACTTTTTACCCCAAAGAGTTTCTTCTGATCTCTTATGTATGTGTCGTAACCAAGGTGTATCTCCAAAACCTTTGCAGTGGTGGTCGGGCCATACAATCGGATGGGACTCCTACACCAAACAGTGTGAGGTCTAATTGGGACCTCATATCAAGGAGATCCCTTACATGTTGGCGGTATCCAACACCATCAACAATCCCTTTGAAAGGTACAATTTTGGTTATTGTTGGGTCTTTTTTGCGAGAGAGTGGAATGACTCATGGAAACGTGTGATGTAATATCTTGATTTTGAAATTGATAGGATTCACCTTACAGAAAAAAGTTATAATCTTAAAAATCAAATTATTAACATGTATAACTTAACTTTATAAATCTATTAAAATTTATATATAAGATATAGTGATATGTAAATAAGTCATAATCATAAACCATTTTATAAATCTAAAAATCAAATTATTAATATTTATGATTTCACTTTATAAATATATTAAAATTTATATTTTATTTTTCCCATATTTTTTACGTGAAAAATATATTTATATTCTATATAAGGAATATACATGTTTTGGCCCTTGAGAGACTATTCATTCTCAACAACAAGATTCAAAACCATTATATCAAATTTCATCATGTCACTTGTGAAAATTAAACCTAAATAAAAAAGATCCTTATCATTCCTTCCAACTATCCAAAATAAACTCAATTGACAAAAATCTATATATTATTATATATAAATTACAATTAATAAATAAATAATAGCCATATAAATTATAAACATAAACAAACATGAGTTACGTTTAGATTATTTATTTTTAACAACATATCTACAACTTTTGACTTTAAGTGTCTACATTGTTCACGTAAGTTGGTTTGACACAGTTTACTTGTCCATTGTGCAATGTGAACCTACAAAGATCAAGACAAGTCATAATATTGATGAAGGCTTCACGAATCATGGAGGCAGGTCCTAACAAAGAAGAAATGGATGTGGAATGCAAGCAACAACTTAGAAAAATAAAAATTTATGCTTTAGTTTTTATTTCTCTTAAAAAAAAAAATTTAACCCCAGCCAAACTATCGAACATAATTAAAATGAATAATTTTTTGAAGGTTCACATTCATATTTGAGCTTTCGTTGAAGTTCACCATTAAGTTCAATGAACTTCTATGAATAAGTTCAATTCGGTTTTGAGTTCGACGAATTCTTAATTTTAACTTAAAATTTTCCAAACCCACTGACTTCTTTATGTAGTGTGAGCCTACAAGGGTTGAGACGAGTCATGACACCAACAAAGGCTTCAAAAATCATGAGAGGAAAATCATAGAAAAAAGAAATGGAAGTGGGATGTGAGCAACAACTTAGAAGATTAGAGGAAAATCATAGCAAAAAAGAAAGTGGGATGTGAGCAACAATTTAGAAGATTAGAACTTAGCTTTTAGTTTTCTAATTTCTTTGTAAAGAAAAAATAACTAGTAGCCAAATCTAATTGAATAATAACTAAATTAAAATAAATTCAATTGAATTTTTAAAAGTTTGTGTTTATGTTCATCTTCAAAAGTTTAGTGAACTTCAACAAGCAAGTTCAACTCAATTTTAACTTCGGTGAATTTCAAATTTTAACATTAAAATTCATCGAATACGATGACTTAGAATATAATTAGATAGGGATACATAGGGTTTTTTTTTTCTAGTAAGAAAAATACGCTGGTCTATATTGAATGTACCCGGACAAACTGTATAAAACATAAACTGTTCGTTACATAACTGGATCATCAGCGAAAAAGGTCATAAAAAGAGCCTGTCAAAAGGGGACAAGCCATATCTGTTCCAACCCGAATTACATAATCTTTGCTAACTGAATAAGACTGGAAAGATTCCAGCACCCACGAAAATCTATAAAGTACTGACTTCTAATCATAAAAATAGCAGACCTTAATAACCAAAAAGGTCACTAGCCCTAGCAGAAAACCGACATAGATACCAAAACATAAAGCAACACAGTCACAGCCACAAGGCTCCCCGTCAAAAAAAGTTAACAGAATCCTTAGTACTGTAGCCATCCGACCTGGTCAGACAATAGAGCATTATGCCGAAGCTCCCTTCCAAGCCTTTCTTCGAGAGCCGATCAGCAGTAGTGTTCATTTCCCTATAAACATGTCTGAAAGTGATATCTGAAAAGGAGTTCTTAAGGGCATTTAATCTTTCCAACCAGTGAGCAATCGAACCCTGGTTAATGGTGACCTTGTGGTTCATGTGATCAATCAGTACTTTGGAATCCCCAATAATCCAAACCGTATCCAAGTAAAGTTGATTTGAAAACCAAAGGAGCCCCCAAAGTGACTAGACTTCAGCCTTCATGTTCGATCCGTTTCCACCATTCCAGAAGATTTTGTAGTGGCAATCAGAAGATATCTTCAACTAGACCCCACAGCCACAATTAGAGTGTTGTGAAGCCCCGTTGAAATATCCAACAGGAAAGTGAGTCTCATAAGGATGCATTATTCTGGACATGTCCCTGGGCGGCTTGTGATTTATCTTCAAGAGCTCCCAATTGCTGATAATCTTGTGAGCAGTGAGTATGGGCTGACAAGGATTGTCCTCAAATAGTTTCTTATTCCTGGCGCACCAAATGTACCAATGGAAGAGGATCGGAATAACCCTGACAGACTCACTTCTATTAATCCACCATTTTAAGCAATCTTCCATCAAGTAATATGCCGGAGTATCTAAATGTAGCTTCCCACAAACAATCTGTAATGTTTCAATAGCAAACAGGCAGATATAGAACAGGTGGATGTTATCCTCCTCATCATCACCACAAAGGCAACACCTTCCGGGACCATGCCACCCTTTTTTCTGCAGATTCTTCCTAGTTAAATTTTTATCCTTCCTAACCAACCATAAGAATAATATCATTTTTAATTGTGCTCTAGTTTTCCACAATTTTTGGAACCAATCACCCGACATCTGACCCGGTTTGCTTTTGATCAAACTAGCATAGACCTCACTGGCTTTTAATCCTTCAGTAGCTTCCTTTCCCTCCCAATGCAAAATATTCCCCTCGGTTGATCTGCACAGACCCAAACAGTTAAGTTTATAAGTATAATATTACCAAGTGTATTTCCAACTATAATCCAGGCCCAGATCAGCATGGTTCTTCCATCTAGGAGCATCCCCGGTCCACTCTTTAATGACCTGATTTAAAAAGAAAATCTCCCTTTGATTAAGAAAATGAACAATGTGATTAAATGAAGGCTGAAGGTCCTCCATCCCCACCATCACCCTGGAACCAATGAGGAATTTATTACCATTTCCAAAGTGCCACTTCAAATGCTCACAAAACGTTTTCCAAATCTTCCCAAAGCCCTTCCAAATGAAAGATCTGCTTCTACCATCCTTCCAACCCAAGACTACCATATCTTCCACAGTAACACCCTTAATATACTTCTGATAAATAGTATCATGCCATTTACTTTACCCAGGAGACATCGCCATAATGATTTTATGATAAGAGATTTCCCGAAAATGTCCATATCCAGAATTCCCCATCCCCCATTTTCAATAGGAATCGCCAGAGAATCCCACTTAGCAAGGTGGATAGTTTTTTTTTTTCTCGACCTCCTCCCCATATGAACTTTGCCATTAATATCCTTATATCATTCAGTATCTTCTTTGGCAATATGAACAGATGTGCCCAATAAACAGCTAGTTGTTGCAGTACTGCCTTCACCAATATCACTCTGCCACCTTTAGACAACCACTGTGTTGTCCAGGTGTTAAGCTTGTTCCTATATTTAGTTAACATCCAATGCTAGTCATCCAAAGAATAGTTTTGGGCCTTCAACCTGAATCCAAGATACGTTATTCCCGCATGAAGAGGAGCCCTTTGAAAACTGAAAAGCTTAGCCAAATCTCGGTACTGTTCATCGACACCCTCGGCACAGTAAATACACGATTTTTCTTCACTTGCAATCATCCCTGTAGCATCACATAATAAGTTAATGATGTCATACAATATCAGCCATCAATTCCTTATCATCATACCGAAAATTAGAATGTCATCCACAAAGAAACTATGTGTCGCCCTCAGCTGCGGGCTAATATCAATGCCACTAAACCTTCCTTGCATCGCCTCCTTGGAAATCTTGATGCTTAAACCATCCATCACTAAAATGAATAAAAGTGAGGAGAGAGCACACCCCTGTCGTAAGCCTCTGCTTGGGTGAATTTTTTTTTAGGCCGAGCCATTAATAATGACTGCCATGGAGGTGTTACAGACACAGCTCATAATCCAATTAACCACTTCCCTAACCAGACCGATCTTATATAAAACAAGGCACAAATATTATGCATAGTAATTGATCATGTGCACATAATTTGATGAACAATATTTAAAAAAATTATTAAGGGATAAGTGTGTTTAAGGTAGTGTGTAGTGAATGGATATTGGATGGAAGAGTTTGTAGTGGGTGAAAAGTAATTAATGTAATTATATTTTAATTTATGATTCGTTAAACATTAAGAAATATTAAAAAAATTCAATTACAATTTTTTAGGTGTTTAAAGATCATGATTTAAGATATATTTATGTTGGTTTATTTATATATAAATGCCATTTAAATGTGTTTTTTTAGACTTTTTTTTTTGGCATATTTTCTAATCATTTTGTTCAAAACTTGGCTAAGAATTGTTGGAGTAACAAATTTGACTTGTTGACTCTCTCTCTACACACACACATCCCTGGTCTCATGTAACTGAATATTGCTACTATAGGTATCTTGCACCCAAGTCTCCCATTTTAACATGCTATACCTATCCATTGCACAGTGTGAGCCTACAAAGGTTGAGACAAGTCACAATGTTGAGGGAGGATTCAAGAATCATTAGCAGCGAGTCACAACTAAGAAGAAATGGAAATGGAATGCAAGCAATGTCTTAGAAGATTAAAAGTTATATTTTAGTTTACATTTTTTTAAAAATAAAATTTAACCATTAATCTAACCTTGTCTAACAAAAACCAAATTGAAACAAATTTAATTGAATTTTTAAAGTTCACATTCATGTTCATGTTCATATTGAAGTTCACCATTAAGTTCAACAGACTTATATGAACAAGTTTGATGAGTTTCAAATTTCAACCTTGAAATTCGCCAAACTTGTGGCTTAGTTGTATATTGTGAGCTTACATAGGTTGAAATAAGTCACAATGCCAATGGATGCTTCAGGGATTGATGCAGGTGGATCACAACAAAGAAGAAATGGAAATGGAATGTGAGTAGCAACTTAGAAGATAAGAACTTAGGTTTTGGTCTTCAAATTTTTGAAAAGAAAAATTGACGTATGACTAAAGTTGATCGAACAAATATCAAATTTTAATGAATTTAATTGATTCTTTTAAGGTTCATTTTCATATTCAACTTGATTTTCACCGTTAACTTTGATGAACTTCAATAAACAAGTTTGATTCGGTTTTGAATTTGATGAATTTCAAATTTCAACCTTGAAATTCGCCAAACCTGATGATTTTGTGTATAACTAGATATGGATATATACGTGTTTTATGCATACTAATCGATTATGTCCACATATTTTTAGGAATAATACTTAAAACAAATATTAAGGGCAAAGCATCTTTAAGGTAATGTGTAGTGAATTGACATTGAATGGAAGGTCTTTGAGTAGGTAGAGAGTAGTGTAAACACTAAGTAGCACTAAAAAAATCTAATTGCAAATCTTTAGGTGCTTAAAAGATCCTAAGTTAATATATGTTTATGTTGACCTACTTTTGTAATATACATAGTGTGAATGTTTTAACTTTTGTACTTTTTCTGGGCATATTTTTTGACAATTTTTTCCTAATATCTAACTAAAAATTGTTGGAATTGCAAATTTGACTTCTTGATTCTAAATATACACACACATATATGCTTAGCGTCATGCAACTCACTATTAATCAATATCACGCACCTAAGTCTTCATGCTTGCAATTTTGCATGATATATATATCCATTGTGTAGTGTTAGCCTACAAGGGTTGAGATGTAGTGGCCACTTATATAAGCATTAACTCCCACTTATATGTAATCACTCAAAATTCAAACATAATTAGGCACAAATTATATATACAAATTCAAATCACTAGTTGATAAATGTAAAGAAGATTTTACTAATGATTACATAACCCATCATTGTATTGGGTGATGAGAACATACACATGAGATGAAAAAAATGATTCACTTGCAATTTTGTAGAGATCAAATGGAAGTGTGTCAATCTTTGATCCAACAAACCACAACCAATGTGTTGGGGACCACTCTCCACCCAACCACAGGCACAATTGCACACGATATTTCTATATTTTAACACCTTTAAGACCTCAATCAACTACTATTACTAGTGAATCTCTCATATCCTAGAACTCTTTGAGGAAAATAATATTTGCCTCCTCCTTCTCATCCATTAAATAGAACAACTTGTTCCAAAAACAAAAGGAAAATATTCATGCAATTTGTGTTTATCTTAAGTCTTTCATTAGCTTTTTCCATTAATTTACTCTTACTTATTTTACTCTTTTTCTTTTTCTTTTTCTTAACTTGATTTTTTTTCATAAATTTATTCTTACTTGTTTTAGTCATTTACTTTTTAATAAAATAGTTTATTTATTTATTTATTATGAACTTTATTATTTATTATTTTGTTTTACTTATTATTCTTTTTTTATATTCTTTCTTTTCACTTTTGTTATTATTTATTGACTAACTAATTTTATTATTATTATTGTTATTTATTAATTTAATAATGTTGGGCATTACATGCTCCCCCTATTCAAGGAATCCATCCCATGGTTTAGTTTAATCATATAAAATATAAGCACACCATATATTGTAACTAGTATAAGGGCCACCCAAGTGACCATAATAACCATTAAAAGTTATATCACAACATCAGGGGGAAAGCGTAAGTACTCTCAAGCCCTTCTTTTCCAACTTTCAGAACCAAGGTTAAAACCCCATCAGTCTATGCCAAAGTCTCAAAGATCAACCTCATCTACCTTAACGCAAGAATCTAGTCTAGTACTCGCATACCCCAGGGATCTCAAAAGACTGACCCAAACTCCCTCCACAACTCCTTGTAGGTATAACCCTAGGCATAAAAGTCTGACATACAACTCCATCCTACTTATATAATTACGCATCACAACTCCAATATTGGGCATTCAACCTTCTCAAGATAGTCCCATATACCATAACAAATTATACAAGATAATAGAGATAATGGCATAAGTGGTTAATTGAATTTTGTCCTAGTTCCATAAGGTGTTATGCATTCTCCTCTGTAAGTATGAGCTCCAATGAGATCATCAAATAAACTAACTCTTTAGGCCAACCAATGGATTCCATATTAATCAAAACCTCACAACATGTAACCAATGCACTAGTATAATCATAGTTCATCATCTCATGTAAGAAAATCCACATGCTAACTCTTTCATGTCATCATGAGAACACTATATCATTATCATCACAAAATCTTGAATAATGAGGAACTACATACTCATGCATTCTATCATTATACATCTCATCATAAAAACTATATCCAACTACCACATGCCATCACCTCGTGAAATACCATCATAAATTATAACATCAACATATATGTATCAAAGATATATCATTATTTCACATAATAAATGAAACCATATGTTAATATAACATCATATCATAACATCATAAATATGATAATCATTTCAACGCATCTCAAATGTAGAGCAATAATATGCCATAAGCATTCTTGTCACGTTTCACTAGCGAAAATAAAATTAATTAGTCTGTATAAATAACGATTACCAACCATTGCATTTAATGAAATAATATTACTTAACATCCATCAAGGAGCTAGGCTAGACCACCAATGCTATTATTATTATGTTCTCATCAAGATATTAATTGCTTTCTAATAATCATTTCCTCTTTTTCCAACAATGAAGATGAAAATTTACAGGATTGGTATAGTCACCATAGAAATGTGCTTAGTTTTCATATATTTTATTTTTTTAAGTACATTGTTAAACTTTAAGTAAGCTTCATCATTTAGATTCTTAATCTCTATTCATATATTTTTTTCTTACCTATGGAAATTTAGTGAAATCCAACATTAGGCTATGATTGGCCTTATGAATATTCCTGGAACCTCAATATAAAATTTAAATTCTTAGTCTGGTATATGGTTTCTCAGTCACCTTACCTCTTTTGCTTGTCCATTGCATGACTATCATACCCAATAACACATAAATAGTAGGTCATCATTATTTTTTTCTCAAAAAATATTAGGTCATCTAACTTGTTATGGGAATACAAGCTTCTTACATGTCATGCTAAATGTTTGCTCATCAATATTTAAGACTAAATGTATCACATTGTTTATTTCCTTTCCAAATAGTAGATAGTTGTTATTTTTAAACATTCAACCTTTATTCTAGTCCTCTAGTTGTCACCCCTCACCAATTATGAGTGTTCCAATTCATACCTTCCCATATTTACACTTTAAATTGTAAAAGTCATCATTATGACCTTTACTAATAATGTTTCTCAATCCATTCATGACATCAAAAAAGGCTTCAAGAATCAATGGAGGTGGGTCACAACAAAGAAGAAATGGAAGTGGAATGCAAATAGTGGCATAGAAGATTAAAACTCAGGTTTTAGTTTCCATTCCCTTTTAAAAGAAAAATTAACCTCCTGTGGAACTCGATCGAATAAAAACCAAATTGAAATGAATTTAATTGAATTTTTTAAGGTTCACATTCATGTTTGTGTTTGTCTTGAAGTCTTCCATTAAGTTCAATAAACTCGTATGAATAAGTTTGATTCAGTTTTGAGTTCCACAAATTTCAAATTTCAAACTTGAAAATCATCGAACTTGGTGACTTAGTTGTGCAATGTGAGAATACAAGGGTTGATATGAGTCACAACATCAATGAAGTCTTTAGAAATCAATGGAGGTGGATCATAGCAAAGAAGAAATGGAAATGGAGTGTGAGCAGTAGCTTAGAAGATTGGAACTTAGGTTTTAGTTTTCTTTTTCTTTTTAAGAAAAATTAACCCAAGGCTAAACCTAATCGAATAGAAACCAAATTGGAATGAATTTGATTGAATCTTTGAAGGTTCATGTTCATGCTCATTTTCATCTTGAAGTTCACCATTATGTTCGACAAATTTAATGCACAAGTTTGATTCAATTTTGAGTTTGGTGAATTTTGAATTTCAACCTTGAAATTCATCTAAGTCGATGACTTAACATATGACTAGATAAGGATACATTGGGGTTTTGTGCATACTAATTAATCATGTGCACATATTTTCAATAAAAAAAACTAAAAAAATTATAAAGGGAAAAGTGTGTTTAAGGTAGTGAGTAGTGAATGGACATTGGATGGAAGAGCTTGTCGTGGGTGAAGAGTAATTAGTGTAGATCCATTTTAATCTATGATTTGCTAAACACTAAGAAGCATTAAAAGAAATCTAATTGAAAATATTTAGGTGCTTAAAAGATCTTGAGTTAATATATATTTATGCTAGTGTACTTATATATAAGCGTAGTCTAAAAATTTTACCTCTTGGACTTTTTGTAGGCATATTTTCTTACCAATTTTGTCCAATTTCTAAGAATTTCTATTTTCACCTCTCTCTCTCTCTCTCTCTAGCCCACTTAATAGAATGATGGAGAACCAGAGCCCAAATTGATCTAGATTGTATAAGGAACGAGATGGAAGTTAGGAAAGGAAATGAGAAACACACGTAGACAAATATAGAGGAGGGCATAGTAATACAATGAAAACTCAACGTATATCATTAAATAAGATAACATAATATTGTAGAACACAAATTGACTATAATGGTGGTATTTATCTCTTAAGAGAGATAGATGGTAGCAACACACATTCACAAAAAACTACTACAAAAGATCAAAATAATGACCATTGTTATCACCAAAAAATGATCACCTAGCCATTTCGAACTAGGTGAATCGAAATACACCATGTAAGGTTAATTTTACCATAATAAAATCACTTTCACTGTAAGAAATAATTTAATATGGTTTATTAAATTATTTCTGATTAAAACCCATGAGAAAAATTAAATAAACCATTATTTATTTAATTTTCTCTATGAATAGATGGGAGTTCAAGAAAGTCAAATGTGGTAAGGCCGGTAGAAGAGGAGCATTATGAAGTTCCCTCCAGACGATGAGATAAGTCCCCCATCATAACAAAATCCGTTCATCGTACCCGAGTCACCGTCACAACAAACCCCGATCATTGTTTGATAATTATTCCTTGTCACATTTGACTAAATCACCTAGAAATAATTAAATAAATCATTATTTATTTATTTTTTCTTAACTCCATTATTGGAATAATTGTTAAATCATTATTTAATAATCATTTCATTTTCACACTTCTCTTATTATTCATGAAATAATTAATAAATAATTTTATTTGTTAATTATTTCTAAATAAAGATATTTGACCATTTTGAATATCTTTTCTCTCTCCAAAAATATAATAAAGTATTCCTAACAGTTAGATCTAGATTTTGGTCAATAATATTTTATTATTCTCTATTTTTTAGATCAACCCAATACTTTGCTATAAATAAGAGGGTTTTTCATTCATTCTCACCATGATTATTATCATCGTCACCATTATCGTCTCATACTTTTGAGCTGCCATTAGAGTTCTACACATTGTTTGGGTTTTCACACATTGAGAGAGAAGATTTCAATACTGAAGCGACAAAGACATCAAAGGACCCATCCTACGGAGGGTGATTTACAACCCTTTTTAAATCTCCTTAACCGGGTGCTATTAATAAAATATTCATCCTTTCAAAGCTTTTCCATAATTGGGTTATTAAATCAGATTCATTTTTTGTTGTTTGCTTTTTTAGATCACATACATCTATTTTTTTACATTTTTTTCTCACATATTTGTTGTAGATATGAATTATAAGCAACGATAATTGTTGTTAGGGTCACTAGTCACCTATGACTTAAGTGAGGTATTTTTGGTACACCTTCCAAGAAATTTCATACTAACAACCATTTAACATAAAGAAAGGTTTGTGGGCCTTGAGGTGGTTAGTTTGTACAATAACTTCTCAAGGGTGCTACTTTTGCATATAATCTCCATTTCAAGCACATTATAGCTTGGACAAAATAAATATATGAGCATTACAACTTTTGATTGGGGCTAAGGCATGTCATGGTGATCCTTCGCCGCCAGAATGGCTAAAAAATATCATTTAAGGCCTCAAAATGGCCCTCGAAATTTGGGTCCCATAATACCATAGAAAATTTATTGAGAAGATAAAAAATCGTTGAGTCAATGGAAGAGGTGGGTGACCACTATTATAAACTTAGATCAGTCCTTCCCCCTTAGGAAGAAATGGTTTCCATTTTATCAAGTTCCCTCATCAAATGGGGAAATTTCTATTGAATTTGGCTCTTGGTGTGCCACCTTCCTTAGTGAAGAACCTACCCTAATTTGACAACCTAATAGAGTTGTATGTTCTACTAGTAGGTATGCTTCATCTTGATGTCCATGATTTTATCCATTTTAGCCTATTCAATGCATTCATGATAGAGTTCTATCGAGTCCAAATGCTTGACTACCTCCAAGATATAAAATATGGTCAGAGAAGCTCCACATTAAATATTGGGTGCAAGCTAAGGAAATAGGGAATACTCAATTCAAAATAATTTTCACCGACAAAATTTGTGATTTTTAAGACCCATATCAGAGTGGTTTAGGCTTCTTGTGGGGGAATGTGAGGTGCTTATTCTATAAATTAAACCTCACGTTATCACCAACCTAGAACTTGTGTGGAACCTGTTGTTGGTCATGTCATTGCTTGTACTTGGCATTGGCTTCCTATAGAATATCATGAACCTATTATTTGAGGTGTTAGATCCATCCATCAAATTTAGCTATTCTATCTACCTTAGCTTGAGCATGAGAGGACTTTAGCAATGAAGATGTAATGGGCAGAGCTACATCAATTAGGGAAAATTGATGGAACCCCAAGGACACCCAAAAAGGACTATAGCCAATAGACTTTAGAGGTGTCTATTAAAGGTATGTTGAACACATGGAATATTTTCATCCCATGTACATGGATGCTTGGAGTTGCACATGCGTAGGATATGCACAATCATCCTATTAACTACTTATGTTTATCCATCTATTTAGGGATGTAAGGTGGTTGATTTTTTCAACTTGGTATTCATCAAATACTATAGGTTGAATTGGAAGTTATTAAGGAAAATGTTGTCCCTATTTGGAATAATGGCCGAATGTAGCCCAAAATGGACCCAAGCATACTAAAAGAATATTTTAGCAATGAATTAAGTTGTGATACTCTTCTTGCATGGTTCCAAAATGGCTATCTTAGAGAACTGATTGAAAACCACAAAGCCATAATCGCTACCATGGTTGGTGGACAAAAAACCTAAAAGAAATCCATGGGGATTGACTCCCAAGGCTTGTATAGGGTAGCTAAATATGTGTACATCACTTGCTTCTTGATGGTTGTTTTAGCAATGACACAAGTAGTGCACAATGTGATATTCCAATGGACATCCTATTGAAGCTTTGGACACTATAAATAATTCTAAGGTTCTTTCATTTATGGATGGATTCTGCAGATATAACCAAATAAGTATCCATTATGTTGATCATCTTAAAACCACTTTCATTAGTCTGTGGGGAAATTTTGCCTATAGGGTCATGCCTTTAAGTTTAAATAATGTTAGGGCCACGTTTCAGCATGCCATGTCTTATTGTTTCCACGACTTGGCTCATATTATCCTTGCATACCTTAACTATCTCACCATTCGTTCCAGGCTTCGAGTGCAACACATTCATGATTTGCATACCTATTTTCCTCCGATGTCGCAAGTATAATATTCACCTCAACCTCCTTAAGTGTGTCTTTTGCGTTCCTATCGGTTGAATTTTGGGCTTCATTGTGTCTAAATATGGTATAAAGCTCGACCCTCTCAAAGTTAAAGCCATTCTTAATTCTCACCTCCTTGCACCCTTCGCTAGTTACAAAACCTTCAAGGAAAATCCAATTTTCTTCGGCGGTTTGTCTCTAACTACGCCACCACTGCGCATGGGTTTCTTAGACTCCTTCGATCTACCATTCCATTGGCTTGGGATGACCAAGATCAACAATATTTTGATGCCCTTAAACATGCTCTCACTTTCACTCCCTTGATTAGTCCACCTAACTTTCAAAGGGACTTCATCTTGTACATCTCAGCTTCCGCCTATTCAGTCGTCGGGGTCCTAATGTATAAATACGCTACCGGAAATGAGCATGTCATATACTATGTCAGTAAAAACCTCAACTGTCCCCCTATGCCCTGTTTTTATGAAGAAAAGTTGGCATTGGTTGTAATGTTCTATGTTCAAAAGCTTCATCATTATATAGTTATGCGTACCACTAGAGTTGTGACCAATTCCAACCCATGGGCTTCCTATTGAATCAACAGATTATCAATAGGCAGTATGCCCGTTGGATCATCATTCTTCAAGAATTTTATCTTGAATTTGTCACACCCAAGAGTAAGAAAGGTTTGGCCCTTACCGAATTCATTTATGAGTTTCCTACTGGTGCACCAAATCCGTCGGTCAATGATGATCTTCCAGATGAACACTTGTTCGCCATCACCTGGGATGACCCTTGGTATGGAGACATCCTCACTTGTTTTCAAAACCAAAAATTCCCCCCCATCTTAATCGTGGTGTCGAGACTGTCCTTCGTCGTTGTCTCATGCATGCTGAAGCCAAGCAAGTACTCAATGCCTGCCATGGTGGATCTTGTGGTGGTTGTCTCTCCGGAATGGACACTGCCCCTGAAGAGCATGCACACTTGTTACTTTTGGCCTTCTCTCTTCAACGACTACATTGAGGCAGTCAAACATTGTCCCAATTGTCATTTATAGGACACCCCTAAGGCGCAAGCTCCACCTACTCCCATCCATCCTGTCATCGCAACCGATCCTTTCTGTAAATGGGATATTGACTTCATGGAGTGTCGACCCCAATTTTATAATAACCATAAGCATATCGTGGCCATCAACTATTTTAAGAAACGGGCTAAAGCCATGCCTACGTTCAATAACACTGCGACTACTGTAGCCCTATTCTTTTTCAACCATGTTATTGATCGATTCAGGGTTCTTAACAATTGGTTTATGACCATGACTGACACTTCTAAGATGATATATAGCATGGGATATCCTCTCCCTTGGGCTTTGAACATCGATATTCATCGTCTTATTACCCCCAAGGCAATGACCAAGTTGAAGCGGCCGATAAAATCCTTAAAACTATGCTTAACTGGAAGGGGAATAAAAACAAGACCAAATGGCATCTTATGATCTTCCCTTCTTTGTGGGCCTATAGAACCTCCACTAAAACCACCACTTGGTTTACTCATTTCCACCTTATTTTTGGAGAGGAGGCAATCTTACCGATCGAGTTTGAAATCCCCTCCATTCACCTTGCCATCGAACTCCTCCCAGAGACCCAACCTTTAGAACAATGACTTATCATGCTTGAGTGTACCAATGAAGATCATCGTGTTGCATTGCAAACCAAACCAAAAAGCTCAATATGACCGGAAATTCCACCCTCATACCTTTCACGAAGCCGACCTTGTTCTTGTTTATGACCAATCTCATCATGTCCTGGGGCATGGGAAGTTTGAATAATTATGGCTAGGACCTTACATCATCCGTAAGTGTTTGGGAAAGGGGGCTTACCTTTTAGAGGATTTCTAAGGCCAACTCCTTCCTAACCCTCGTAATGCACTCTACCTAAACAAATTTTACCCATATCATTTCCCATCAAAATGCGTGCATATTTTTATGTTTTGCATTTAGGTAGCTTTCATTCCCCCCAATCATCTCATATGTTGTCTTCTTGCATCTTTCAGATGTATCCATCATCAACACCTCATATCGGTTATGCCGATGGTGCAAGTCACTTCTCCAGAAATCTTGGCTCGGTAAGTTGGGCCATTTTCACCCCTCTACATTCATTAGTTCATTCCAATGGCATATGCATTGGATTTTCCACCAATAGCCAGTCTGAATATGATGCTGTGATAGGTTTGTTAGCCGATGCCCTTGATTGTCACATCCTTCATCTTCATGTTAGTCTACATTCTCTGCTACTTGTCATGCAATTGAATGGAGTTTATCATGTGCATAATCTCGTCCTATTTAGAAAATATGTATGAGTTAAGCTTTTGAAACGTGAATTTTAATTCATTACATTCATTCATGTTCCTGGAGACCAAAACCATTATGTAGATACCATTGCGAATAAAATTCTAGATTGAGATTTATCACATACAAGAAGGAAACCATAAACATTAACAAATGGTGAACCACAATCGTCACAAAATATGCATAACCATATTATGTATCATCGTAAAAATACTGTTGAGATTCAACAAGATGATGAGCTTAGTGAAAAGAGTCACCTTCACTAAGTGGGACCGCAGGCTATTTTTGGCGCAAGTCTATTTTTAGACTATGTCTATTTTTAGACATGATGATCATATTTCAGAAGTTGTAGGATGTTATTTGTGGATGGTTGATCAAGTTGGAAAAATATATGAAATTCTATTTTTAAAATATTGGGCGAAGTCTATTTATAGTGTTGGTTCCCCGCGTTTTGACAGTTTGGCAAGTCAAAAGACAAGGCAACATCAAAACCAATCTTTAGAGTTCCAGGATCTAGTCCTCCTGTTCTCAGAGAGGGATCTCTCAAATATTTGTTTGCAAAAGTTTATCTTGTTTGCTTTGGTTATGGATTTTTAGACTAGTTATTACGTGCAAATGTTTGTTTGGTTGGGTTGAGTTGATACAGCGGAATATGAAAGGTCTAGGAAAGATAGACAGAAAGAGGAAATATCCGGTTCATTGGGCAATGGAGTCAAAATAAGATCATGACAAACTCTTCAAGGGATATGGGATATCAAAGGGCAAATCTAACTTGGCCACAGGATCCTTTGTTTTGGAATGAGATGAACATTAACGATTTAGAAAAAGAATTTTAATTCTCAACAAAGGGAACTTGAGAAACATAACTTATCAATAAAGAGATATTTGATAGACAGGGCTAACCATAAATTCTACAAACATTCTTTAAGCAAATAATGATTTCAAGACAACTTCTAAAATGAAATCTAAGATTCGGGGAACACCCTATTTCCTCAAAGATCTTATTTTAAAGGATTTAGAAAACATAAAAGATTCACCGATAATTGCATTCATAGAAGAGGGAACACCTAAATAACATCTGTGTTTGCAACTATAAAGACCTTCAAAACAACTGTTTAAGCAGGGGCAAAGGGTAAGATCAAAACCGACCTCTTTGGTTAACTTAAGACAATGGTACTTCGAAGGGAGATTTCAATAACGACTTTCAAGTGATGGCAGACAAGCAGGGAGAACCATAACATGCCGAAACCAACTATTTGAGCTATCAAGGAAATAAACGAGCATGAATACTAAAGAGAAGGTTTAAAGCCTCTAAAATACTTCAGCAGAAGAAAACATAAAACAGTGAAGGGTGAACAGGTCTAAGGTGCTTCCAGGAGTCATTTCTTAGCCTAAAAATTTCAGCCTACTGTAGTAAGAAATTATGGAACATAATGAAAACAAGGGAAAAACATTTAACAGTTTAGAGCACTTCACCAACAGCCAAGCTCATGGATCCAATGATAGAGCCTTCTTAGGAACAGACATGCAGCGGTATCATCAAGACATCCAAGACTCCAAATTATTTTCAACTTCAACAGACTTGTATATTTATTTCAGAGAGTTTCAATATTACAACTTGTGATCAAACAACAACCAACCATTTCTCATCTTCTGTAGAAGTACTTATAGGAAGATGAGGAGGTGAGATTTTAACAAAATATCTCAAGGACAGTTAATGCAGAGTGAAGACTTCTCGGCCCTTTGAGAGGCTCGAGGGAAAAATTTACAGGTGGATCACTACATTAACTGTTTCACAATAAATATCAAAGCTCGGTGGAAGATTTGTTTGACTTTGAGGCTCTGTGTATGTTTTGGAGTAACTCTGCAGATATTTATTCATTGGTTTCCTTGCAGAAATAACTTCTTAGCGATGCTGGAGGCAGATATTTCTTCGAGCAATAACTTCGGCCTCTGTTCTGAATGGTTTGAGGCGACAGGTGGCTCTTTGGTAGCCGAGGAATCAATTTGCCTCAAGTTGTGGCGGTGGAGGCTTTCTGTCTGATAAAACACTTTAGGTTTTCTTTAAACTGTGTTTTGAGTCGGGGATTAGGCTTTTGATAACTGTCTTAGCCGTAATCCCCGTAATACTGTCTTCAATCTTCTTCTGCTGTGCTTTATTCTCAAAACTGATACTCTTTAACTGTTTCTTTCGAATAAAACAGTGTCTTGTCAATGTGCAGGGCCACGTTGGGCTTTTCGGCATCAATGCTCATGAAACATTGACAAATCATTGAATCCAACCGTGTGAATGGTTCCTTTTAGTAGCTTCGAAGGCGCAGGAAACGTCTTTCCCAACCCTCGGCTTTCTTCGTGATACAATGAAAAACCATTGAAAACACCTGCATAAAACAAAAAACAATTAAGAAATCCTGCGAAATGGGTTAGACTGCTTCAGAAGGCAGGAGAGGAGCGTAGCCATCGGATGAAGGCAACCAACGGTGGAGATCTGCATAGAAAGGCAAAAAGGATAGCGGGAGAAGAATAAGGAGGAGCAGTTTTGGACCGTCCGATCTGGACACGTGGACGGTCTAGATCTAATCGGAGGGTCTCAATCGGGGGTGGCAGAAAAGGGGATGCGATTGAAAATTCCAGTGCGATTAAGCGCTGGCCGTTGATCTGCAGATCAGATCGACGACGGAAAACGAATCAGCGGGTTTTGAAATGGCGGTAAGACTTGCGATCGGAGGGAATAAGGACTGTTGGATAGGCGGGAAATGGACGGCCCAGATTTAATCGGAGGATCGCAATCGGGGAGGTCACAAAACAACATGCGATTGAAACTTTGCGATTGAGCCCTTTACGATTGAGCGCTGGTCGTTGATCTGAGGACCAGATCGACGACAGGGAATGAATCGGAGGTAATTGCAAGGGGGTGAAACATTGCGATGCGATTTTGCGCGGACCGTTGGATCAAGGATTAGATCAACAGTCAAGAATAAATCGGAGGGAGAGCAGGATCGGAAGATCGGAGGTATGGACTGCGATTGATCGGAGGGCACACTTGAAGCATTGCGATTGAGAGTTTGCGATGCGATTGAGCGCAGGCCGTTGGATCAAAGGACTAGATCAACAGTCAGGATTGCTACGACCTACGCACCGGCGGAAAAAACCCTTAAACACATGAAAACCAAAGTTTTTTGCGAATAAAACAAGTTTAACGGATTGGGCGGAAAATATATAGGTAAAGGAAAGAGGCGCCCGATTGCGGGGCCGGGGGTTTTCACGGAATGTAATATGCCCGGGAGTTATAAAGACAAGGGATAATCGCAATCGGGCCATTGAGCCTGGTCTTTCCGATCAACCCATTTGTATTGTTTCCGATTGCGATTGCGCGATCGGCTCTTTTCAATCAACCCATTTATATTCAGCACATGGTTTTAAGTTTTAACTTAGAACTTTCGGAAAGTGGGTTGTTGGGTTTACAAAGGAAAATGAGCTTTGTAATGGTTCAAAGTCATGCACCCTTTGGATATTTGCGATGCGATTAGCGCCGAAAGCTTTGGCGTTTGGTTTTAACACATGGGCATGTGGGGGGAAGTGGTTTAGGACTTAGCCCAAGGGGCTTAGGTCCATAGTAATAAAACTTTGATTTTTATGAGAAATTTTCAAGGATTTTAATGGATTTGGGGGTTCCGAAATAGTTAAAAAGTGAGTTTTTAACTATGAAAAGGGAAATTTTCATAAATGGAAAGAAGAGGACTTATGAAAACAAGGTAGTTTTGATGGAGAAAAAGGGGAGCAGATGAAAGGTTTTGAGAAGAGGAGAAATGGCGATCTTTCAACAGTCTTTCAGTTGGAGTCAGCAGAAATTCCTGAGTATAAAAAATGGGACAACAAATGAGGATTTTGGACAGAGGCATGAGGCCTTAAAGAGACTTCAAGAGCCAACAATTTTTTAGTGATAAAATTTGTTCCTTGGAGGCTCAAAAAATATCTTAGCCACCTTTTGGTATAACAAAATATTATAGGTGGCTAACATATAGATCGTTAATCTAAAAATAGATGCATGTCAATTATTTTTAGCTCTTAATGATAATCAAACTCTAAACAACAACTTATTCTCTTGGAGCACTTCAGTTCAGTGCACAGATGTGGCACAGTAGCTGATAAAAGGAATTACGCTATTCCTGAGGGTTTACTGGAGCTAATGCATGGAGGACTCAATTTGAACTCAAGTGGCAGAGTTATGACATACTTGGAAGAAGTAGTTATGGAGTTGTATTCAGTTTAACTTAGTTAGACTCAGTTGAGCTAGTTGTATCTAGTCTAACTGATTGATACACTAGTGAGAGTGGAATTAATTAATTAGTTAATTAATTCACAAATAATAACTCATTAATCAACTGAACAATACATCAGTTAACTACAGTGCATGGTAGTTTCAGTGGAGACCAGTGGAGAGATAGGTGAAAGGGCAAGATAGACTATCTGTTGTGACTATAGTGATGCATTGATTGCATCACACACTCAGTGGAGATGCCAATGAGGATTGTGCAGTCAAGGATGGAGTAATTCGAATTCATTCAGAGCTATTCTTCAGCAGAGATTGCACAGTGGAGGTAGGCTAGCAGGTGGCAAAGATCGGTGCATGGATTTGCAAGATTGGGCCTGATTAGTGTATGACGATTGTACTGTACTGAGAGCTTGTGATAAGCTTTGTATGCTTGTATGAGATTTTCATATGATCTCCATGTTACATAATATATATTTGGGGTTTTCAGCTTCAGGCTTTCCCGGTTAAAAACTGTGTTATGTGTGATTGAATATTTTTGTTTATACTTCACATGTGTGTGCAATTAATTTTTCCGCAAAAGATTAACAAGTGGAATAGATTCAATATCTTGCATAAAGTTAAATAGTGTGAGATCAGGTGGATCTTGGACATATGCATGCTTAGTGCATATAATTTCTACATGGTATCAGAGCATTTTTTATTGAAGATTGCAATTGTGAAGTGAGTTTGTGTTGGTGGACAATTCGAATTTGCTACAGAAGATTCTTGGTACAGAAATCGAGTATACATTGAAATGTATTTCAATGGGTTGAGATTTTAGTAGAATTGAGATTGGAGTATGCCCTTGATGGGAGCTTGAATTACATAGCCTGGAAGGACAGGATGGAGGTGGTGCTGGAGGATAATGGGCTAAAGGAGTTCATTGATAGCGATGTTCCTAAGCCAGAATCTAGCGATGCTGCATTACTTGATGCATGGCAAAAGAAGACTGCAAAGACGAGGAGGATTCTGTTGGAAGGTGTGAAGGACCACATTGTGTCTAGCCTTCACGAGAAAGCCACTCCATTCTTATTGTGGAAGGCTTTGATAGATTTGTTCCAAAGCAAAAGTGACCAGAGGAAGCTGGCGCTTAAAGACAAGCTCAAAAAAATAAAAATGGAGAAAGACGAACGCGTATTCCAAAATACCTCACGAAGTTTGTCCACCCAAGTGATGAGGCCGAGGGTGGGGTTACCGTTGATGAAGAAGACTTGGTGAGCTTCTGGCCTTCCTTGGACTTCTCCTGGAATCTTTGGTGCATAGCTACGAAGACTCCGTCAATAGATGGGAGAAACTGCCAGATGGGATGCATTTTGGTCGCATTCTCAGCAGGAGTGGTATAAGGCGGTATCAGGATGGACTTTCATCGAAGAATTAGAAAATGAAGATAATTGCGCTAATGCCAAAACAAAGGAAAGGGAAGGGAAGAAAAAATCCTTTCTAAATCCGGCAAGAAGGCAAGAAGCTGGTGGATTTGGTCTAAAAGTGAAGTGTTTTCACTGCTACGAGCATGGACATTTCGCCACTAACTGTCCACAGAAGAAGAAGAATAAGCAGGCTGCTGGATCTGCAGCTGGAGAGGCCTTAGCCTCGCAATTTGAGCTGGATTTTTCCTTGATCACATGCTTGGTTTCAAGCTGCATGGGATTGGTGTGGTATCTTGAAAGTGGTGCGTCTTTCCATATGACGAGAGACAAAGAGTTGTTTAGTGACTTGGAGGAGAAGGACCTCCAGATGCATATAGAGATGGGTGACGATGGTCGGTACAGTGCGAATGGCATTGGGACCATTACCTTTGAGAGGGAGTCCGATAATCCATTCTTGTTGAAGAATGTTATGCATGTTCCAGGTCTGAAGAAGAACTTGGTCTCGGTTGCAATGCTGGAAGACAAAGGTTATGATGTTGTTTTCAGTGAGGGAAAAGCCTTCCTTCGACATAAAAAAATGGGTCAAACCAAGAAGATAGGGGTTTGAATTAAGAATCTCTACAAGCTGGAGGTAGATGGCTGCGCTGCAATGGTGGGAAAAGCAGAAGAAGTGGTGAGCCGGGATGAGGTCGAATTATGGCACAGGAGATTAGGCCATCTTCACCATGGATCTTTGAAGATTTTCAAGAAGAATTCTCACCGGACTTCCCCAAGGTACTCGCGTAGTCGATTAGGCAAAGGATGTACAATGGGTAAGTTTGTGAAGACCACCTTTCATGAGAAGGAGAACCGTGCTTCAAGGATTCTCCGGAGAGAATTCACACGTGTGTGGACCATCTTGCCGTTTCTAACAACAAAATGAAGGTGTATTGGTGACATTTGCTGATGACTTTCTTCCTCGTAGAGATCGGATCTCTTCATGTACAAGTAAAACGTTCTTTAAAAGTTCCGTGAGTCTAAGGCATTGGGGAGAAGGAGCTGTGGAAGCAGGTGAAAGCTCTAAGGTGCGATAATGGTGGTCAATACATCTTGGGCGAATTCAAAGACTTCTGTAACAAAGAAGGAATTCGAAGAGAACTCATAGCGCCTCATAACCGACAACAAAATGGGGTCTTGGAGAGAAAGAACAGAACGATCGTGGGTGCTGCACGAACGATGCTGCATGATCAGGGCCTACTGATGCACTTGTGGGCGGAAGCATGCAACACTGTGGTTTATGTGCTAAATCGTTGTCCTCATAGAGTACTTGGCATGAGTACACCCAAGGAAGATTTTACTGGTAAGAAGCCTGATATTTCTGATTTGAATATTTTTGGCTCACCTGTTTACATTCATGTGACGAAGGATGCCAGGAAGAAGCTGGAGTCGACTGCAAAAGTTGGGATATTTGTGGGGTACACAGAAACACCCCACAAATATCGTGTGTATTTGCCAAACAGTCGGATGATTGTTATGTGACAGGATATAAAATTCAATGAGGTGAAAGCCATGAAGTAGTCGCTTGAGAGGGAGCTACACTTGCATGCGGAAGAGGAACTTCTTATTCCTAAAGATGAGCCTCCGGATGTGGATCAGCCACAGGAGGAGATTCCTGGATTGGAGAAGTCCACTCATGCAGAACCAAACATCAGACAAGGTAGGAAGCGTACCACAAAAGCTGAGAGACTGAAGGTGGATGCGGCACAGAATGTAGGATTCCCTACATCACAGCGCAGACAGAGACAGTCACCTGACCGATATACTGGATACATGGCTCTTATGAGCAAATGTATTGTGACAGAGCCATCTTCTTTTGAAGAAGCAGCGCAGGAGCCCACATGGGTAGATGCCATGGTGGAGGAGTATGACTCCATTCTCAGAAACAATGCTTGGGAGATTGTTCCAAGGTTGGTGGGAAAATCAGTTGTAGGATCAAGATGGATCTACAAGGTAAAGTGTAATGTTCCAAATTTTTCAATAAAGTATTTGGAACATTAATTTTGCTTTTATTTTAATAAAAGGAATAAAATGGGTAAGGGAGCCCATGTAGCAGCATAATAAAACTCTCCTAAGGTTCATGAGTCACTTAAGTGGCTAAATTTGACATTCCCTAGTGTGAAAAGGGCCAAAAGGAAGGAGACTAGGCCATGGTTGACCAAGTCAACAACGTGCCCAAGAGGGAAAGCTTACACAAGAAGACTGCGCAGTTTTTATGGAGGGAAATTTGAAATGAGAGAAACCCTAATGTGAGTGGGGTCCATGGCAAGGAAGCATTCCTTGCATAAAAAGGTGAAGGAGAGCCATTGCTCATTTTCATGCTTGAGAATTCGATTTTGCAGCTCTCTTCAGTTGTTCAACTAAGATAGCCTAGCACAAGGGAGATTTTTGTTTAGAAGTCTTATCTCCTTCATTGGGAAGCCTTGGAGGAGCTGTTCTTCATATTCCTCACATCCAGGCTTGAGGCCAAAGCCATCTCTTTCAGCTACAACGTTTCTGTTGGGCAGATTCATTGGAGTTGCTGGAGGTAGCAGTGAGGGATAATCACCCCACCATTTCCTGAGCTAGTTTTGAAGAGGATGAGTTCTCCTTTCTCTAAGAAATCAGCAAAGGACATTCCTGGAGCTTTATTGCAGATTTTGGCATAAGGCCAAGTGTTTCATCTCAACCCCAGCACAGTCACTCCCTCTTACAACGTTATTTTCAGAGGGCATTTGCAGGAGGATTCACCATGGGGATTGGAGAGTGAAATATTCAGTGAAAGGGGCAGCCTTTCGCTTAGAAGATCCTTGGAGGAGGTTGCTATATTGTTTGCAGCATATTTCCCTTTCTCCATTCATGGATTATTATTAAGCTGCAGTAGCTGCCCAACTACTTCGGCATTTTTGTATTTTATCATTTTGTACATGTATTGCAGCCAATCCTTCTAAGGATTGTTAGTTAGTTATTTTCAGGGGTCTAGAGCTTTCTCCCCCTCATTTCTTGAGTTGATAATGATATATCATCATATTTCATATTATATGTAGCAGTCTCCTCATGTAACTGCGCAGTAGTGGCTAGGGCAGCAACTTGTAGCAGTGTAGTCTTGAGCTTTAATGCATACTCTTGATTGAGGCTATCTTGAGAGGTTTCTCCCTCATGATTTGTATATTATTTGCTGTTGCTACTTTATATATCATCCATGTAGTCTTCTTATGCACTATGATGTATTATTTCACTGCTGTTCATTGTTAAAGTTCAGATGTTGTTGTAGCTCATTCTTTGAGCAGGATCTTCCTGAAGGAAGAAATATTTACATAGCTATAGGCAGAGTCTAAGTAAGGGCCAGGAAGCCTCCGGTTCTCACCCTCTCTTTAGAGGTGAAATAACTGGCAAAATCCCTCTTAGTCCATCTCTGAAATACCCTTGTTCATATTTCCGACAAAAGGATTTCTTCAGCAATCAAAAAGCTGTTGATTTCCATTTTGGGACATTACAGTGGTATCAGAGCTACGAACTTGGCTTAGCCTGTGAAGTTCGAATTTCAGAGAAGAAGAGGCCAGAATGATGCAAAGGATGAGATTAATCTCATCTGTTTTTAGATCCAGCAACAACCTCTCCAAGGAGGTTGAGGAGACAGAGAAGGGAGAAGAGGAAGGACCATGCACTTCCTATTCTCACAGAGGAGCAGAGCAGAAGCATGAAGATCACTTGGAATTCGAATTTCTAAGTGGGTACCTTGATGAATGCAGAAAAAACCCTAGAGTCTTCCAAAAGACTCTATCTTTCCCTCACTATATTTAGCAGAAGGAGGAAAAGATACCCTACAGTCATGGGATGATGAAAGGCAATATATTTATGTTGTCTACATTTTATGGGTCACTTACATGTGCAACAGAGGCTTGGGTGAAGAAGCTGAAGGCTTTCTTCCTGCTACATACTGTAGCAGACAGAGAGGCTGTAGCAATTGCAGCGCTGCACCTTGAGGGAGAAGCAAAAACTTGGTGGTTCAGCCATGGGAGGCATGCAAGGGTTTCTAATCTTGCTGATTTTCTCAGATGTTGATCAGAATATTTGGCCAAAGGAGGGAGGAGCCCTTACCACCAGTTGAAGAGGCACATACCAGCGTTGTCATAGACATGGAGGAGCACCCTTCATCTTCAACTATTGAGGTAGCCAGCACACTTGAGGAAGAGACTCTTGCAGTAACACAAGATTCTTCCAAATCTCTCCAAGGTATGCATGAGTTTTCATTTCCGGTTGATTCAATACATGTCATGAGGGATTTCATACCATGGCAAGCTGATTGTCTAGAGTAGGAGATTTTTACTACACTGTGCCACCTTGAGGAAAGAAACCGTCATCATCATGCACCATTGATGAGCCATGTATCACATGTGAGGTTGGGGTTTCGAAATTTTGTCATGGAGGAGATTGCATTTCAATGTCCCATGAAATGCAAAAGGGAAAACTTGTTTTGGGATAATGGCAGCTCTTGTTGGGGAGGTGCCAAGTTGCAGAATGATGGGAAGCATCCACTAGGAGCTGAGTGGATGTGGATGGGAGGCAAGAGGATGGTGAGCATCTTGCAGATCTATGATACAGGGCAGCAAGAAGCCATGCTGCGTTGGTTTCTCTTGAGGGAGTTTGGCCAACATGTGACCTATTCCTTTTCATGGGGTTTGAGGAGGAAGAGGAGATGGCAAGATACTTACACCTTGGGGAAGAAAGGAGAATGGGTGCATTATGATGGGATGGCATTCTTTTTACCATTCATCATGTTCCCATTTCATATCAGGTATGGTGGAAGTAAGGAGGAGCAGCAAACATTCTTGTTGCTCAGATTTTGTTTGGATGTTACGGGAGCAAGAGGAGGCACTAGCATTGTGCAAGGGGATTTCCCTTTGAACTTGGATGGCCAAGTAGCACCTTCTTCATGGGAGGGGCTCTACATTTGCAGCAACATGATGGGAGGAGTCTTTGACAAGATTCATGTCAAAGAGGGGAGCTTTGAGATGACAGTGGCCCTGCTCCAAAGGCCAGCAGCGCTGTCTCTTGAGAGCTTGGATTACTTGCTGGGGTGTCCTTCAAACCACTTCACAAGTAATGTATCTTGGAGGCATGTAGGAGATGAGGATGAAAAAGTAATGGATGGTAGCATCCCTTTCTATGTTTTGATCTTCTTGGCTTGGGCTCACAAGCACAGAAAGAGACACCTACATGCACCAACCTTGGATTCTTCTTCCATGCATTCTCATGCATAATATTTACTGATGGAGGAGTCCACTTGGGAGGGATTTCTAATGGATGTATATCAGCATTTGGCTAGATGCATAGCCCAAGAGATGATGATATGGTTGGCACAACCACTCCCCTACTATGTTGCTGTAAGGGGGACTTTTCACTTGAGCCATTTCAGCTCAAAGGCCAAAGTACATGATATGGGAGGTAATCATTTGCTTTATGTTTGGCACTCTCTTATTTTTATGAGTAGCATATTATATCAAGGAGGATATTTCCTTCTTTCACACTATGTTTTGTTATGCTCATGGTTTATGGCAGCAAATATGATGGCTATTTTAGCAGTGGATTGTGGGGGAAAGCCACATGATTTTCGGTGTACACCCATTACACCATTTTGTACTTTCATGCATACATCTTTTGAGATGATTGTGGTAGCTAACAAGTGGCTGGGAGAACACTTGTTAATTTATATTTTGATGCAGGCAAGGAGTGCACTGCGCAGGTTCCCTTGGTGGAACAATAATCCAGTTTCCGGTTGTCATGAGACAACTTTCTTCTATTGGTTCTTGCTCCCATGCATTGCAGATTTTTCTTGGTACATGGAGAGATTTTTTTGGAGAGTGGGACATGAGTTGATGATGCCCATTGGGAGTGTGATTCTCCATACTTTTCATGTTGCATGTTTCAGGAGAAACAATGGGCAGCCCATGATTGCCAAGCTTCATCTCTTTCCTTCATGTGGGAGGAGCCATTTGGAGAGCTTAAATTTTTGAAGGAGGCACTTCATGGCTTGGGTCTCTTTTGAAGGCCATTTTATTTCAGCCATATATCAGCAGAAACCCCATATGCATCATGAGGAGGGAAGAAATAATTGGGTGGTTGTGCCCTTTGGGAGGAGAGACCTCCATTATTTTTGCAGCACATGCTCCAAGGGGAGTATGGAGGATGATATGGCCACCATGTTCAGACATTGGTTTCTCTTGGAGGTGAGCCATATGATTGGTTGGATACCATATGATGATGAATTAAAACTCATCACATATGAGATGATTTGGGCCAGCATGATTTACAGCGTTGGAGGAGAGATCCTTGGAGATCTAGTCTTCATCTTGCCACTTGAGGGCAAGTATTTTGCAGCCCAGGATCAGCATACACTCTCCATTCATCATAAGTGGAGAAGAGGGCAGCGTGGGGTGGGCTATGCAACTTACCATGTTCAACATTTCAGCCCACCTTTTCTACATGAGCACAAGGTGGAGGAGTATTTTCAAGAGTTGCCTAGTTGGAGGGTGACTCATTTTTCTTGGTTGATTGCTTGGGGATGGAGGATCTACATGAGCATATTTCAGACTCCATGCCTTAAGTGGAGGATATTTTCAGTTCATCCTTGCTCTTTCTTGAGGACAAGCAAGTTTTGGGAGGGGAGGACTGTAATGTTCCAAAATTTTCAATAAAGTATTTGGAACATTAATTTTGCTTTTATTTTAATAAAAGGAATAAAATGGGTAAGGGAGCCCATGTAGCAGCATAATAAAACTCTCCTAAGGTTCATGAGTAACTTAAGTGGCTAAATTTGACATTCCCTAGTGTGAAAAGGGCCAAAAGGAAGGAGACTAGGCCATGGTTGACCAATTCAACAACGTGCCCAAGAGGGGAAGCTTACACAAGAAGACTGCGTAGTTTTTATGGAGGGAAATTTGGAATGAGAGAAACCCTAATGTGAGTGGGGTCCATGGCAAGGAAACATTCCTTGCATAAAAAGGTGAAGAAGAGCCATTGTTCATTTTCATGCTTGAGAATTCGATTTTGCAGCTCTCTTTAGTTGTTCAATTGAGATAGCCTAACACAAGGGATATTTCTGTTTAGAAGTCTTCTCTCCTTCATTGGGAAGCCTTGGAGGAGCTGTTCTTCATCTTCCTCACATCTAGGCTTGAGGCCAAAGCCATCTCTTTCAGCTACAACGTTTCTGTTGGGCAGATTCATTGGAGTTTTTGGAGGTAGCAGTGAGGGATCATCACCCCACCATTTCCTGAGCTAGTTTTGAAGAGGAGGAGTTCTCCTTTCTCTAATAAATCAGCAAAGGACATTCTCGGAGCTTTATTTCAGATTTTGGCATAAGGCCAAGTGTTAATCTCAGCCCCAGCGCAGTCACTCCCTCTTACAACGTTATTTTCAGAGGGCATTTGCAGGAGGATTCACCATGGGGATTGGAGAGTGCAATATTCAGTGAAAGGGGCAACCTTTCACTTAGAAGATCCTTGGAGGAGGTTGCTATATTGTTTGAAACATATTTCCCCTTCTCCATTCATGTATTATTATTGAGCTGTAGTAGCTGCCCAGCTACTTCGGCATTTTTGTATTTTATCATTTTGTACATGTATTGCAGCCAATCCTTCTAAGGATTGTTAGTTAGTTATTTTCAGGGGTGTAGAGCTTGCTCCCCCTCATTTCTTGAGCTGATAATGATATATCATCATATTTCATATTATATGTAGCAGTATCCTCATGTAACTGCGCAGTAATGGCTAAGGCAACGACTTGTAGCAGTGTAGTCTTGAGCTTTAATGCATATTCTTGATTGATGTTATCTTGAGAGGTTTCTTCCTCAAGATTTGTATATTATTTTTTGTTTCTACTTTGTATATCAGCCATGTACTCTTCTTATGCACTATGATGTATTATTTCACTGTTGTTCATTGTTAAAGTTCAGATGTTGCTATAGCTCATTCTTTGAGCAGGATCTTCCTGAAGGAAGAAATATTTACATAGCTATAGGCAGAGTCTGATGGCCAGGAAGCCTCCGGTTCTCACCCTCTCTTTAGAGGTGAAATAACTGGTAAAAGCCCTCTCAGTCCATCTCTGAAATATCCTTGTTCATATTTCTGACAAAAGGATTTCTTCAGCAGTAAAAAAGATGTTGATTTCCATTTTGGCACATTACATAAAGCAAGCTGCTAATGGGAGCATCGAGAAGTATAAGGAAATATTTGTTGCCCGGGGCTTCTCACAAATTGAGGGGATTGACTATGAAGAAACCTTTGCACTTGTCGCACGGTATTCTTCCATACAGACCATCCTTTCTCTCTCAGCATAGATGGGTTGGCACATTCATCAGATGGATGTGAAGACTGCGTTCCTTAATGGGATCATTGAGGAAGAGGTGTACATTGAGCAGCCTGAAGGATTTGAGATCTTTAGCAGCGAGTCGCATGTGTGCAGGATAAAAAGAGCGTTGTATGGGTTGAAACAAGCACCCCATGCTCGGTACACTCGGATCAACAACTATTTCACTGGACTTAGCTTCACCAAGAGTGAGGGCGGATGAAAACCTGTACCAGATTGTGGTTGAGGGTAAGCTTTTGATCATTGTACTTTATGTTGATGATTTGATACTAACAGGCGATGAGCATTTGATACACTCATGCAAGGAAGATATTGCAAAGGAGTTTGAGATGAAGGATTTATGCCTCCTTCATTATTTCCTTGGATTGGAAATATGGCAGCGGGAAGGTGAACTGTTTGTGTCTCAAGGAAAGTATGCCCGGGAGATACTGGAGAAGTTTCACATGCAAGGCTGCAAGCCTATCGACACTCATCTTCCAGAAAATTGGAAGAAATAGGATGCTACATCGACAGAGGTAGTGGATGCCACTGTTTATCGACAGTTGGTGGGTTAGCTCATGTATTTTGTCAATACAAGACCAGACATATGCTATGCGGTGAACCAACTTTCACAAGCGATGGTTAAGCCTACCAAGCTCTTTTGGAAGGCAAGAAAGCATGTTTTGAGATATCTCAGGGGCACATCTGAGTATGGTTTATGGTACAGACAGATGGATGAGGTGAAGTTGCATGGCTTCATGGATGCAGATTGGGCAGGAAGCCCAACAGACAGAAAGAGCACATTAGGAGGGATTTTCAGTATCAGATCTACGACAGTTTCTTGGTACAACAGGAAAAAAAGATCTGTGGCACTCAGTTCAGCGGAAGCAGAATACATGGCAGCAAGTTTAGCTGCATGTGAGGCTATCTGGATGAGGAAGATTCTGGTTGGTTTGTTCGGTTCACATTTAGATCCCACGGTGATTCATTGTGATAGTCAGAGTTGCATTAAAATCTCGGTTAATCCTGTGTTTCATGATATATCTAAACATATTGATATCTGGTATCATCATATCAGAGATTGTGTGTAGCGGAAGATCATGTTGCTTCAGTACATTCCCACAGAGGATCAGGATGCAGATATTTTGACGAAGGTGCTCACCAGGAGTAAATTCTAATACCATAGAGGCAGGATTAGGGCGAAGGATAATCCCTATCTTGTTGAGAGGGAGTGTTGAGATTCAACAAGGTGATGAGCTTAGTGAAAAGAGTTGCCTTCACTAAGTGGGCCCGCAGGCTATTTTTAGCACAAGTCTATTTTTAGACTATGTCTGTTTTTAGACATGATGATCATATTTCAGAAGTTGCAGGATGCTATTTGTGGATGGTTGTTCAAGTTGGAAAAATAGATGAAATTATATTTTTAGAATATTGGGTGAAGTCTATTTATAGATTGTCAATCTAAAAATAGATGCATGTCGATTATGCACAGTAGCTGACAGAAGGAATTATGCTATTCTTGAGGGTTTACTAGAGCTAATGCATGGAGGACTCAGTTAGAACTCAAGTGGTAGAGTTATGACACAGTTGGAAGAAGTAGTTATGGAGTTGTATTCAGTTTAACTCAGTTAGACTTAGTCGAGCTAGTTGTATCTAGTCTAATTGATTGATACACTAGTGAGAGTGGAGTGAATTAATTAGTTAATTAATTCACAAATAATAACTCATTAATCAACTAAACAATACATCAGTTAACTACAATGCATGGTAGTTTCAGTGGAGACTAGTGGAGAGATAGGTGAAAGGGCAAGATAGACTATCTGTTGTGACTATAGTGATGCATTGATTGCATGCAACACTTAGTGGAGATGCCAATGAGGATTGCGTAGTCAAGGACGGAGTAATTTGAATTCATTCAGAGCTATTCTTCAGCAGAGATTGCGAAGTGGAGGCAAGCTAGCAGGTGGCATAGATCAGTGCATGGATTTTCAAGATTAGGCCTGATTAGTGTATGACGATTGTACTGTAATGAGGGCTTGTGATAAGCTTTGTATGCTTGTATGATATTGTCATATGATCTCCATGTTACATAATATATAGGTGGGGTTATCAGCTTCAGGATTTCCCGGTTAAAAATTGTGTTATGTGCGATTGATAATTTTTGTTTTATGCTTCACATGTGTGTGCAATTAATTTTTCTGCAAAAGATTAACAAGTGGAATAGATTCAGTATCTTGCATAAAGTTAAATAGTGTGAGATCAGGTGGATCTTGGACATATGCATGCTTAGTGCATATAATTTCTACAAATACATCCAACATGCCCATAGCATGTTACATAAACAAATAATGGGACCCACATGTCCCTATCCATAGTCACTATCATCTTGAGGCTCACGAGCCAATGACTCAATACCACCAGCTCGTAGGTCTTGAACTGCCTGACCGGCCATAATTATGCGCTGAATGAAACCTCGCCACTCTGAGGGAAGACCAGTGCACTCATCTATATACTGATATTCTATCTCTTTCCATCTGTGCTCAGTCAACCTGGTTAGTAGCACATCGAACCTACAATGGAGGTCCTATAGAAGAGCATCACTATCTAGTTTCTATTGTGACGTCGATCCACCCTGACCTGCAGCCCTAGGCGTTGTGGCTTGGCCTGTATATCCTTTCAGTTTCACTGGTGCTATATCGGCATCACACAGGTTTGGAAATAAATACCACATATACACATTTTATAAACTTCAAATGAAACCAAACATATAATAACTTTCACTTACCATCTAAACCCCATGCTCGTCCCGACGATAGTGGTAAGCCAGGATCCCCCTGATAGTTCATGCCACTGTAGGGATAGTCATCTATGCATAATGGCATTTGGTCCCAATGTGCAAAAAACTCAGGTCGAAACACTCTTCCACCTCATCATAGTAGCTGCCCCCATCAGCGCATCTTGGGCTCCTGTGGACCCCCATCACGGATTTGTACAGGTGGATGGATGGTCGAGATCTTCTCAAAGAAGAATGAGCATAAAATTTCCCAAATGAACAATTAGCATTGATACATTGCCTGCATAAGTTCAAATTTCATTTCAATGATGACAACATCATATGGGACCACCCATGGTAGGTCCCTACCAACAGACTCTCTACCAACACCATCTACCCTCCAGTGATATGATGAAAGGCATGACTACCCAATATCTGTACCACTGCTGCGGCTGTAGCTCGTGTCTCCAACCACTCTATTTCATTGATATAAATGGTCGCGCCCTTTGCAAAAAAACGCGGAATACAACGACGAACCATAAATTCACTGATTTTCCTCCCACGAGGCAACACTCGATGTATCTCCCCTACCAAGGGGGGCAGTCCTGTCAGAAAATATATGTCTTGGATCGCCAGCTTGATCCTGTGGCCCTGTACCATAAAGGCCTTCTGATCTAGGTCCTAGTAGCTTACTATCCTTGACATCAAGGGCTCACCAACCCTCATTAATGGGTTCTCCAAGAACTTAAGAACCCCATAAGAAGCCAAAACAGCTCTGACCTCCAGATTCCCCTGAATATCAGCATGAAGGGTCTCTAAATCTCATTCTCACCACGACACCTTTAGCTCTACCATACCTGAAAAATACCATTACGTTTTGTCAGTTCAGAGTTAAAGGAATACATCCTTAGTCCTCAGCTTCAGCTTCCCACAGGCCACCCATCCTGCTTTTCCTCCTTGCCCAAAACATAATTTTTCCCTTAAAAACAGCGTTGGATGCACTTTATGGCCCTATATTCATTCCAGAACACTGAGCAGGCTCCAAAAAGTGCGTTACGATCGTGATGATTAGCAGGGGTCTCCCACATGAAGCTGAGACCCTAATTTGAAATTATAAACCATTGAAATTGAAGAGTATGGTTAGACCACCTACCTCCAATTAGTAGATCCTGATTTCGACGGTTGATTTTTCCACTACGATCTCCACAAAATTTAGGGCCTTCTCCTCCTCTCTAAATTCTCCAAACCTCACTATGCAAATGAATTGGATTTGGAGGCAAGAAGCCCTTTTATAGGAAAAACCTAGTTTTTTTGTCGCCCATTGCGACCAAACCGTAGCTCGGTTTGAAGAACCGTCAACACCATTGGAAAGCTCTCACCGAGTTGTATAATGGCTCTTAATTTATTTTTGGTAATTTGTCACTTCACCCGAAAGCCATGTTTTCCATGAAGTTTCACTTTGCTACTAACTCAAACCAAATTTCTTCATATGAGCCACCTGTACTTTGGTACCGCTTTTCCTTGACACTTGCCGACTCATGCGTTGATTTTCGCCGTGAGTAACCCTTAATTACTAATGTTTTGTATGGTCCCCATAGGGCTATCCTATGTGGAAACATCATCGAGTCACCCTTGTTCAGAGCATCCGAGACGAGTCACCCTTGCATCCATGGAGTTCATTTTGAGTCCCATTGTGTCATGTTACAATATTTCATCCATATTTGTGTCACATTCATACCATGTTGCTCCTTTTGGCCTCCAGATATATTGTTCCACCACTGAAAAGCCTTCATCTGAGTAATTTACCATCCCCTCCGAAATCGAGTTAGTCGCTGCCAGGTTAAACATACATATTATGTTATGACAAGGGAAGTCATCATTTTGCCTCTCAATTTATATCCCTCCATTATTATCCATGGTGTCAGTCCATCAGTCACTCTACTATGATCCCTCATGCCTTAGTTGAGGATACCTCATTGCCTCAACTCTGACGGGCCCTCTTTTTTCGACTTCAACACTTTCATTCCAAAAGAACAATAGGGCGATGTACCTTGGTTCCAACCTTCATAATTGTTCGGTGCCTCAGATCAAGCAAAGGGAATCATAATTTCCATTTTACTTGGTTGTTTCTCACGTGTTGGACTCCATATCATTATCGCACGATTGAGAATCATACACTTGATGGTTCGGTGATCTGGTAGATTGTACCAGTGATTCCCGGGTGTGTGTGAGATGTTCCAGACCTCATGAGGGGGTGGCCCTTCAGGTAGCTCTCGACATGCCCATATGACCTCAGATTATGATCCAACCTCAGATGTAGTTCCATAGATTTGATGGGTTCGGTTCCCACAACATGCATGTTTCCTTCAGATAATCCATTTAGGTCTTCAGATCCCTTTCCTATTCGACAGGGCTTTTGTGGTTGCGGTCCCACCTCCCCATGTTAGCTTGAGGGGCATTATGTCTCATATACTCATATGTTATTGTTTTCAGTCTTGGCCTATGTTTTTCCAGGAACATTATGTATATGGGATTCATTGTATTATGTCCTGGTCCATTGATGCCAATGTATCATGTACTTTGTAGCTCAATCCCACATTATTGGGCTCACAATTATTATTTGTACTCTGTTATCTTGGCGGCTATGGGTATGCATCGCTCGCCTCATTTGAGATCATGTACTCTAAAATAAAAGAAGACTTATACCAGTTTAGTAGGTCTCTCCCCCTCCATTTTTGTCCTTCCTTGCATTGCTTTAGTCGTCTCTCTTTCTCTCTCTCTCTCCCCCCTTTGGTGTCTCGTGGAAGTGTAACTTACAATGTATTTCGGTGATACGATTTCTTCCTAACATTCATATATTAGGGGGAAATCTGTTATCACCAAAAAATGATTACCTAGCCATTTCTAACTAGGTGGATCGAAATACACCATGTAAGTTTAATTTTACCATAGAAAAATCACTTTCATTGTAGGAAATAATTTAATAAACCACTTTTATTAAGTCATTTATGATTAAAACCCATGAGAATAATTAAATAAACCATTATTTATTTAATTTTCTCTAGGAATAATTATTAAATGATTGTTTGATAATTATTCCTTGTCACATTTGACTAAATCCCTTAGGAATAATTAAATAAATCACTATTTATTTATTTTTCCTTAACTCCATTCTTGGAATAATTGTTAAATCATTATTTAATAATTATTCTGTTTTCACACTTTTCTTATTATTCGCAAAATAATTAATAAATCATTTTATTTGTTAATTATTTCTAAATAAATATATTAGATGATTTTGAATATATTTTCTCTCTCCAAAAATATAATAAAGTATTCAAACGGTTATCTATATATTTTGGTCAATAATATTTTATTATTCCCCATTTTTGAGATCAACCCCATACTTTGCTATAATAAGAGGGTTTTTCATTCATTTCTTAGGATGATCATTATCATCGTCACCATTATCGTCTCATGTTGTTTAGCTCGCATTAGATTTCTACACGTTGTTTGGGTTTGGACACATTGAGAGAAGAATATTTGAATACTAAAGCGACAAGGACATCAAAGGACCCATCCCACAAAGGGGGATTTATGACCCTTTGTAAATCTCCTTCACCAGGTGCTATTAATAAAAGTTTTGTCCTTTTAAAGCTTTTCCATAATTGGGTTATTACGTTGGATTCGCTTTTTGCTGTTTGTTCTTTTAGATCGCATACATCTATTTTGATGTAGTTTTTTCTCACATATTTGTTGCAGATCTGAAGTATAAGCAACCACATTTTTTGTTAGGGTTACTAGTCACCTGTGACTTAAGTGACATCCTTTTGGTACACCTTCCAAGAAATTTCGTATTAAAAAATGAAGACTCCATTGGTGTAAAAATTTAGTTTCTTGTGTGACTTTTGCAGCTATTTTTAGCTTCTCATTTCTATTTATAGCCTTTTCTCCATTATTCTGTCAAAATTTCGGATTTTGGTGGTTTTCTAGTTTTTTTAGCATGTCACAATTACCAACCAAGCAAGAGACAACAATATTTGTGCGATATCTGACGACCGAGAGTCCTAGGAGCAAAACACACTTTTCAGCCCCGGATCTACGCTATGAGCTCCAGAATGCACTATTTGGCCCAAAAACCGCGTTTTCAGCTTGTTTCAGGTCAGTATCTGCATTTTGAACATTTTCTAGAAAAAATTCAGATTTTTTCTAGCATTTCCAAGAGTGTTGTCCATGTATTGGGAAGGGTATTTTCACCTATGTTTCAGTCTTCCTTAGGCCTGGATACTATTATTTTATCTCTTCAAGGAAGAAAAAATCTCACTAGGATTTGTAGTAATCCTCCACCTTTTTAGGAAGAGAATGGTTGAGTGAGGAGTCTATGGTTTCAACATTTTTAGCTATTGGGTTACATGGTTTTACCCACTTTATTTCAGCCCTTTAGGATAGGTTATTTTACCACTTTAATTCCATTTTGAGTTTGCTCTTACCTTCCCCTTAGGATCCCCTTGAGTGTCCTAGGTTTGTTGAGCTTCTTGCCTATCCTTTGCAGCAGATTCCACCTCTGATTTTTTTTGTTTGTCTGCACCATTTTCAGTAGCTTAGTGCCTTTAGATCCCAATCCCTTTGAGATTAGATCTTGTAGGCATTTTTTGTGTTTTCCAGTAGCTTTTTTGCCTCTCCTTATCTAGTTGTTTGAGAGTCTTATTTGGGTGGGGTTTGTGTTGAATTGATTGTTTATTTTACTGTCATTTTACAACATTATTTATAGTATTTTAGCAACATATGGCATCATCAAACATGCTCAATTAACTCATCCACTAAACATACTCTTTTACATAGATTTTCACACCCTAAGCGAACTTGAGCTTGGTTAACACCACCAAGCCAAGACTTGAAACACGCCACATTTAGTAATATAACACACATAGATTAAGCCCAGTTGGGCATCAGGGTGAAACAATCTGTGTATTTAGGTGTAGGATCGGTGGGATAGGCTTCCAGTAATACCCATTGATCATTTACATTGATACATAAGATTTGAGTTTGTAGGGAGCTTAAAATCCTTTATCATCCCATGGTCCAAAGCCAAAGTGCATCAGAAACATAATTCAAAAGGGGTTAGGCTAGGTCATTGAGCAATAAGTTCTCCTTGGGGCTACCCAAACTATGGTAGGTAATTCCGTGCGTTGACTGATCACCAAGAAGCTTAAGAATCAACTACCCCCATGGGACGAAGGTAACTGTAAAGACCAATCTTAGGAAAACACCTTATAGGATTGGTTGTGGGAAGATGTTGGTTCTCGACCCCACTTTTCTCTGGACAACTATCCTTGCAGGGATGCGACTCCATCAAGTAAGATGTTCTTTGGAAGGCCATCTAAAACATTAGATCTATGATTGTTTGAGGAATTAGATCACCTATAGGCTAGAGGTAATTTTATTTGATAGGATGTGTTTTCTTGTATTAGAGTAGCATCATTATATTGTTTGTTTACACTTGGCACCACTACACTAGGTGTTTTATTGTTGTTTGTTACTCTTTTTTCTATCATCCTTTAGTCCTTTAGTGTCATCTTTGTCTTGACATCATTGTGCCCCTAGGTGTTTGTTGTGGAGAATTCGAGGACCTCACCCTCAATTCATATTAGGATGTATTACTCCTCCCCGTCTAGTTAGATTTAATCCTGCTAGTCCTTCATCGAGTCCTTCTGAATATGATTCTACTGATTCATCCAGATATTTGATTCCGCATATTCTCAACCTCGTATCGCCACCATGTTAAGCAACAATGCAGGTGCGGGAAACCAAGGTGGTAACTCGGGTCCTAACCCGGGTAATACCACAAGTGGAACCTCAATAGGTACGGTCACTCATACTCCATTGCTACCCTTCATGGATGGTTTGAATCTCCCTGATTTTAATCAATTGATCAACAATCCTCTTCTCCATAACCCAATTTGGCCAGCTATGCCTACCAAACTTCCTTCAGACAGATCAAAGTTTGAAGGAAATCTTGGAGAAGATCCCACTAATCATGTTCGCCCATTTCACATGTGTGTTTCTCTAATTCCACCGCTGAAGACTCCATCCATCCTCATTTATTCCAGCACATGCTTACTAGAGTTGTGGCTAAGTGGTATGTCGACCAGCCCAGAGCCACTCATTCCACCTTTGTGAACTCTTGCGAAATATTTTCTATCATATTTCCAGTTACCTCTCCATTATGACATCAATACAAAACTCTTGACTTATTTCTGTCAAAATTTTGCCACCCACCTATCTGACCATGTCCAATGATGGCACAAAAGGAGGAGCATGTGTAGGGCCCCTAAATTCGAAGACAATGTTTATATGGATTGGTTCCTTAGATCGCTTTTTCCCCCCATAGGTAAATATGTCGCGTCACACTTCCCTTAGACAGAGGAAGATGTGCTCCAAGTAGCTTTAAAATATGACTTTATCTATGCTCAATGAGGTTATGTTTATACCTTTCTCCTTGATCTACCTCGAGTCGATGCTGCTAATACATTGGGGACATCTCATGTTACCGCTTGTATCATTGGATCTATCTCTCACCCTCACTTGCAATCATATGCTCCACCTCCGATGAGTTATGGTCAACCCCAAGGGGGGATCAATACCTCCTACAATTATCCCCCTCCGCCAATAAACCCTTATCCAGGTCAAATCACATCATATGCATATCCCCAACCGCTTTCTCATATGTTAGGGCCAACTGTTGCTCAACCTGTTTATCCTAATGTTTCCCCTCCTCCATATGTTCCTGATGCACCGCTTAATGCTCCAACCCCTCAGGCACTAGCGCCTCAGCCTCCCATGCCTCCTCAACCTCTGCCACAACAACCACCTCCTCCTCAAGGTCAGGTGTACACTCAGAAGAGCACGACCAATCCCCTGAACACCCAGAAGAAGAATAAGGGTATAGGTAACATGAACCAACAATCCCAAGGTAATGAGGGTAACCAAAGTCCTCCACCTGATACACCCCAGGGAAATCAACCTAATCTCGCAACCTAGAAATTGGGCGGACAACCCAAGAAGAACAAGGCCCTTCCTATGAATAATCCTTGTGCATGTTTCAGCTTATATGGCCATTATACTCATGATTGTCCCCTTTTACCTCATATGCATCAAGTATGGGAAGCCCAAGCAGCTGCCTCTAGAGGACAACAACCCATGGCTTCGCTTCCTCCAGCTCTTGCTTCATCTTAGACAGTTGTGCTTAGCAACCCATTTCCTCACCAAGGATACATATATGCTCAACCTACATAAGTTCAAGAATCTCCCCAACCTCCATAATCTGGTCCCCATGATTATCAAATTCCCATGATGAATTCTGATGAGGTCAACACAGAGCAGGTCAACCTTTAGACTCAATCACGCCAGTATGACAAGCCACCTGCTAAGTCTGTGACTGAGTCCCAACAACAAGTTTCCACTAAGCTTATTCCATCATCAAATGGTACCTTATAGATACCTCAGCCTAAGGCGAAGGTTATTACAAAGACCCCCAAAGATCCATTACATCGTAATGTTTCTTTAGCTAAATCCACCCACACCTATAACATAATAGATGACTTGGCGCAGTCTCCTACTACAATGTCATCACTGGAAGTCTACCAGTCTTGCCCATCCCAACGAAAATCTCTACTCACTATTTTGGGCACTGTCCTTCAGATGATCGTATGACTATCCTTGACGTTGACAAATTGGAACATCCCCCACTCCCTTCATCTGTTGCTTTTTAAATACCATTCTCAATAAGAAACACCACTTTTCAGAGATGTATCATAGATGAAGGCACCTCCACGTGTGTGTTGGATGCTAGTGTTTCGAAACAACTTTGTTCACCCGACTTGTGCCCATCCACCATTACTCTCCGAGCATTGGATACTTATCTATCTCAGCCCCTTGGCTTATACCTCAAATGTCCTACCACTATTGCTGACAAGACTGTCTCTATTGATATTGAAGTCATAGATGCCCCATTGGATTATGACATCCTTTTGGGTCATAGTTACACCTATGCTATGTCAGCTATCACATTTGCGGTTTTTTGTAAGATGTTATTTCACCACAAAGGAAATATAGTCACCATCGATCAACTGACATACTATGATCCTAAGGCACAAACTTATCCTCAAACCAACATTTCATCTGTGACTAAAAATGCGAATTTTCCGTCCCTCACCAATGTCTCACATGGAGTCTACAAATATTCCACTTTTCTTGGTGCCTACTATGGTCCACCACTTACCCCTTCTGAGCCCAGCTCGTCCAGTGTTTTCATGTTGCAAGCGTCATGGACTGCTCACAAGAAATATGGTTTTCCATCCAACAACCAGCGTCTTCGCAACCTTCTTTTCCCAACTCAACCCAACATACAGGTATAATTACTTAAGGATCAATTCCTTATTTTGGTGTCTCTCGTAATCCATTCCAACCAGGAACAATTCCTCCAACCCTCAACCATCCAGGAGCAGTCCCTCCAATCCTCAACCATTTAGGAGCAGTTCCTCCATTCCATTATCCTTTAGGTCAGATAAATTTATTATTCCCCCCACCAGGAATTTTTCTGTCCCTATCATGGCTACGTTGAGTTTCCCCAACATTACTCTAGGGATCCCAATCTAGTACATAGATCCCCTTGTAAACACTCCACATGATCAACTTAAACCTTACACAACTTTGACCCCGCTGCAACTTTTTGTGCCTTCCCCTTACCTTGATTAAGTTACACAGCAACCTCAGCAGGCACCTACACCTGTTGTGAAAGAAGCTCGTGAGGGGGGAAAATCCTAGAAAAAGGGAACTAAAGACAAGGCACCCTAATAAAATCCAACTCTTGATCCTAAGCCTCCAAAGTTGACACCTTCGTGCCCTTTTTGTGATGTTGTCGGGCATGCCACCAATAATTGTCCTGAAATCCCTCATCTCAAAGATGTGGTTGCTGAAAATTTTCCTGATTCTAACATCCTAGAGGTCCATGTTACCTTACCTGAGTCAACCAATAAAAACCTTCATTATGCACAAATCACCCTTGTGCCTTGTATGATAATTTTAGCCACTATTCTCACCACTGTCCTTGTCTCGAATATTTTTGAGACACCCATAAGGCTCTTCATGTAATAGAGGTCGCTCGTAGTCAATCTATCTCTTCTCTACCTACGGATTGTGGTACCATTGTTGCGCCAGAATAGGAGATCCCTTCACCACACCGTGATCCTTCCTACCGATGTCGATATAATAGATAAAATTGCTAATATTATCTACCATTCACCATCCATGGGATCCTCATATGGGTAATCTTCTGGAGTTTTCTATTGTAATTCAGTCGAATCTTCTTTTTCGGATACCCCGATATCAACATTGGTAAATATTCCATCTACTAGTCATTCATCCCGTTCGGTTGTCGATGCGCATGTGAAATTTGTCTCTCATGACGATGCTTCAGGTAGTTCCTCCACATCAAGTGGTCTCTCCTCCTCCCATCCTCCCATATTTCACTCAAATGAAGACATCATGGAATCCATGACCAACCCTGGTTATCCTTGGGATGATATGCACCATCGTGTGTATTTCCTTCCACAGCAAACCATGACCAATATGTTGTGGAGTCTAAATAATTCATTCATAGTGAAAATGATTGGTTTAGAAATCCCATTCCTGCACCAGATGCTTTTGAGGAAGGAAACATGGCCAATATCTCTCCTACCATTAAAATCAACATTTCAAATAACCCAAGGATCGAAGAAAATATCACCTTGGGGGAACACTGTACCTCGAAAAAAATTGATGCTTACACCAATTTATTTAAATAATTCTGTGATGTTTTCGCCTGGTCTTATTTTTAGATTCCTGGACTTGATCCCACCATTGTTTAACATCACCCAATGCCATTCTGGTCCACCAAATGTTGAGAACTATTCATCCTTCCAAAAATGAGGCCATTAAAGCCAAAATCGATAAGCTCAAGCATGTTGGCTTTATCTATCCCATTGAATACACCACATGGGTGTCCAATCATGTTCCTGTTCTCAAGAAACAATGCACCATTCATGTTTGCACTAACTAATGAGGCTCATCATTAGGTATATCTTAAGGGGTTACAATGTCACATTTGAGAAAGGTCTCCAATCATGCACCAAAAATATTTAGTTTATGATTTCTTGGAAAGGATAAAGTAGTGTTCACTCTATTTATCATTAATTTTTTGTATATTAGAGGTTGGAATTATGTTTTAGGTGAATTTTAGCTTAAGTTAAATATAATTTGATTCAACTCATTTTTTCCACTGTTTAACATGATAGGTTGTTAATGGTCAATACATGAGTGTATGTACTGGCTATAGGACTGGCTACAAATTTAGAGAAGGATCCCATTCAGAACTGTCATCTTGGACGTCAACCCTCCAATTTCCCTTCCATTATTCTACCCACAACATTTTTTTGAAGACCATCTTCATAACCACCGTGAGAAAACTTCTTGGTGCAAGCCATGCCTTCCAAGGGTTATTAGCTTGGCCAAGATAGCTGGTAACCCCCAATACACTTAGATCCACCTATCCCTCAATTTTCCTCACCTCCATTCCACAATTTCCAGCCTCATAACCCTCTCAACCTACTTCCTGTAGCATTACAAGACTTCCTGTAGCAAAACAAAGATCCTGTAGCAGCGCTGGAAACCACCTTCTTCATTCCAGAATCAATCCTCCACCTCATCTGAACTTAGTATAGGCCTTAGTTGACCTCCAAATAATATATTCTTGGTTCAAGGATACCCTTAGGCCCTTATTGATGCAGTGTGTGTGGAGATAGATTAATTATCTTCTTACAATTTGGTTGATTAATTAAGAGAATGGATGCAATCTAGTGTGATTTCCTTTCTTGCGGCTAGAGTAAATGCTAGTTTCTTCATTGAAAAAGTAGACATTGGTTAGATGAATGAGTGAATTTAGTGTGGCTTCATTTTTTTAATTTTTATTTTATCAATATTGAGTTGCAATTAGAAGTTTGATAAACTCTCTCTCTCTCTGAGAGTAAAAATAGTTCCTAGTACCTCATAGTAGAACTAAGACGAGGATGACATGAGTAGAACTCATCTGTTGTGCATATAACATTGTCACCTCCAACTTTGTACGAACCCCAAGTTGATAATTAAATCTGAGTAGCCTCTAGGAGTTGCAACACTCTTGGTGCAATACCAGGGCTCACCACTTTTTGGCGTTGTTTCCAGGGAGGTGTTTAAGTACATGTTTGTTTCTTCTTAAGCATTCTTTTTTACTTTTTATTTTAGATCTAGTTTCAAAATATTGAAAAAACACAAAAAAATATTGTTCATGCCTCGTAAGAGTATGGACAACCAAGGATTTTTTTTACCCAAAACCCCCACATCCCCACATAGTGACCCTTCACTCTTCTTTAGTGACTGTGAGGTAGAACACCCTCTAGGTGAGAAACTTGAAAACTTTGAGGAACCTAATGGGGAAGAAGGGGAACCTGCTTCACCAAAGGAACCTTCCTCACCTGTTCAAGCTATGGCTGAGAACATACCCCAAGGAGTATTTCCCATAAGATAAACCAATGGAGAGACTAGGATGAAAAACATCAACCCTTCAACCCTTCCACACTTCCATGGCTTAACTTCTGAGGACCTTGACACTTTCATGTTTGAGTTTATTGTTGTTTGCAATAATTATGGTTATTCTTCAGATGAACAAAAGTTGAAATTGTTCCCCTCTACCCTCAAGGATGCAACCTTGCGCTGGTTCATGGGTCTACTTGGGAAGAACATTACTACCTGGGCCCAAATGCAAGAGTCCTTCAACAACAAGTATAGAGACTATTGTAGGTCCAAAGAAGCCAAGGGATAAATATTTAGGATGAACCTAGGTTTTGATGAATCTTTAGAGGATTATGAGGAGCGGTTTCAACTGAATTACAAGAGGGCCAACTGCACCCTTGATCTTGGATCACTCAAGTTAGTTCTTCTCCGAGGGATCATGGAAGAAGTGATAGAAACCCTTAATATGTTGTTTGGAGGAGATATCTATCAACTATCTTATGAGGACATCAAGATTGTATTCAGTAACGACTCTAGGGAAGCCAGGAAACATTAGAGGAAATTTCACCCTAAAAGTGGCGTCCTAAGGAAAAATAATAAAATACTAGTTAAAATAATAAAATAAGAGTTATGAATTTTGGAGAGAAAAGAAGAAAACTACTTTTTTTTAATTGTATTTTTGGCTCATTTCATTATAGGTTTACTCAAATTTCAAGTGTAGACACTTGTTGGATGTGGAATTAAATTCCACATCCAACGAGTACCCATTAGGCACACTTTTGAGAAGACACAAATTGAAAAGAATTGCAGATACATTAAAACATGTTGAACACGCTTTTTTAATTTATCTGCAATTTTTATCACTGTGGGTCTTCTAAAAAGTGTGCATAACGAATACTCGTTGGATGTGGAATTTAATTCCACATCCAACAAGTGTCTACACTTGAAATTTGAGTAAACCTATAAGGAGATAAGCCACAAATACAATTTTAAAAAAGTAGTTTTTCTTCTTTTCCCTCGAGAATATTTACATGTACCTATTTTTAAATTTAAAGGATTTTTATTGGTTTACATATTATGACATGGAAATTACATGAAAATTTCATGGGTAGTTTTAGGCTAAAATTTCCTCTAATGAAGGGTAGAGCTAGTCAAAGCATGACCAATACCTCTTCCTTTTCAACCTCCATTAAGAATGAGATTGGAAACATGTTGGAGGATTTTAAAAGTGAGATGATGCACACATTTTCTTTTCAAATGGACACAATGAAGATCAAAAGGAAGCAAGAGGAATAAAAAATATCCCTATCTATCTTTTTCCCCAGATGCACTAGAAGACACCCTATGAATGAATGCCTAATGAGTGTCATTGAGGTTTGCTCAGTCTGTGAAGAGAACTATGCAACAGGAAAATTCCCTTCCTTATCTAGCCTAAAAGTTGTAGACCAAGGGGTGGAAGGCGGGCCAAAGAAAAAATGCTTTATAAATCAAAGAAGGCCTCAAGGACCTCGACCTTACCAACAGGTTATGCAAGGTGTACCTTATTATTACTACAATTCAAACATGAATGCTCCCTTGAAACCTTGGTATTCATCCAGTCATCCATCCTGACCCACACCTCCCTCTTGGAATTATGTCCCTCCATATCATCCTCAACTTTACAATCAACCATTTCAGCCATATGATCCTCAACCACCTCAGTGGAGTAACCCATCAGAAGGGTGGAAGCCTCAACTCAACCAACCTACTGCTTTATTGCCTCCACCCCAACCTCAACCTCAATACACTCATCCTGCTCCACCTAAGCTACCTCAGATTCCTACCCAACCAAATCTAAACCCAAGCAACAAGAAAGCACAACAAGCCTACAATGGAGAGAGATATTACCTTGCCTATGCTATGGAGATCCATGAGATTAACCTTAGGTCTAGAATAGTGCTCTCAAAAAATCATCCTCCATCTCCACCTAAAGAGGTTGAAGAGGAAAATGAAGAGAGTGCCCCTAAAATAAATCCACCTCCTTTTCCTGAGGGATTGATCCACCCTAGCCAACACACCTAAGAAGAGACTGAACTTCTAGGAGAATTGAATAATTTGTGTGTAAATACACCCCTTCTCCAGGCTATTAAGGATGTTCCCATATACAATAATCTTATCAAAGAAAAAATCTTCAGAAAGCCTAAGAGAAAGAAGAGAGACACCCCACCATCAATGTTGTAGGTCAGTTATTTGATTTGATGTTGGGGAGAGTGATTTTCGCAAAATACTTGGACCCTGGGAGTCCAGTAGTGGATGTTTACATTGATGGTATCATTACCCCCCATACATTGAATGATCTCGGGGCTACCATAAATGTGATGACCAAAGAAACCATGTCAAAACTTAACCTCCAGGGAGCTTTGAGGAAGACCACTACGGTGCTGCAACTTGTAGATAGATCCATAGTAGCTCCTAAGGGAGTTGTTGAGGATTTCATGGTCTCCATTGAATCCTGGGAATATCCCATTGAATTCCTAGTACTTCAGCCAAAAAACAAGTTTAATGGTTATCTTCTCATTTTAGGAAGACCTTGGTTAGCCACCGTCGATGCTTATATAAGTTGTAGGGCTAGAAAAATGACTATTAAGAATGGGCCCTTGTCAAAACAACTGGTATTATATCCTCCCACCCAACCTTCTATGGAACATGATATACCTCTATGGATGGAGGATGAAGAAGAAGATGAAGTGTACCATGCGACACCATACCTTGTGTGTACGGTAGATGTTGTTATAAGAGGGGGGGAACTTAATGAAGATGATCTCATTGAACAGATCCTTCAAAGCCATCCCCCCACTGCCATTCCACTTGATGAACTAGTGAGAGAATATGAAAAAAACCTTTGGACTAAGCTATGGTCAGTTGAATAGGCCCCTGAACCTGCCAATATTTTAGAATTTGGCCCATCTATAACCTTAAAGATCAATCCCTTTCTCTCGGCCAAAGAAGAAAAACAATTGTGCCAACTGCTAAAGGAGAACTTAGATGTGTTTGCTTGGGATTACAAAGAAATGAAAGGGGTGCATCCCTCAATTTTCACACACCATATTTACATCAAAGAGGGATGCACGCCCGTGTGCCATCCCCAGAGGAGAATGAACCGATCCTTGAAGGACATATTAAAGGATGAATTACAAAAGTTGCTGGATGCAGGGTTCATACGCCCCATATCAGACAATGAATGGGTGTATCCTCTTGTATTAGTCCCAAAGAAGAATGGGAAGTGGAGAATATGTGTTCATTACAGAGAGTTGAATAAAGCCACCAAGGAAGACCATTTCCATTTGATTTTCATTGACCAAGTCTTGGATGCTCTTACAGGGTAGATGTTCTTCTCTTTCCTAGATGGATTCAACAGTTACAATTAGATCCAGATCAACCCTAAGGACCAATACAAGACCACATTTACATGTCCTTGGGGCACCTTTTCTTATAGAGTTCTTCCATTTGGCCTATGAAATGTGTTGGGAGCTAAACTTGCACATATTTTCCTTCCATTCTATCCTATTTCCTTTCTCCATTTATACCATTAAAATTAAATTTTATGTCCTAAAGTGCACAGGTATTTAGTGAATGAAGCATAGTCATGAGATTATTACCTAAGAGGCTTTCTAATTTTTCTATTCTTGCATATTCGAAGGTCGGATGACCAAGTTTGCAATTCCAGGGAAAGCTATTGAGCTGGCAGTGCTATCTTGGGACAATGCTGCAACGATGGAACAACTTCAGATCCCTTCCTATGCTATATTTTGCACTTAATTTTGTCTATCATAACCACTGTGTAAATGTGGGCAATAGATGTCGTGATTTCATGAACTATCAATGTAATCATTTGTATAAGAGAGGATACGAAGCTGTGAATCATGGGTTGGCTAACGAGAGAATTGAGAATCTGTAACAGGAATTTTTGTTCAAGTTAATGCAATTCGTCTTTTTGATTCTTTCATGATTTTGTGATTATACCACATCCCTCATCAGGGAGTTGGGTCCACTCTCCTGACCAGGTGTTTTTTAATTTATGTGTGTAATTATTTTCTTTTACTACATCATGTTTTTCCTTAATTGCTGCGACAATTAATGTGATCGTTGTAATTCTTATTTACTGTGAATTTATTCACTATTTTACAATTGATTGTTGTTATCCTTTCATTGCCGTTACAGTGGTTTTGTTGGACACCTAATCCTCTATGGGTAGGTGTGGAATTCAAATGGACAAAAGGAGTCCAAGTGACCTTAGAATGTGGAATTCAAGAGTCACACCATTGTATTATAAAAGTACATCTGTGGTGAATAATAAAATAAATCACACTTATCCTACCTTTCTATGTGTTTCTATGTGTTTTTTCTCCATTCACCATGCGTGTGTTTAACATGGTATTAGAGCAGGGGAGTTTTGGGCGAGCCATTTGTTTTGTGGTATTTGGGAATATGAGCACTCCTCCTCTGTTATAACTCCTACATACGCTGCTAAGAAATGCCATTATTTTCTTGGCACTGGCATATAGTTTTCTGTTGCTATGAGCATCTTGTCAGTCCTGCGCTCTGCTTTTCTCCTGCTATTTTAAGCATAAGCATGTCATTATGTTTATCTCTCATTCGCCATTCAAACCTGAAAACATTGCATACCACTGCAATTTCTGCATACCACACCTACAACCTTCAACCCACTGCACATCATATGAAGCCTCCGTCCCACGCTGACCATACCACAACATGTTCATACATACCTCTCTACTTGTCTGAGCACTAGTTATTTGGCACAGTCCCCTCAGGCCTTTCTCTACCTACGCCCATAGTGTTGCACAAATAGTTCATGTTCTCTCTGGTCTGTAGTACCCCTTGGACCTTCGCGTGCACTGTGGTATCGAATTGACATATTGCATATTGTATCGAATTGGCATATTGCACACCGTGGTATCCATACATTGCTCCTTTCCAGTCTACGCAATCTCCATATGTAGTCTTTGCCCTCCTCCATATATGCAACCTCATCATACATATTTACTATCCTATGCTTTGTAGTGCTCCCACACTGTTCAATGAAAAATAGCTCCGCGCTCCATTGCCAGTGAATTCCCTATTCATTGCCTTTCGTCGACACAGTCCCGCTTAGATCCTTGACACAATGGCCTCACCTCCATATGCATTCTAACTCACGTGGCTCCCGTGGCTTGGTACATACATCTTCCTTCCAATCGACCATACCTCTCTTGTTTGGCTTCTATGCCTTCATAATCTTCATTTTCTTCAATTAAGTTGAGTTTTTCCATGGTTGCGCTTAGACCTCTCCATCCCTCATGTCTACTAAAATCCTCTAGCTAGATACATTGATCCATTTTCTAGCTCTGTGCACAAACCCTGCATTGATGTTTGACTATCTACTAATCTCCGCACCGATATCCACACTCTCGTTGGTCATCCACTTACCACTGCAACCTCTTGTGGCTCCTCTCTGGTGCATGCAACCACGGTAACACGCCAAGCCACGAGATCCAAGGCCATTGTGTCGAGAAGCTGAGGAGTCGGGTTATATTAGCAGCTTTGGAGGAAGGGAGTGACCGATATGGTCATGTCGGTCCATGGACAATGTTATGAAGAGGAGTTTGCGTATGGTTTTCATTTTATGAACACTGGATTCATATTATGCTTTGTGCCTTGAATTTTTGAAACACTAATTTTATGGGATGTTTACAGCGTTGCATTGGTGGTGGAGCATAGTCTTTAAAAGGGCGTGGTATGTACATTTAAGTCCTATTGTTATAAATTATTTTAAAAGTCATATGTTGTACCATGGTATGCTATATTATTCTTCTATAATATACATTGGTTGGCTACAATGAATTCGTTTTCTTAAAGACCGTGTAAATAGTGAACGAGCCATTATAGTTGAATTGTTTAATTATGTATACATTTTTGGAGGCCATATATAAGTGTTGAATTGAAGGCCTATGGTGAGTTTTTAATGGCATTGCTTGTGGTCCTCTCTTGAAGACCATGTTGTGAGTGGTGTAGTGCGACTGTCAAGATAAACATTTCAAGGCAGGGTGCACCCCTTTTCTCATTATATTATGTGTTGATTAAAACTTCATCATATGGATAAAATAGAGTTGTTGTTGGTATAAAACAGTTCATTTTGGTGGAGAGAAATTATTAGTATTTTTCGCCTTAAAGGGCTATTGCACAGTGGTCTTTTGCTGCACATTTACAAAATATTTTGCAGTGACATTGTATTGTTAGCGGGTGTTGTTTCTTCTCTGCAAGTTCATAGTTGTGATCATTTTTTGACTATGGAGAAAATTCATGGATTATTAGAGTTATTAAGCACTCTAATCTTATCTATTGGTGGAGGCACGATTAAAATCAGCAGGGACAATTTGTCTAATATTAAGGTCTATCTACGAGATGCACAAGAAAATATTTAATTTTTGCAATTGGAGTCTCAACTTTAGCAAGAAGAATTACAACAACGGAGTCATCATTCTGAACTTGTTTCTCTTCAGAAATTTGAAACAGACTCCTATAAGCAGCAAGTCAATAATGTTGCAGTCAATTCACATCTAGTGCCTAGTTCAAAAGTAGATTTGTATGCAGATGCAGAAGCTCACGCTTCACCTCCCAAGCCCATCATCAGACCTTGGGAAGAGATTGTTCATAACAAGCACATAACTGGTCTTGGATATGACAAGGAGTTGTCCTTTCATATTCCAGAATACTCCAAGCCCATTCAATTTCAGAGTGCTGGATTTCTTCATCACAATTCACCTTCAGTTGTTCCAGATCTTTCTCCTCTTCCAATGCAACAACAACAAATTGAAAAATGCCAACATTGTGATCGAGTTGGACATATGAAAGATCATTGTTTTGATCTTCACCCATGCAAGCACTGTGGTTGGCACACCCATTCTTCACAAAGATTCTTCAGAAAGAAGCCTCCTACAAGAACAAAGATTCATCTTGGATGGATTGCTTCTTGGTAATGGGCAACAACAACCAAGAAGATGTTTAAGTCGCATGTCAGAACTTGTTCTCAAATATTTAACAATCTTGCAGTTGAGTTTTCGCCATCATCTCACCTTGTACCTGACAGGGGGAAATGGTGGTCATGTACAAGCTTCGAAGCCACATCAAGTGAGCCTGAGCCACAATCTCTCATTCCAGATTCAGAGTTGTAGCCAAAGACACAACAGTTCAAGCGAGCTTGAGCCACAACTTGTCATTTTAGATTTAGAGTTGTAACCAGAGACACAAATTCCCATGAGAATTCCTTTGGTTTGTGGACAACCTTAAACCATCTATGCGAGGTTGATATTATTCCTCTTCAAAGAATTCATAGCACTTTCTCTAGCAGAAGACTTCAACTTCTTACCAGCTTTGGTGGTCATCCTTAAACCATCACAGGTTGTAGACCTCCCTTCTTCTAGGTTGAAGGTCTCCCTCTTCAAATATGAGGGACACTTCCTCTAGTAGAAGACCTTAGCTTCTTGCCAGATTTGGAAGAGTTCCGAGAACTGCAGTAAGTGTTCCAATGTTGGTGGTCATCCTTAAACCACCTCTTTATGCCAACATTTCAGAGAGCTGATTCAACCTAAGTGTTGCCATGCATACTTTGCATATTTGTATTACAACTCTCTTCTTGGACTCACACATACCCCTTTGGATTAAGGGGGGGAATGTTGGACACCTAATCCTCTATGGGTAGGTGTGGAAGTCGAATGGACAAAAGGAGTCCAAGTGACCTTGGAATGTGGAATACAAGAGTCACACCATTGTATTATAAAAGTACATCTACAGTGAATAATAAAATAACTCACGCTTATCCTACCTTTCTATGTGTTTCTATGTGTGTTTTCTCCATTCACCATGTGTGTGTTTAACAGGTTTGTTGTTTTACATAGATTATTGAATTCGTGATCGATACAGGGTTATGTAATTGTCATCTGCATATATTTTTCATGTTCGCCTTGCAATAACCAACACATCCTGGATTGATAATTAATGTGGGAAATGGTTGAATAATATCATTCACACTTGGACACCAACATTTTGGCATAGTTTCCGGGGAGGCTATCAAAGGTGCAAGAACACAATTCATATTGGTCTAGGATCAATATCTCATCCCGGGGAGGGAAGTTTCACCCTGCTCTAGGTCTTGAGCTTTAATTTCTTTGTGTTTTTCTTCTATTGATTTCTTAGGGGCCAATCTCTCGTCCTAGGGAGGGAATTTTTCTTGACTTGCTCCAGTTCTAGAGCTTAATATTTCTTCATTGTTTCTTTTATTTTTTTTTTTTTTTTTTTTTTTTAACACCCAATCTGTCATCCCAGGGAGGGAAGTTTCACCCTGCTCCAGGTCCTGAGCTACAAGAATTACTTTAATGTTTTTCTTTTCACCATTTGTATGAATAGAGATCTGAAAAAAAGGGGTAGAGGAGGAGCCCCAAAGGGAGGAAGGAAGGATATGGGAAGGATTACCTATATCCAAGAACTCATCACAAAAGTTGAATCAAAAGCATCTTCATGAGCCGTTGTCAGGGTAAGAACTCATACAAATTCCAAAGGGAAATATGTTGTGCAACCAGTACTACCTGCGGTAGCAGAAGAACCCCTTTCGACGGCAGGAGAAGAATTAGCAAGCAGGGTACCGGGAGAAGAATAAGTACTCAGTTGAAGGAATTTTCGTCACCACACGATCAAGGAAGCGCTATTAAACAACCTCAAACTTCTGTTGAAGGACGACTCCAATCATCTATTGCAAAACCCGTTGAGGTCCTGAGTGAATATTGGAAAATATTCATGGCACCTGAAACTTCCTCGATTGAATTCCCAATTTGGGATATTAGAGGTGATGCGCCGATGAAGCCCATTCCTTTGATAACATTGCCTAATTTCCATGGGATTTACTCTGAAGATCCAGACACATTCCTTTTTGAATTTGACATTGTCTGTCGGGGGTACAATTATATAGCTGATGCTCAGAAATTGAAAATATTCCTTGCCACCTTAAAAGGGATAGCCCTGCGATGGTTTATGGGTTTAGGGGGAAAAACTATCTCCTCATGGGATGACATGAAAAATATTTTTCCGGAGAAGTATCAAGATTACTGTAAATATCGTGATATCAAGGAAGAAATATTTAAATTAATGTTGAAGGAAGATGAGAATATGGAATATTGTGTGTAACGTTTCAAATATACTTTGCAAAGATTAGGCCATAGTAACCTAGACAAGGACATCTTGAAAATCATCCTTCTTCGGGCATTAAGGTAAGAATATCTAGAGCTCTTGAACATAGTAGGAAAAGGGGATATATCGAAAGAAGGTTTTGAAACTATCTGCGAGTTGAGAATTTAGTGTTCGAGAGGAGATTCAAGGAATAAACAGGGAATTCGGTCGCTGAAGACATCTAGTAGGTGAGTTACGAATGCAAAAATTAGAAATCTGTTGGACAAATTGAGGATCGATATCTTGAGCACATTATCCGCTTAGATAAACACTTTGCAAGCAAAGCAGAAGCAAATGGAATTGGAGAAGACCATGGCCATATTTTGCTCGCAATGCAGGAAGAAACATCCATCGAAGCAATGTCCATTAAACACTATACATGCTTGTGCAATATGTGAATAGATTCATTCAACCAACTCACGTCTTAACTTCCATGACTAAAGGGAGTCTTTCAGGGTGAAAAGGAAGAGGTGGATCAACTGTACTTCATGGGATCCAAGAAGCCATGGAAGTCGCGACCACCAATTATGAATCAAGGTATGCCTCAGGACCTTTCTTAGTATTTCAATAATTTAAATATTGGTCCTCATTCAGTACCTTTTTCACCTGCATGGACTCAGTATTGTCAATACCCACATTGGTAGTCCTGGTTCCCTCAGACTAGCTCAAACCCTTCATGGTCCCAGAATTGGCGTGGACCTTCTCCTCCGGGATAGTTTCGCCAATCTATGCCAGAACAACAACTACAATTTCCTTCTAATATTCCATACAATAATCCCTCCCTTTGTCCTCAACTTCCTATCAAACCTAATCCAAATCCTAACAATAAGGGAGTTCAACAAGCTGACACTCTCAACCTTCCTTCGTATAACATCTCTATCGCAGAATGTAATGAGATAAACATGCGATCTATCGGGTAGTGAATAATCAGACTTCACCAATTATGATTGAACAAGTTGACGACGAAGTCATGGAACTAGAACCTCGGGTAGTTGGGGATGAACCAAACCAAGACTCCGTAAATCAACCCCCTCCTCAACCAACTATTATTCGGGGACGTTAAGCTAATCCGCCTTATCTTGAAAGGCTAACCTTGAGTAAACAGAACCCTCTAATAGAGTTTAACTTCTTAGGGGAACTGCAAAACTTTTTTGTCAAAATCCCCTTACTTCGAGCTATGAGGGATGCACCAATTTATGCAAAAAGACTCAAATAATATTTCTCCAAAAATCCTGGAAATAAATCAAGGGAACATTCATATTATGGGGAAGTTGTCTGACATCATGCTGGGGAATTCTATACCTGTTAAACATGGGGATCGAGGGAACCCAATACTGAAAGTACATATTAATGGAATTTACATCCCAAATTTACTGGTATATTTGGGAGCCACAATAAATGTTATCACCTTTGAAACTATGCATACATTAGGTCTACGAAATCTCAAACCAACTCCTATTGTCTTAGAATTGGCAGACATATCTATAGTGAGGCCATTATGGAAGTCGGAAGACATCACCATTTTAGTCGACTCATGGCGTTATCCCGTTGATCTCTTGGTATTACAAACACAATCCCTAGCTAGTGGTCACCCTTTGATTTTAGGAAGACCTTGGCTTGCAACTACAGACGCTTATATCGGGGGCTGCTCAGGAAACATGGTTATATCTAATGGGAAGGTCACAAATAATCTCATTCTTTATCCTCCTGCATAAGTAAGCCCATAAGGGAAACCATCATCTAAACGAAAACCCCTGCCGTTAGAAGGATAAGAACCTGGAAATGAAGAACTCAGACCAATAATTACCATTGGAAAATCTCTTTCTGTTAAAACAGAAATGAAGGATGATGCCATCAGTACTTTCATCAGCGATTCCCATTCCGTTTCTGACTCAACTCGCCAATTCCTAAAATCTGTCATGAGCTGTAATATGCAAGAAACCATTGAAACAAAAAATGAAATTGAAAGTATACCTGCAACCTCGTCTCATGATAGTATACCCATTGATATCGAACCAGGGAAAAAATTGAACATTAACCAGAATATTTCAGCATCCTAGACCGAACAACTCTTGAAATTCCTTCGATACCATAAGGAAGCCTTCGCCTGGAATTATATAGATATGAAGGGGATCCCTGCCGATTTAGGAACTCATCATATATACATTAAAGAATATTGTTGACCTGTGAGACAACCCCAGAGAATAATGAACCCTAACTTAAAGAACATTGTCAAAGATGAGCTTCAAAAGTTATTGGATGTAGGATTTATTTACCCCATCTTAGACAGTCAATGGGTGTCCCTGCTAGTTATTGTTCCTAAGAAGAATGGTAAGTGTCGGATCTGTGTGGACTACAGGGAATTAAATAAAGCAACCCAAAAGGTTCATTTCCCTTTTCCATTTATCGACTCAATCCTGGATACTTTAGCCAAGAATAAGTTCTTCTCCTTCCTAGATGGGTTTAGTGGGTATAATCAGATCCAGACAACCCTTGAGGATCAAGATAAAACCACCTTCACATGCCCTTGGGGAAATTTCGCATACCAAGTCCTCCCATTTGGTGTTTGTAATGCACCTGCAACATTTCAGAGGGAAATATAGGGAATTTTTGCTGATCTAGTTCATGATAGTGTCGAGATTTATACAGATGAATTTACTCCATACGGGGACTCATTTGAAGAAGGATTGGAAAACTTAGAAAAGGTACTCAAAATATGCGAAAAAACCCATGTTTCTCTGAGTACTGTCAAATGTCACATGATGAGGTAAGAGGGAATAGTTCTGGGACACTTTCTTTAAGCCACTGGAATTCGAGTTGATCCTGCCAAGGTAGAGGTAATATTACATTTTCATGTACCTAAGACACCCGCACATGTAAGTAGTTTTATTAGTTGCGCTGGCTATTATAGACATTTTATATAAAGTTTCTCTAAAATAACATCTCCACTCTTTCAGCTATTAACTAAATATGCATAATTTATGCGGACAAATGAATGTGAAGTGGCTTTTGCAATGATCAAAGAACTAGTCTATGGAGCTCCGATCTTATGAGGCCCTGACTGGGCACTCCCATTCCATATCCATACCGATGCCTCTTAGACATCAACTGGGGTAGTTTTGGGACAACAGGAGGATAAGAAGTTGTATGCAGTTTATTATGTCAGCAAGAATTTGACTCCTGCTGAATTAAACTACACGGTAACTGAAAAAGAATTACTGGCTGTTATTTATGCTATCAATAAATTCCAACATTACATTACTGGATATCCTACTTTTGTGCATACTGGTCACGCATCAATCAGGTACTTGATGAATAAACCTATCACCCCTGGTCGCATCACAAGGTGGTTAATGTTAATTCAAGAATTTGAAATTACTATAGTAGACAGATCAGGGAAGGATAATGTAGTTGCTGAGTTTCTGTCTAGACTGGATACTAGTGATGAAGGCACACCCATAGGAGATAGTTTTCCGGATGAACACCTTTTTGAAATTTCTATTAATACTCCTTGGTATGAAAATATTGCTAGTTATCTTGCTACAGGGAAGCTTCCTCATCATTTTTCATACAGGGAACATTGAAACATTATTCATCATAGTGCCCGTCATTCTTGGATAGAAGGATATCTTTTTCATACAGGGCTCGATCAGAAAATATGACATTGTGTAGGAGAGGATGACATCTATGATGTCCTGAAGGATTCTCAGGATGGCCCTTGTGGAGGACACTTTGCAGATAAACAGACATGGCATAAGGTGTTACAGATGGGATATTACTGGCCCTCCATCTTCCAGGATGCAAGAAACTATATCCTAAGGTGTGATAGTTGCCAACAGATGGGTTAGCTTGGTCGATCAGATGAAATGTTGCTACAGCCCTAGGTAGTCCTTAAGCCTTTTGAAAAATGGGTTATTCATTTTTTTGGCCATTTTAGCCCATCTTCACATCAGAAAGGTCATATTTGGGTCTGCACGGATTATGGAAAAAAGTGGGTGGAAGCTAAGGCTGTTGTGAAAGCAACATAATAGGTTGTTTCAGACTTTCTATTTGAAGAGATTTTTGCTTGATATGGTGCTTCGAGAGAGATTGTTTTAGATGGAGGAGCGCAATTCACATCACACATGATAGAAAGACTTATGAAAAAGTATGGAATCAAGTATAGGGTGACATCTCTATACCATCCCCAGGTGAATGGTCAAGTGGAAAGCACGAACAAGGTATTAGAAAATATTATCACAAAGGACGTGGCAAGAAATCGCCGAGATTGGGCTGAAAAAATTCCTGAAGCTCTCTGGGCATGCATAACAACATGGCAGAATACAACATGGTTTTCACCATTTGAGTTGGTTTATGGAAAATCCCCATTTTTTCCAGTAGAATTTGAGATCAGCACGCTCAGAACAACTCTTGAAGTAGGGCTAGATCTGTCAAAAGCCCAGAAACATTGACTGGAATAGCTAAATGAGGTAGATGAAATTCGTTCAATGGTTGTTCAAAAAACTACTGCAATCCAATAATAGAGAAAAAAATGGCATGATAAATTTATCAAGAATAAGGTGTTTCACAGAGGGGATTGGGCATTACTCTACGATTCTTGCTTTAAGGATTTTAAAGGAAAAATTTGGTCTGATTGGATGGGACCTTATGAAGTTGATGTAGTGTTTGATAATGGAACTATCAGACATGTCACAATTGACGATACACATGCCTCTTTTACAGTAAATGGGCATCATCTTAGATTGTATCACCACCCAGCTTTTAAGGATGCCTTCATCAAACATCTGTTTGAAATATATATATAGTAATAATAATAAAAAATATAAATAAAATATTGTTACTACTCAATTGTTTTTGCAGGTACTACTATCGGTGTGCAATTATGCAGAGATTGAAATTTTCTAAGTACTCGGTGCTGTTACTCCGATGCTGTTACTCTTATCGGTGGTGAAAATTCTTCTAAGTACGCGGTGTTGTTACTCCTTCGGTGCTCCGATGTTGTTACTCCTCTGGGTTGTGAAAATTTTCTAAGTGTCCGATGTTGTTACTCCTTCGGTGTTGTTACTCCTCTAGTGCTGTTACTCCATAAAATTTTCTATGTACCTGGTGTTGTTACTCCGAAATTTTTTCTAAGTACCCGATGTTGTTACTCCTCCGATGTTGTTACTCCGTAAAATTTTCTAAGTGTACAGTGTTGTTATTCCTCCAATGTTGTTACTCCTCCGGTGCTGTTACTCTATAAAATTTTCTAAGTGTTCGGTGCTGTTACTTCGTCAAATTTTCTAAGTGTCTGGTGTTGTTACTCCATCTAAGTGGTACTCCTCCGAGGCTAGTACTCCGCTGAGGTAAGTCGCCAGGTACGTCCCTGATTGACTTTTGCGGATTTGATTAAATATTCCTTTGACATGACATTGACATGACCATGGAAGATCATCTATTAGTTGGGGGAGGTGTTGTCATAACTAAAACGACAATGTAATCAAATCATAATAATGATTTTCCAACGTCATCATTAGAACCCGTGCCACTATGTACACTCCATGATTATTACCCCATTCCGCACAATTATTAATATACATTGGGAATAGAGATAAGTACATTTATGTTAGTTAAACGGTCCTTTCCAATTCTGCGGAATAACTACCATTATTATCCTCCATCGTTATTATTATCACAAAATTGCATCTGATTGGCTGCTAATCAGACAAAATTTATGTAACTGTTTCAAAACAATCTTGTGACTGAAGCTTAGCCTCTTCAGTCTGAGAGGGATCTCTCAAAGGGTTAATGATATTGAATAAAGATGTATTTAAATGGCTAACTCTACTTGGAAAACAACTTGCCTATGATGAGTATAGGTTGAAAATAGAATCAGTCTGCAAACATTGGGATTATGGAGTCAAAAATTTTAGTGATTCAGTAGTAAGTTCACTTGACATGGAAGCTGAGGCAGGTAAGAGTTTTTAGCAGAAGTACACACACATGAAATAGGAAATCACACAGCCAATTCATCTATAAATTAAGTCAGAGCATTAAATGAATGAATTTTGAGTATTAAAGATGAAAACCAATTCAAATAGTACACATCAAAGATATAGATAAGATAGGCACTAAAAGCTCAAACAAAATCTTAGGTTGGTCAAGAAACAAGTCTCTGTATTACTGGAAACAATCAATTTACATAAAGATGCAGTTTTGCTAAAAAATCTCCAACCCTTGACAAATTCGACTCAATGGCCTTTAATAAAATTGTTACATCATGAGATGATCTGCCTCCTGGCTAGATCCATCAAATTTTTGCCTAATGTCACCTTGCATAACCATATAACATCAACTTAATGACAAAAAGACAACTATCCTACTTGACAGTCCTTTTCCTAATAGGACTCAAACTACTCATTATTGCCTTTAACAACCTTATCTTCTGAAGTAATAACATTCTTTGACAAGTATGCTTCACATGTTCGAATTGAGGTGACAGGATTCATCACTTTATGACCACTTAACTGATCTCCTCTAAAACTGGAAACAAAACCCTGTTTTTTAGGAGAATAGTCTTCTTCTTCCACGAATGCTTTGGCTACCAATTTATCTTCAATTCGTGGTCTTTGAGTGCTAAATAATTGATTTTCATGGTCTTTAAGACTTCAATAATCTCCAGATGTCAAAAATTCTCCAAAACATGCTAAAAAGGCTGAAATATAGTACGCTACGAAAGTAAGGCAGTTTCGTAGCGTACTTTTATAGTGCTACAAAACATTGCCTTTACCCTCAAAATTTTTGATACTTTCTTTTTGCATAGTCTTAATCATCATTAGACACATCTCCCACACTAATTTCACCTCTTGAAAACATCCAAAACTGGTTCAAAAAGTAAAAAGAATAGCTACAATAGTTTCATAGCGTTTTTCTGTCCTTCAAGCCAAGGCATGCTACGAAACTGCTGAAAAGTGCTAAAAATCCAGATTTTTGTGTAATTTTGAAAACTGAACCCTGTAAGTGCCAAGATATTGTCTCTAACATGTCATTAGCCTTAAAAAACCATAAACCAACTCACCTTATGATCCTTGAGGCATTTTTTCCTCATTAATAATTGGTTGAGCTATTGGCTCTTCAAGCACTGTCATTTTAAGGCCTTTTTTCTCTAACTCTTCATGAATTAGTTCAAGTTGCTCTTGAAGGTCTTTAACCTAGTCTTTCAATCTTCTATTGGTGGCTTTCAATTGTGTGTTCATCCTCCTGATATTTTTAGCCTCTTTCCTTGCTGGAATAGTCCATTTGATGAGTTGTTGTGTGTTATCCAAAGTCTTGGAGACAATGTCAACCTTTTCTTCCCAATTTGCCTTTATATTTTCAAATTAAATATTCTCTACATTGTGTTTCCTTACTTCTCTTTTCATAACAAAAATTTCATGATTGGCCAATCTCAAATTTTCTTCAAGGAGCCGCAACTATGTTTTTTCCATCACCTTCTCTTTTCCCTTCTTTGATTTGCTGACTGTATCTTTCTCTGTAGGTGATGAAAGGTCAATAATCTCTTGAGGTGGCTGAACTATGTCTGTAAGTGGTTGAACTTCTTTACTGCTCTCTAATAGTTTCCGAGCATTCCTTGCCATAAGCTTTCTTTCTTGGAACATGAAACCTACATCTTCTCCCTCAAATTCTAATTTCTTTGTAGATTTAGCCTTTTTTAACTTCTGTCCACCTTCTTCTATAAACTCAGCTTGGACAATAGGATTTTCCTCTATGTCAACGGCATGTAAAATATCTTCTAGATTTCCCTTAACTTCTTCTCTGTCTTCTACAACCACTATTTTCTTTTCTAAAACCACTGTTTGGCTCCTTGTCATCCTTTTGGTTCCTTGTTTACTAACAATTTGCTCACTTGGTTCTCTTGTGGGTTCACTTGGTTCTACTACCAATGGTTCCCTCTGTTCTGCTGCTAATGGTGATGAAATTCTCCTAGGCTTAGGAGTCCTTGAAGAAGTAAGAGTATCCAACTCAAAACCACTAAAAAACAAGAATAAGGACCAGTCTTTGCCTAACCTTTGAAGTTCATCTAAAACCAATAACTTCATTAAACCATGATGAAATAATGAAGTCTCACTCCCCTCATATTTTTCTTGGACCTTATCTACTATTTTTGACAAACTTATATGCAAATAGAAAGGTAGATCAAGGGAAATATTACCAGTAAAGTGCATAAGTAATTTGAAATGATATGAGTAGACTTTGTGGTATCTCCCTTCACAAGTAAAGTACTTTTGGATGATGAGAAACAATTTTTAATATTTTTATTTTATGTAACTTCTTGAAATAACATTGGTGAGATCCATTTCAGTATGCTCATGCTTCATGAACTCTTTGCACTGCTCCATGTTAAACTTGAAACCTTTGAACCAGTTATCCTGACCTCTTGGAATCTCTGTAGTAGCTGCAATAACCTCTGGTGTGATGGAAAAATTGAGCATTTCCACTTCAGTGGCTGTTCCATTGGAATTCAAAGAAAACTCCTTGGACAACTGTGTATGACAACCTTGTAATTTCTCACAAAACTGTAGGCAACCTGCCGTTTTGAAAGCTTCCACTACTGTTGGGTCTTCATTAATCAAATTCATATCTGCAGGTTCATATATCAGGCATTGGCCACTCTTGTTGGTCCTTCTTTTCTCTTCCATGGTTTCTTCAATGTCTTCACAGCCTCACTTGATGAATTTCAGCCTTGCTTGATGAATTTCAGCCTCGCTTGATGATGCTTAATGTAAACCTTTGAAATCACCAGCCACAACTTTGGCTTAGTGTACTAGCTCTCCAGACCTCATTATCACGCAAGAAGGAATGAGAAATTAGAAATGAATGAATTAGGAAAGGATTTGAAGTTTTTATGTCTCTTCATGACCTTATGCTGACTCATACATACCTAAACTGATCATGATGACTGCAGACCTAAGCATGTACCTTGGATTTATCCCTTCATGACTCGAATGACATCTTACCTACTCATTCCCAATAATTTTCTGACACCTAACAACTAGAATGACAAGACAGACAGAAAACTGCGCTTTTGTAGCATTTTTAGTGTTAATTTGGTTGTTTTCGCTGCGAAACTACCAGCAGTTTCGTAGCGAAAAGTGAATTTTCACAGTGTATTTCACTACGAAAATGTGGTTTCTTGGCTAAATTGGCACTTTCAGTACAAAAACCTTGGAAATTGAAATCAACCAGAAAATGATGAATGATGTGACATGAGGGAGTTTAAAAATGAGTGGGTTTAGACCTTAGGGTAAACTTAAACAATAAAAATTTAATATTTCCCTTGAACAAACTTAAAAATGAATCTTACAACCCTATTTTTAACACATGAACCTATTTAACCTTGTCAAAATGACGCTTCATTTTTTTTGGGTGATAACAGTGGCTCCACTTGGGATGGTGTGCCCCTGTGGTACACCAAAGAACCTGTAGTTCTAGTGCAATCCATATTCTTGGAAATAAAAACTCTGAAATTTATGAAAACTTTGCCAAGCTCTTATGGCCTTCTCCTCTGGCTCAAGCTTGATGATTACTGCTGAAAAACCAAATCTATACATATTGAAAAGATGCTCATTCTACTTGAGCTTATTCACACATGCTCCTACCTACCCTAACAACTGCAATCTTCATGTTTGATTCAAGCAACATGAAACTTCCAATGAAGCCAGTCACTGATCTGATCTAACATTTGAACCTCTTGACTACACTTGAACCAAAAGTAAGCATGATACTGAAATGACCAAGGAAACATAAAATGTATATGATCCTCATAATGAAAACATAACTGGAAATTTGAACTGTAGAACTCTTCCATGTAGTCAACTATAGGATCATAGAAGACATAATCTGTTTGATGATTGTCAAGACATTCTCTAGCTTTGGACAAATCATATATGCTTTGCTCAACAACACAAGATTTCAATTGTGTGCTATCAAACTGATTTTCAAAAACAGGGTATTCTTCCTCAATCTCAAAAGAGAAAGGTAGCAACACCCTTTCTTTGTATTCTGGAATGATTTTTTTTTCAAAAGACTGATCTTGATCATTAAGACTATAGGATTGAATTTGACCTTCTAAAAATTCAATGTCTTTCTCAATGTTCTTAGCAACTTCATCCAAAAATTGAATCTTATCTTATGACTTGCACTCAAATGATTTTAGATAAGAAGACAATGACAAAGAAACATTTTCATCTACTTCCTCATTAGTATGATCAGCATTCCATTGTTTAAAACCTTGAATGGAAGGAGAGTCTGCCACCAACTCTATTCTTTCTATCCATTCTTCCAAAAACATAAGCCAAAAATCTACAAATGACTTAATAGATTTGACTGGAAGGCTTTCAATCCACTGTTTACATTTCCCTTGAAATGAATCATAGAACAATATAATGCAAACATCTTCATGTTTGAATCTAAGAAGCTCAGTAAAGTCACAGAAATATGATGTATGCTTCAAGGTCAAACTCAAATCTTCCCCATTGAATTTTGGACCATTCCTTAAAAAATATGCATTTTTGGGAAAAGGATTTGGGAAGCCATAATTTTTTGAAAAATCTATACATGCATACCTTGAAACAAGAATGGTAGCATCTGAGTTCTTCATAAGTCCAGTGGAATTACCATGAATCTATGAAATTTTGGATTCTTCAATAATGGAGTCACCAAGGTAGTTGCAACCTCGAATAGATTCTAAGCTCTTGCTACCTTCAAGTGTTCAACTTTAAAATTTCGGGAGATGTATATCTTCGACTCCCGGCAGACGCACAAAAATGTTATCACAAAATTTTATCTGATTGGCTACTAACCAGACAAAATTTATGTAACTATTTCAAACCAATCTTGTGACTGAAGCTTAGCCTCTTCAGTCTGAGAGGGCTCTCTCAAAGGGTTAATGATATTGAATAAAGATGTATTTAGATGGCTAACTCTACTTGGAAAACAACTTGCTTGTGATGAGTATAGGTTGAAAATAGTATCAGTCTACAAACATTGGGCTTATGGAGTCAACACTTTCAGTGATTTAGTAGTAATTTCACCTGACATGGAAGATGAGGTAGGTAAGTGTTTTTAGCAGAAGTACACACACATGAAACAGAAAATCACACAGTCAATTCATCTATAAAGGAAGTCAGAGCATTAAATGAATGAATTCTGAGTATTAAAGATGAAAACCACTTCAAATAGTACACATCAAAGATATAGATAAGATAGGCACTATAAATTCAATCAGAATCTCAGGTTGGTCAAGAAATAAGTCTCTGTATTATTGGAAATAATCAATTTACATAAAGCTACATTTTTGCCAAAAAATCTCCAACCCTTGAAAAATTTGACTCAATGGCCTTTAATAGACTTGTTACATCATGAGATGATCTGCCTCCTGGCTAGATTCATCAAATTTTTGCCTAATGACACCTTTCATAACCATAAAACATCAACTTAATGACAAAAAGACATTTATCCTACTTGACAGTCCTTTTCCTAATAGGACTCAAACTACTCATTATTGCCTTTAACAACCTTATCTTCTAAAGTAATTACATTCTTTGACAAGTATGCTTTCACATGTTCGAATTGAGGTGATGGGACTCATCATTTTATGACCACTTAACTGACCTCCTCTAAAACTGGAAACAAAACCCTGTTTTTTAGGGAAATGGACTTCTTCTCCCACAAATGATTTGGCTGCCAATTTATCTTCAGTTCATGGTATTTGAGTGCTGAATAATTGATTTTCGGTATTTAACACTTCAATAATCTCCATATGTCAAAAATGCTCCAAAACCTGCTAAAAAGGCTGAAATACAGTACGCTACGAAAGTAAGGTAGTTTCGTAGCGTACTTTCGTAGCGCTGCAAAACATGCCCTTTACCCTCAAATTTTTTTATTCTTTCCTTTTGCATAGTCTTCATCATAAATAGACACGTCTCCCACACCAATTTCACCTCTTTACAGCAACCAAAACTGGTTCAAAAAGTAAAATTAACAGCTACAGTAGTTCTGTAGCGTTTTGTTGTCCTTCAAGCCCAGGCACGCTACGAAAATGCTGAAAAGTGCTGAAAATCCAGATTTTTTATGTAATTTTGAAAACTGAATCCTCTAAGTGCCAAAATCTTGTCTCTAACATGTCATTAGCCTTTGAAAACCATAAACCAACTTACCTTATGATCCTTGAGGCACTTCTTCCTCATTAATAATTGGTTGAGCTATTGGCTCTTCAAGCACTGTCATTTTAAGGCCTTTTTTATCTAACTCTTCATGAATTAGTTCAAGTTGCTCTTGAAGGTCTTTAACCTAGTTTCAATATTCTATTGGTGGCTTTCAACTATGTGTTTATCGTCCTGACATGTTTAGCCTCTTTCCTTGCTGGAATAGTCCATTTGATGAGCTGTTGTGTGTTATCCAAAGTCTTGGAGATAGTGTCAACCTGTTCTTCCCAAATTGCCTTCATCTTTTCAAATTGAGTCTTATCTACACTGTGTTTCCTTGCTTCTCTTTTCATAATAGAAATTTCATGATTGGCCAATTTCAATTTTTCTTCAAGGAGCTACAACTCTGTTTTTCCATCACCTTCTCTTTTCCCTTCTTTGATTTGCTAACTGTATCTTTCTCTGTAGGTGATGAAAGGTCAATAATCTCTTGAGGTGGCTGAACTGTGTCAGTAGGTGGTTGAACTTCTTTACTACTCTCTAATATCTTCCTAGCATGCCTTGTCATAGGATTTCTTTCTCAGAGCATGAAACCTCCATATTCTCCCTCAAATTCTAATTTCTTTGCAAATTTGGCCTTTTTAACTTCTGTCCAACTTCCTCTATAAACTCAGCTTGGACAATAGGAGTTTCCTCTATGTCAATGGCATGTAAAATATCTTCTAGATTTACCTTAGCTTCTGCTCTGTCTTCTACAGCCACTGTTTTCTTTTCTAAAACCATTGTTTGGCTCCTTGTCATCCTTTTGGTTCCTTGTTTACTAACAGTTTGTTTTTGTTTTGTAGGTTTGACCACTTTTGACTTCTGTTTTGCAGGTGGGACACTTGGTGTATCAAGACTCTGCATTTTCTCTGGCTCCTTCATAATTTTCTCACTTGGTTCTACTGTTGCAGGTTCACTTGGTTCTGCTACCAATGGTTCCCTCTGTTCTGCTGCTAATGGTGATGGAATTCTCCTAGGCTTAGGAATTCCTTAAGGAGTAAGAGCATCCAACTCAAAACGACTAACAAAAAAAAATGAGGACCACTATCTGCCTAACCTTTGAAGTTTATATAAAACCAATAAATTCATTAAACCATGATGAAATAATGAAGTCTCACTACCCTCAGACTTTTCTTGGACCTTATCTGCCATTTTTTACAAACTTCTATGCAAATAGAAAGGTAGATCAAGGGAAATATTACCAGTAAAGTGCAGAATTAATTTGAAATGATATGAGTAGACTTTGTGGTATATCCCTTTACAAGTAAAGTACTTTTGGATGATGAGCATCAATTTTGAATAGTTGTCTTTTATGTAACTTCTTGGAATATCATTGGTGAGATATATTTCAGTATGCTTAGGCTTCATGAACTCTTTGCACTGCTCCATGTTAAACTTGAAACCTTTGAACTAGTTATCCCGACCTCTTGGAATCTCTATAACAGCTGCAGTAACCTCTGGTGTGATGGAAAAATTGAGCATTCCCACTTTAGTGGCTGTTACACTAAAATTCAAAGCAAACTCCTTGGACACCTGTGTATGAAAACCTTGTAATTTCCCACAAAACTGTAGGCAACCCGCCCTTCTGAAAGCTTCCACTACTGTTGGGTCTTCATTGATCAAATTCATGTCTGCAGGTTCATATCTCAAGCATTAGCCACCCTTGTTGGTCCTTCTTTTCTCTGCCATGGTTTCTTCAATGTCTTCACAACCTCGCATGATGAATTGCAACCTCGCTTGATGATGCTCAATGTAAAACTTTGAAAACACCAGACACAACTTTGGCTTACTGTACTAGCTCTCCAGAGCTCAATATCACGCAAGAAGGAATGAGAAATTAGAAATGAATGAATTAGGAAAGGATTTGAAGTTTTGATGTATCTTCATGACCTTATGATGAATCATATATACCTAAACTGATCATGATGACTAAAGACCTAAGCATTTACCTTGGATTTATCCCTCCATGACTCGAATGACATCTAACTTTCTCATTCCCAATGATTTTCTGACACCTAATAGCTAGACTGACAAGACAGACAAAAAACCATGCTTTCGTAGCATTTTTAGTGTTAATTTGGCTGTTTTCGCTACGAAACTATCAGCAGTTTCGTAGCGAAAAGTGACTTTTCACAATCTATTTCGCTACGAAACTGTGTTTTCTTGGCTAAATTGTCACTTTCGGTACAAAAACCTTGGAAATTGAAATCAGTTAGAAAATGATGAATGATGTGACATGAGGGAGTTTAAAAATGAGTGGGTTTAGACCTTAGGGTAAACTTAAACAATAAAAATTTAATATTTCCCTTGACCAAACTTAAAAATGAATCTTACAACCCTATTTTTGACACATGAACCTATTTAACCTTGTCAAAATGATGCTTCATTTTTTTTGGGTGATAACAATTACCATAATCCACCATGATTTTTCCCATTTCCCAAAAAATCACCTTCTGTATTTTACTATTACCTTATTTCATTTTCTACCATTCTATCACCGCAAGGATTATATGCCGATACTCTCTCCCAACGGTCCTCTACTACTCCAAAGTGATATTACTGAGCTATCACGGAATGGGTGGACTGGCTGGACTAGCTATGAGACATGAACCAGAGAACAAAACTCTGGCTTGCAGCAATGTAGATGTATGGAAAATATTTTTAGATGCAGGCTTGGATGTGTACTTTGACAAGTTGCAAGGATTCGGCGAAACTATCACAACCGAATTCACATTGAACTTGGAGTGAAATCACTCTAGAGTGCGGGGTTTGGATATTGCTGTCACAGAGGAAGCCATCTCGGTGGTCAGTGGACTACCACAACAGTGGCATAAATGGTTCTCTCGAAAGTCCCCTTTTCCAGAATTCCCATAATTGTTTTTACAGGCTGGGTAAAAAACGGTCCAGAAGGGAAGGGGATATGATCGTAAGTGATCTAGGTGGATATTGGTGGTCAACCGCCTATTCCACTTGGAGCTTCACCATTGTCTCTTTCAGTTTTTCAGTTTCGGCACAACTTACTATTTTTAGCAGTTTTTTGGGTCCGAACTTTTGAAGCCGTTTTGAGGCCCTAAACGACGTTTTTTGGGAAAACGAAGAGCAACATAGGTCCTCAGCTGACCACCAATCGTGGCGCTCACCACCGTGCTCAACTCTTGTGGGCACGAGACTTCTAATTGGCCGCTTCTCTATGAGAGTGAACCAGAATTCGGCCACACTTACAAGGCACTCTTGGGGGGTACGCAAGTTCCAATTTTTCACCTCCAATATGCACTTTTATGTCACCTGGGACACCTTTGTGTTCCTTCAAGCGAGCGTGCCAAGATGATATGGGAAGCACACTACAATCGAGTTGTGGGGAATTTTGGGGTCGAGAAAACAGTATCAATCGCAAAAGTATTTCTATTGGCTGAACCTTCGAAAGAATGTCAAGAAGCACATCAGATCATGCACTGCTTGTGCCATTGCCAAATTGACCATCAAGAAGCAAGGCCTATATACTCTGCTACCTACCCCTAGTCGACCTTGGGAATCCATCTCCATGGATTACATGTCGGGCCTGCCCTCTACTAAGTAGGGAAATGACTGTGTTTTCGTGGTCGTCGACAGATTCTCGAAGATGGCCATTATGGCAGCCTGCAAGAAGAATATCACAGCAGAAGCCACTGCTAAACTCTTCTTTGAACGAGTGTGGGTGCACTTTGGGATCCCATAGTCTATCATATCATATCGGGATAGCAGGTTCCTCAACACATTTTGGTCTAGCCTCTGGTCAATGTTGGATACCAAGCTCACCAAGTCCACAACTTTCCATCCCCAAACAGATGGCCAAACAGAGGTCCTCAATAGAATGATTGTACACATTCTACGCATGTACAATTCAAAGCATCCACACACATGGGATGAGAGCCTCCCCTATGTAAAACATAGTTATAATCGGGCTCTCCACAGTTCAATTGGCCATAGCCCCTTTCAGGTGGGCTTGGGATTCCAGCCACTATGTCCCATTAACGTAGCCATGCCATTTGCAGTTGCTCAGGCCAATTCAGCTCATGTCCAGTCTGAAGTTGACAAAGCCAGTAGCTTCATCGAGCGCATTCAACACATCTGCCAACAGGTTCATGATATATTGGACAGAGCCAATGCCAAGTACAAGCAACTCCATGATCAACACCGGGTGCCACACAACTTCCAGGTGGGCGACAAAGTATGGCTACATTTGCAGAAGGAGCGCCTCACTGGACCCCATCGCAAGCTTCGCCCACTCCGATACGGGCCGTACACCATCACCAAGGCTGTGGGGAACAATGCCTTCGAGCTCAGTATTCCACCATTCCTTGGTCTGCACCCAGTCTTCAATGTGGATCGCCTTCGTCCTTACTTCCCACCTCTACTGGACACCTCGGACATTGCAGAACAACTCACCTGCTTCGAGTTAAACGGTACATGGAGCAGTTACACAGTTGTATCATGGACATGCAAATCAAGAACACTCACCAACAAAAGATCCAACTGTATCGGGTTGTCAAAGCTGGCCAACTCCTGCACCAAGGAAAGTGGTTCACCAGGGACCAAGTTCAATAGAAATTTCCTCATCTCATGGAGCAACTTAACGCAATGGGGACCATTGCTTCCTAAGGGGGGAGGAATGATCCAGGTGGATATTGGTGGTCAACCGCCTATTCCACTTGGGGCCCCACCATTTTCTCTTTCATTTTTTCAGTTTCGACACAACTTACTGTTTTTAGCAGTTTTTCGGGTCCTGAACTTCTGAAGCCGTTTTGAGGCCCTAAACGACATTTTTTGGGAAAACGGAGAGAAACATGAGTCCATGGACTAATTCTTCTCATTCAAAATTTGTAGTCCTCGGATAGATATTTCTAACGAGGTATGGTACGCATCAAATGGAGATCGTATGCCAAAGTTACGCCCCTGGGAAGTTGAAACACCAATTTACCCAAACGGGGCCCATAGTTTTGGCGCTTACGTCTCTGGGGTTGGGGTTTTAGTTTGTTTGGTTCCCATTGTTTTCAAAAAATAATAAATAGGCCTTGAGCCTCATTTTGTGTGCACAGTTCGAGCACCTTGGCCACCACATCTCTTCTAAGAGATATCTACCAGTGCCCTAGCTAGTTTTATTTCCATTCTGTCTGTAAGCAAATTTCAGTTCTTTGATATTAATGAAATGAAGTGTTATTTCCGCTGCATCTCTGTATTTATGGTTATGTGTTTATTTTGTGGCATTCCTGCATAAATCCGGATCAGTAAGTACCTGCCATATCCATGGGGTGAGGTGGCATATTTTGTGATAAGGTATATAACCTGTGAAGGGTAACTTTCTAATTTGTTTAAATACCACTTCAAGCTTTTGGCGCACCTTCGGTTTCTACAGACACAAATCCATTCGTTGGATATGCCTTTCTTCCTATGGAAAAGTCTTCACCTCATGGCACAATCTGCTTGCTGCTCCTAATAGGTATTAGAGGTCCTCACAAATCATGGGTTGGTCCAGTTATTGTTAATGCATGCTCTGGCTCAAATCCCTGTGCCCTAGGCAAAATTCATTGAATTATCAGAAGAAGAACTTCAGGTTGTGATATCTACAAGGGAGGAGGATGAAGCAGAAGAAATGGAGGTAGAGAAGGCCTCAGTCGACGCTGTCACATAAGAACCATTATCGCCTGTTGGTTCATTAGGGGAAGAAGCAATGGAAGCAGAAGAACCACAGTCGATGCTGCCACACAAGAACTAGCATCGCCTATTGGTTCTTTAGGGACAGAAGTAATGGAAATGGAAGAAGTCACAGTCGATGCTGTTCCACAAGAACCAATATCATCTGTTAGTCTAGTAGGTATAGAAGCAATGGAGATGGAAGATGAAGTTGACGTTGTTCCACAGGAACCAACGTCAAATGGCAATGCACAAAGAGGATCGTCACTAGTCAGGGTATTGATAAGTAGTGATGTCACACAAGAACTAGCACCACCTGTCCATGTAATTTTGGGGTCTGAAGCGAGCGGTGGTGTTACACAAGAATCACCACCACTAGCTCAAAATAATCATGAAATTGTAGAAGGAACAGGTCCTGCAGTCGACACTGCTCCACAAGAACCAGTGTCAACTACTGGACAAGAAGATAATATATAAGAAATCTTGGTTCAATCAGTGAACAAAAAGGATGGGGAGAAATAACCTGAAGCAACAGGCATAGTCGGGAAAAAAATTGAAGAAGGTGTTTTCCTGCAACTTTACCAAAAGGGGAAAATAATTTTTTTTCCCCTCAGTGTTTGGTGGAAGAAAGAGATATTCCCCCAACTTTAGAATCTGTTGGAGCAATTTTGGATACAATGGCCGCTACACTCATCTAGGAGCCAGTGCTCGCTGATACACAGACAAAGCAAACTGGAAGTGTAACAGTCGACACTGAGAAACAAGAACCTATGTCGACTGAAGTTCGTGTCGAAGAAATAATGGTCGATGCCACCCCTTCAGGGCCGCAAAAATAAATTGATCTTGTAGAAGCTGACCCGTAAGGGTCGAAAAAAATTCTTGGACCACTAGGAGATGGCCTTGTGACATAACAAATGCAAGGGAAGGAGGTCAAGGGTGATGCATAGCTAACTGCAGGAATTCCTGAGCCAAAAAGGGAAAATGAAGAGGTTACTCCCCAAATGGAAGGACAAATCAAATAAGTTAGGGTAATGCAGGAGCCGGTCGACACGTTTGTTGACAATAATCCACAAAATCCCGAACCAGCTACAGGACCAACAGAAGAAGTCACCGTAAAACAAGAAATCATATAACAATGTGTGAAAAGGAGACCCCCTCTTAAAGAAAGGTACCAAATTCAATTTAATGAAGCCATGCAATTAAAGATAAAAAATCACAAATTGAGAAAGATGGCATTGTGTTTATAGAATAAAGTGAGGAGATAAAGGGGAAAGGATGAAAAATCGAGGGCCAAGTCCGTCTCATTGGCAGTACAGACAAAGTACATTCCTACAACTTCTATTGCTACACAAACCGAGCCCATTAAGTATATATTTGAAGCCCGAGAATTATTTTTAGCTGTTGAAATTTAGAAATGGCAGGCTGCTTCGTCTTGTCTCCAACAGGGAACAATCACTTTGAAGGCCCATCAAGAAGAAGTAAAGAGAATCCGTGAACAAGCTTCACAAACCATCACTAGTTATATAGACCAGATCGACAAAGAGAAGCAAAAGAGGGAGAAACAACGGAAGAAGATTGAGAACTTGGAAGAGAAGGTGCGAGTATTGAAGGCTGATAAAGATGAAATGTTTACCTTGGCACAACAGGTGATGGCTTACCGACCCCATGGTCATAGCTATGCTATGTTTCTTCACGAGAAATATCTTTTCTTCTATCTGGAAAACATCCATCATGAGGTCATTCACGCAATAGAATACCATATAAAATTTTTGTGCATCTTAAGAATTCGTGATGTCTTGAATCAACATTTGACGTGTGAACTGTATATGCATGAATACTTCCTGGGTGATGATCAAAAATTTAATCCAACCTCATTTGTGGGAATGTTCAATTGAGAGCCTTTACTTCCTAGAAAATTAATCAGGTTAAATGGAAGAAGGATTTTGACACATTTGAAGAAAATCAAGCCACAAAGCCACTTGTCCTTTGAAGGGAAAATGGTCAGTCTGTACATATTTATAATAAGCACGCCAACTTTTTACAGATTGAGGGACGTAAAGCACAGATGTTGGCAACACATAAATGGTGCACTAATTTATGTACAAAACAAGTGGTCACTTTTCAATATGAGGCTCAGGAAAACTGCCAGAAAATATGGATGTTGTCATCATCAACTGTCAGAATATGGGATACTTTTGGGGCCCCTAACTTTGCACGAGAATTAGAAAGGTTGCTACATTATGTTGCATGCATACACACTTGTGGGGTCTGATGGATGGGTTTGAGGTTCCAGTTTCCCGTCGTATGGATATCGGCAGATCAATACACTCCAAATTATAATGTGAGCAATGATTGGTGGAGGGAATTTCTTATGATAGAAGGGTATAAACCTCCAGGAACAGAAATGGCTGGGAAATATGACCTTGCTCAGCTTCACGTTGATCACAACCACTCTAACCTAGACTTGCGTAGGTGACGAGTTGCATGAGGACATGCAGAAAGACTAGTTGGGGGGAGATGTTGGGAGCTAAACTTGCATACCTTTTCCTTCCATTCTATCCTATTTACTTCTCCATTTGTACCATTAACATGCAATTTATTTCCTAAAGTGCACAGATATACCCCTTGTCATGTCTTTATGGATTATTTAGTCAATGAAGCATAGTCATGGGGATTATTACCTAAGCGGCTTGGTAATTTCGCTATTCTTGTAGATTCGAAGGTCAGATGATCAAGTTCGCAATTCCAGGGAAAGCTATTGAGCTGGCAGCGCTATCTTGGGACAACGCTGTAACGGTGGAATAGATTCAGATCCCTTCCTTTGCTATATTTTGCATTCATTTTTGTCTATCATAACCACTGTGTAAATGTAGGCAATGACTACTATGATTTCATGAACTATAACTGTAATCATTTGTATAAGAGAGGATATGAAGCTGTGAATTGGGGGTTGGATAGCAAGAGAATTGAGAATCTATAACAAGAATTTTTGTTCAAGTTAATGTAATTCGTCTTTCTGGTTCTTTCATGAGTTTGTGATTATACCACAACCCTAATCAGGGAGTTGGCCCCACTCTCCTGACTAGGTGATGTTTAATTTATGTGTGTGATTAGTTTCTTTTACTGCATCGTGTTTTTCCTTAATTGTTGTGATAGTTAATGTGATTTCTGTAATTCTTATTTGCTGTGGATTTATTCACTATTTTACAATTGATTGCTGCTATCCTTTCATTTTTGTTACAGTTGTTTGTTGTTTTACATAGCTTATCGAATTCGTGATCGATACATGATTGTGTAATTGTCATTTGCATATATTTTTCATGTTAGCCTTGCCATAACCAGTGCATCCCTAATTGATAATTAATGTGAGAAAGGGTTGAATTATATCATTCACACTTGGACACCAAAACAATGCCCCTACCACTTTTTATAGAGCAATACTGATCATTTTTTCCGAGTTTCTCCATGATTATGTGGAAATTTACATGGATGATTTCACTCCCTATGGGTATAATATCCAAGAGGCCCTCTCCAATATGGGTAAATTCTTGAGGATATGCATTGAAATGCATCTATCTCTGAGTCCTAAGAAGTGTGATTCTTGAGGAATTCATGGATTGTCCTTGACCACTCCATATCTCAGGCAGGGATACAAGTAGACCCAAACAAAATTTCCATCATAAAAAGGGTTCCTATTCCTCAGAAGCAGAGAGATGTTAGGAGTTTCTTTGGCTTGTATGCTTACCATAGGAGATTCATCAAGGATTTTAGCAAGGTGGATAGACCATTGTTTGGATTTCTGGTCAAATATTCTGAATTTTGTTGGTCAAGTATTTTTCAAGAGGCCTTTGAAATCATAAAGGAAACGCTAACCACTTCCCCTATACTTCGAGGTCCCAACTGGGCTCTGCCTTTCCATATCCATATTGAGGCCTCAGATAAAGCTGTGGGGGAATCCTTGGGGCAAATGGATGATGGGTTTCCCTATTCCATTTAGTTCATCAACAAAAAATTGTCAAAGTTTGAACTGAACTACACTGTCAATAAGAAAGAGATTTTAGTTGTTGTCCATTCCTTGAATAAATTTAGAAATTATATTACCATGTAACAAACTTTTGTGCATACTGACCATGCAATAATTAAATTCTTAATGAAAAAACTTGATGTGAATGTTAGAATTATTCGATGGTTATTATTGTTACAACAATTTGATTTGATCATTATTGATAAGCCAGGGAAAGAAAATGTTGTTGCAGATTTCTTGTCTAGACTCACATTTCCTGCAAATGATGAAGGGATGGTAGATGATCAGCTTCCAGATGAGCACTTATTTTCTATATCAGTACTCTCTCCCTGGTTTGTTGACATAGCCAACTGCCTGGTTGCTGGGAGGTTTCCTCCATACCTTTCATCCTGAGAGAAGAGAAGACTTATAAGAAAGAGTGACCCTTTCACTTGGATTGGTGGCAATTTTTTCAAACTGGGACCAGATCAGATCCTTAGGAGATGTGTCAGGGAAGAGGAATTTTTTGATATCCTCTCACCATGTCATGATGGGCCCTGTGGGGGTCATTTTTCTGCTAAGAGGACAACTTTCAAAGCCTTGCAAGATGCTACTGTTAGTGTTGGAATCACCACATGGACTACAAAAATCACCTAACCAGACACATCCTAAACTCTAAAGAAATTTTAATGATTTTTTTTTATGGGATTGGTAGATGGTATAAACTATGATTCACTGAAAAGAGATTTCAGTCAAATCCACAGTTCTACTAATGAGGGTATTGAAATCTAATGTGGTAGCAGAGTGTAAGTTTGTAGCCTATGAGGAGAGGAAATTGTGAGATATGAGGAAACATTAAGTCTGTGAAACAAAAATATACTGTATTTAGTATAAATTCACAAAAGTAGCAGTTTGACAATATTCCATTGAGAGAAAGATATTTCTATTTTTACAAGATTCTCATTGAAATATCATGAAAAATAACTGTCATGAATGATTCTCTTTCATTATTCCAATATATATTTACCAGGAATGATCAATGTGTGAGACTGAAAAAAACTGATAAAACACATAGCATGTTTAAGAGACTGATAAATATTCCTAACAACATATTGGTTTGCAAACTGTAACTGAAAGAAAGGAGATATGGAAACACAAGTAAAGTAGACAATACACACAGAAAATTGGTAATAAGACCTCAATAGTATCATTCCGTATCATTCACAAAAAGTATTACAGATCATATGAGTCAAATTCTAAAACCATCAACCAACCCTTTTTACATAGTAGCTTATTACATATATACAAAACAATAAATTGCCATCTCCACAAAATGAGTAAACCTATTCCCAAAATTTATTATGATATCGTGCATGAGATGAGGCTTATCCTGAAACTTTAATACAAAGTGCTATGACATTATGAAAATAACAGCCTCAAGGTTAACAATTCGAAGTGGTTTGTATGATGTGGCAGTTTATGAGAAGACTCCTCTTCTGTTTTGGTGCAACCAACTCCACAAAAAGTGTAAACAACAGTGAAAATGGCGTGTGGCTATTCCTTGAATGCTTCCTGGTGCCTGATAGAAACATGCTGGTACTGAGAGTAGTGGTAGAAAACTGTTTCAGAGAAACTCTGCTGCTATTCTGTTGCTCCTCTTCTTTTTTGGTGGAAAACCCTTTGTAATGGCGAAAAACCCGAAACTTTTTGGATAGAATGGTGGAGGTTCATTTTATGAGAAATGATAAAGAAACCCTTTGAAAAGTGTTCGGGTGATAACGTGGTAAAGAAGTGGGACAGATCATAGATTGTGCATCAGAATTTTTATTATGAAATGCAGGAGTTAAATGTTAAAACTGGTGAAGTGCGATGTGCGATGAGATGGAAGGTGGGGTCCAGAAAATACTGCAAATCACACATCACAAGTTTCTTATGAGACATAAGAGTTAAATGTTAAAAATCACGAAGTGCGATATGCGGTGGGGAGAAAAGGGAAACGTGGCGGTGAAGGTGGCGCAACAGGTAAATCGCATGTCACAAGGTTTAGCTGGGAGCAGCGGGGGTTAAATGTTATGTTATGCGAAGTGCGAAGTGCGGGGAGGTAAATGTTAAAAGTTGTGGTGAGTGATATGCGATGGGCAGGATTGACATGGCAGATGGAGGTGGGACCGCCCACATATCGCAAATCGCAAGATTTATGCGTGAGTAGTTGAGGGTAAATGGTAAGATTTGCAAAGTGCGATATGCGATGGAACCTATGGCTGACATGTGACTCTTCTCCATAATCTCCGATCCATTACCTCTCATGCACATTTATTTGCGATATCCATTCTTGACCGCCTATCTCTAACTTAGATCTTGCGACCTAATCTTGTCCGTCCATCTGACTTGCGTTCCTATGCTATGATTTCAGTCGTCCATCTCTACGCTTCAATTGTGCACTTTGATCCTGACCGTCTATTTTCCCCTTTGCGCCTCCTCCAAAAACCTTGAGTTATTTTAAGGAAAATACATCATTTCTCTGCTTTCTATGATTTGGAAGTAAAGGGCGTGGGCTCCAACTATAACCACGTAATGTCCTTTATTGAAACCTGGAACTACTTGCGGGGGCACTTGAGCGGTTTTTGGAATTTGAAGAGAGTGTTCCTTAATGTCAACCGTCGATTTGCAGGTCAACGGATTTAACGAGACTGCTTGAGGGGGCACTCCTTGGTATAAATATCGTGAAATTTTTGCTCCCGGGTTGCCGTTGGATCTCTTCCCTTTTAGATCTGTGATTGGATCATGACCGTCCACTCATCTTGCACATGGTTATTCTCCGAATCTCCCACTCTGCTGCTCAATCTATTTTCTTCAGGCAACGCTTTGATTTTAAAGAACTCTGGTTGCAATACTGTCCACGAAGCCTTGATTTGCCTACTTTGAAAACCGAAACTGCTTGCTGGAGGAGTGGTATTTGTTTAGCTGTAGCCTCTTTATTGAGATAACCAAAATCTTAGTGAAATAACTGCACTTTTCACTTTGTGGAATATATGACTTTTATTTATGAGAAATAGCTGCCCTTTATTGCATTACTATTTTGAAAATGAAATTACAACAAAGGTAGCTATTATTCCAGAACATATTTTATTACCTAAACAACGACTAACCTTCAACATTAACATAAGTGAAAATATATATTTTAACTTATTTTAGGACTCTAAAATACTATGACACCTATTCACTTAAAAATAACCTAATGTTGGGACTCTTTTTAACCTTTATTGGAAATGACTCAAACTTTGGACATGGACTAGGACACAATAAAAAAAATTGAAAACAGTGACACAATGACGATTACACCATTAACATTTTCAGTGCTAACATTGGCTCCTATTGGGGATGAATTCCTCCTTGTGAGGCTTTAAGGATTGTAGACTCAGTGCCTCAAAAAGTCTTGAAACTTGGAAGATTTATTTAAAATAAAGATTAGGATTGACCATTGATAGACTGGACTCAAGACCGACCATATATACAGACATATGAACCATTGGGCATGGATTTTATTGACACATCACACCGGATATTTACAATGGAATGACTCAAATGAATTACTGAATAAATAACTTCTTAAGAAAATGACCATTGAATGGGCCTCCAGTTAGTTGATAATCATCAAGATGTTTGAGCAGAAAAGTATTATTCCCCAAAACTTCAACAATTCTAAATGGCCCAAACCACATATTGCTGAACTTACCATGCTTTCCATGGTCTTCTCTCATAACATCCCAATGCAACACTAAATCATTCTCCTGAAACAATTGTTGATTTGGTCTTTTATCAAAAACAGATTTGACTTTAGCCTGATACTTCTGAACTTTCTCCAACAATCATTCTCTGATTTGGCGTGCCTCTATCAACTGTAGCATTCTCCTTTGGACTGGATTTTCATTATCAACTTCATCTTGCAGGAAATTCATCACATGAAGAGCTAATTGCAAAGGCATTACAACATCAGAACCATATACAAGCTGAAATGGAGACATTCCAATTGAATTTTTACCACTTACTCTATTCGCCCACAAAGCATGTATCAGTTGAGTGTCCCAATTCCTCTTATTTTCAGGTAGCATTTTCTTAATGATCCTCACAAAACTTTTATTGGATGACTCAGCCAATCCATTACCTTGAGGGTAATAAGGCATGGAATGAGTCAATTCAATCCCATATTGGTGACAAAAGTTTTATATCTTAGCAGACTTAAAGGCCATTGAATTATCAATTACTAATTTTTGTGGATAACCAAATATTGACATAATATTTTTCAACAGAAATTTGATAATTACCGTATCAGTAGAATTCTTGGTTGGTACAGATTTAATCCATTTAGTGAAATAGTCTATAGCTATACGAATCCATCTATGATGTCCTAATGAAGGTGGATGAATTTCACCGATAAAGTCTAAACCCCACTACTGGAAAGGAACATTTGCTGAAATAGGAATGAGAAGTAATGGTAGCAAATTCTGTTTACCAACAAATTTCTGAAATTCGACACAACTCTTGACTTTGGCAAAGACATTAGAGAAAAGAGTTGGTCAATAATAGCCAGCTCTTAAGATTTTGTTTGCAGTGGATCTCCAATACAAATTCCCTCCACACACTCCTGCATGTATCTCTGTGATAATCTCTTGGGATTCTAATTCATCTACACATCTTAATAAGACTCCAACAAGATCCTTCCAGTAAATATGGTCTTCCAAAATGCAATACTTCACAGCTCTTCTTTTAGAATTATCCATTTCAGGTGGACAGTTGAAGTGTAACAAAATGTAAACTATATCCTTGTACCAATCTGAATTAAATATTTCAGGATAATCAGCAATACCTTCTCCATATTCTCCTTCAGTTGCCTCTACATTCAGATTTAGAGCTTTGCAGTTAGATTCAGCCATCAAGCGAGCTAAGCCCTGACCTTTTATCAATTTAGTTGGTTTGATTTCAACATCAAATTCCAAAATTTTGGTCAGCCATCGTCCCCTCCTTCCATCTGTATCTAGCTGCAACAACAAATCTTTAACAGTAATATCGGGTACACCTTTTTTTTTTTTTTTGAATGCAACACATAAAATAAAAAAGACTTCAAAGCCTTAACTAATGCATATGCTTGTTTTTGAGTCAAGCTGTATTTTAATTCAACATGCCTTAAAGCACGACTGAAAAATGAAATAGGCTGCTTCAAACCTTCCTTGTTATTCTATAGTAAGGCAACTGCAACTTTTTCTTCTGAAGCATATGTAAAAATTAGAGAATCTTTTCAAAGTCAGGACTAATCAAAACTGGAGCTTGAGTAAAGACAGATTTAATTGCTGGAAAATAATTATTTGCTTCATCTCGCCACTTAAATTCTGCATTTTTTTTGAGCAAGAAATTTATATATTTGATCATCTTTGCAAATTTAGGAACAAAATGCCTCAGAAAATTGATTTTCCTTAAAAATGACTACAATTCTTTTTATTCCTTTGCAAACCAATCTTCTTAATAGCCTCTACTCTTCCCGGATCAATACTGATGCCAACTTTTGTTACAATATGTCCCAATAACTTAACTTCTTGGACAACAAAAGATGACGTTTTTGGGTTCAAGGACAAACCAAAATTTTTGCATTTCTCAAAAACATGTTTCAAATGTTTTAAGTGTTCTTCATCAGATTCTGAATAGACTGTGATGTCATCCAAATAAATGACTACAAATCTATCCTTTTCTCCCGGAAAGGCAATATCCATTTCTCGTTGAAAGGTTGTGCCTACATTCATCAAAACAAATGGCATTTTTTTGTACGTGAATGTGCCCCAGGGTGTGGTAAATGTTGTCTTTTCTCTATCAACTGAAATCTGATTATAGCCTGAAAAGCCATCAATCATTGACAATATTTTGGATCCTACAACCTTCTGCGATATAATCCATCTTGGGTAGTGGATAGTTATCTTTCAATGAACACCAGTCCAGGTTGCGAAAATTGACATAAATCCTTATCACCATTATTTTTCCGAATCGGGACTTAAGCTACCCAATTAGAAAATCTCAAAGGCAGAATTATCTTTGCTTCCCATAATTTTCTGACTACTTTCTCAATGATTGGGAGCAACATGGGATTGATATGTCTGATGTTTTGTGCTATAGGCTTTGCATCTGTTTTCAAAGGGACCTTGTGCTCCATTATGTTCCTATCATAAGTTTTCAACTCACTATAAGACCATGCAAAAATATCAGCAAATTCTTTCAGCAGATTGATATGTTTAGTTCTGGTTTCAAGAGAAAGGAATTTGGACATCTTGGCTAATCTTGGTTGATATTATGTACCAATGTTACATTCTATTGTACTCTCTCCATCAACTTTGCTTTCAGGCTTGAGAAAAACATCATTATTATCAAACAAATTTCTAAAGGAACTAAACCCTTAGGAATAAAGTTAGTTTTCAGATCTATAATGTTTTTCCCAGCCATAGTTTTCTTAAAACGACTGCTATTTTGGTTTTCAACAATCTCATGCTCATAATCAATTTGTGTGTTTGCAAACTCTTCTACACACTCTAAAAATTTCTAAATCTCCCTGTCATCCTCAAATACTTGCCAGTGCTTGATGTTATCACAAATTGAAAGTCTGTTTTTGATTTGAACTTCATAGGCTGCCTTGACATCTAGAGGAAATTTGAAATTACTAGCAGCAATATCTAGTGAATCGGAAATTTGATTTTCTTCTCTAGTGACAAAATTTATATTAATGATGAAAGTTAATGCTTAATCAAATCCCAGACTTCATTCCTATAATTCTTCAATTTGGAATTTTTCACTTGGTAATTGTTTCTCACCTGCTTAATCACCAACTCTGAATCACCAAAGGCAATTAGCTATTTTTCTCCAAAATCTTTCGCTACTTTTATACTCAGCAGTGTTGTTACTGGTAGCAAATTTCAGTTTGTATGATATGGTTACCTTCTGCTAAGTAGGAGAAATGAGGACTACACCGATTCTCGATCCCTCTATTGATGAGGCTCCATTAAAGTACAATTTCCAGATATTTCCTCCTTCTGAATGCTGCTCATTTGCACCTTGAAAGTGTTGTTTTTCACTTATTTCAGGTTGGAAATCATTATCATCAGTAGCAAGGTGCAGAATTGATGACCCCAATTCCTTTTCTTCAGCATATATGGGATGGTTTGATGGATTGTGCTGATCACTAATGATGTAGGCCATTTGAGTTTCCCTATATAGCCTTCTGAATTCCCGTCCAAATACTAGGATAGTGGCATATGACATGTCCATCTGAAGGGTACCTCCCAATTTCTTAGACCAAGATCTGGAAAGTAACATCCCAAATCTAGAAGGAATGTCAGCAACCACAATGTCCATCACTAAGATATTTATAGGCAGCTGGGTAAGGGAAACAACCAAATCCTTAATCACTCCTAGACACTTGAATTTTTTGGAGTCAAAGGTGTAATGGTAATGGTACTGTTTAATGATCTCTAATCCCAATTCATCCATCACTTTCTTTGGCATGAGATTGTGGGAAGCTCTAGAATCTAACAGACAATTATGCAGCAATTTGTCATGTATATTGAGTGACAGGTAGAAATGTGGTGAGTTATCATCATTTTTGTCTTGGACGTGGTAGCCTAGATAAACAGTGGGATGCTCATCCTCAAGGTTGATTGAATCAGGAGCGAGAGGAGGCTGCCGCAGACTCTTAAAAGACCCTTTATATGCTAGATTTTTAAATAATTCCAGTAGTGGGTCTGGAATTTTGATTTTATTCAATTCAGATTTGAAACTGAAATAAATTGGAACTAATTCGTTATTTTCTGCAGTAATTTTGACAATTGGAGCAAAATCTTAAGGTGGAGGAACGTCATTTACCTTGGCCTTCTATTTAGCAGCTTATTTATCTGAATATGATTTTTTTTTAGGCTTCTGAACAGGACCTTTGGACCTCAAAGGGTAATTTATGTTTTGAACTTCTTGCTGTTTTTGATCATTCTATGCATAAATTTGAGCATTCATATCATTATAAAACAAACAAATCCTTGATCTATCTTCATATTCCTGCAATGCCAAACATGTTGACTATGAAGTCTCTCCCACAAGGTTTATTTCTTCATTCTCTACGTCATTTCCTTGCTATTCTTCTTCAACAAAGTTATTCAAAGGAGGCTGAACATTTTGATCATTAGCATTCCTCCCTGGGCGTTGTAGGATTTGTTGAGGATGAAAAGGCCTCTTGAAAGGATCCTGATTTCTGTTAGCTTCATTTTGATTGGCTCTAGCAATTGTTTTATTTTCTACATCTAATTTTGACATCTTAGAGGCAAGTTCCTTGATCAAATTGGACATTTGATCAATGTTTTCTTCTACTGAAAGAGAATTAGAAGAAGAAGGATTTTCTTCTTTCATCTTCTTTTTGTCTTTTGCTGCCTGTTCTTCCTCCATTTTTAATTTATTAGAAGCCATGAGATTAGAATGCACTCCAATTGCGGCCTCTTGCATACTTGTCAGTGTCTTTGCTTTTTCAACCCTCAACCATAAGGAAAACTCAAAATCTAAAACATCTGCGAAATTTATCATAGCTGTGGTTTCAGTGGGTTTAATTTCTTCAGGAATTTTTTGATAAATATTATTTAACCACTTAGTAAAATCAGCTAATGATTCATCTACCTTCTTCTTCTGAGTTTTAAATTATGTAAGATAATAAACATAGTCTTTCCTATCACCCCAATGCTTCAAAAATATCTCTTCTAATTCATCAATTCCTGTTATTGAATTTGAAGCCAAACTTCTAAACCATTTTCGAGCTTCACCATCCAAGATCTGAACAAAGAGTCTTGACCAGACATCTTCATGTTCAATATTCTAATTTCCAGCATAACTATATAAAGCCACTAAATGTTCCTCAGCAGAAACTCCTTCTCCCTCCACAATGTATTTTGGAAGATATTTTAAGTAATCTCCTTGAGGAAGTGGATGCAAGGATTGAGGGAGAACAAGTGGCGCATATCTTGCAGCCACTATCTGTTGCATCCTTGTAAGGGCAGGCTGAGCCATATTTTGCTGATGTATAGTTGATGTAGCTGTTTGGAAAATAGGAATTACAATTGGTGAATTCTTATTTTGATTTAGGACAACAGAAAATTGGGGGTCTTGAGCTGATTTTTCAGGCTTTGGAACTGAAAAGAGTTGGTTTTCAAAAAGATGAATAGAGGATATCTTGACTTCAACTTCAGTAGAAGAATCAAAATCTAAAATTATCTCTTGAGGTGATGGAGTTAATTCAGCCTTATTCTGCTGAGCAAGGAAATCAGATAAGTTAAAAGTAAGACCTTCAGATACAAACTCTTCAAAAGGATGAGAGGAAGATGACCCAACAACTGCACTTGGAGAAAAAGGAAAATACTCTTGCTGAGGGGTAATAAGAGACTAGTATTCAGGATGAGTCTCAAGGAAATTTAAAATAGTCTTGAATTATCCTTCTGTCAAAACATCCCTATCAAGAAAAGGTGCAATAGCCAACACTTGTTCTAATTCCCCTTCAGTCAGTACAAACTCTTCTGATTTCTTATCAGCACTTACAAATTTAGTTTCTTCCTGTTTGACTAGAATAATACTTATTTCAGATTCACTAGGTGATGAGTAAGAAAAAATTTCAGCTGAACCTAGGTTAACAATATCCACTTTATTTTCTAGAGGAGTAGCTTCAACTTGAGATTTTTTAGCAGAATATTTTGAAATTAAAACCTCTTTAGATTCTAAATTAGATGAAGGTAGCTTTTTCTTTGGAACATACTTTTTGTGTACCTTCTTCACTGACTGAGATGTGGCTTCAACTGATCTCTGTTTTCCTTTAGCATCTTTGATGATTTTCTCTGGGTCAGCAATTGAAGTCACAGTTGGATATCTCTGATTCCTCCTTGTAGAAGGAGGTCTTGAAACCCCTCTTTCTCTTTATGGAGTTGTCAGGTGAAAAAATTTGCAGTGTTCTTTAGGTCACCAATTCTTGTTCACCATCAAGAACTGATTACCAGAAATTCCCAACAATAGACTCGGGAGAATACTTCGTTACAAGGCATTTGTCTCCTAACAGACCCACCAAAAGATGTTGGCGCTAAAATCAACACTTGGACTGCCGCAAGCACCTGACCAGACACACCCTAAACTCTAAATAAATTTTAATGATTTGTTTTATGGGATTGGTAGATGATATAAACTCTGATTCACTGAAAAGAGATTTCAGTCAAATCCACAGTTCTACTAATGAGGGTATTGGAATCTGATGTGGTAGCAGAGTGAAAGTTTGTAGCCTATGAGGAGAGGAAATTGTGAGATATGAGGAAACAATAGGTCTGTGAAACAAAAATCTACTGCATTTAGTAGAAATTCACAAAAGTAGTAGTTTGACAATATTCCATTGAGAGAAAGCTATTTCTAGTCTGACAAGATTCTCATTGAAATATCAAGAAGAATAACTGTCATGAACGATGCTCTTCCACTATTGCAATACATATTTACTAGGAATTCTCACTGTGTGAGACTAAGAAAACTTGATAAAACACATAACATGTTTTAGAGATTGATAAATATTCATAACAACAAATTGGTTTGCAAACTGTAACTGAAAGAGAGGACATATGGAAACACAAGTAAAGTAGACAATACACACAGAAAATTGGTAATAAGTCCTTAGTAGTATCATTCCATTTCATTCACAAAAATATTATAGATCATATGAGTCAAATTCTAAAATCATCAACCAACCCTTTTTACATAGTATTTTATCACATATATACAAAATAATAAATTGTCATCTCCACAAAAGGGGTAAACCTGTTCCCAAAAGTTATTACGTTCTTGTGCAAGAGATGAGGCTTATCCTAAAAATTTAATATAAAGTGCTATGAAATTATGAAAATAACAGCCTCAAGGCTAACAATTCGAAGTGGTTTGTATGATGTGATAATTTATGGGAAGGCTCCTCTTCTGTTCTGGTGCAACCAACTCCGCAAAAAGTGTAAACAACAGTGAAAATGGAATTTGGATGTTCCTTGAATGCTTCCTGGTGCCTGGTAGAAACGTGCTGGTGCTGAGAGTACTAGCAGAAAACTGTTTCAGAGAAAATCTACCACTGTTCCGTTGCTTCGCTCCTTTTTTGGTGGAAAACCCTTTGTAATGGCAGAAAACCTGAAACTTTTTTGATAAAATGGCGAAAACCTGAAAATTTTTGGATAAAATGGAGGAGGTTCATTTTATGAGAAATTAAAAAGAAACCCTTTGAAAAGAAATGGGGTGGTGACGTGGTAAAGAAGTGGGACCGATCGCAGATCACACATTGGAAGTTTTATTATGAAATGCAGGAGTTAAATGTTAAAACTGGTGAAGTGTGATGTGCAATGAAACGAAAGGTGGGGTCCATAAAATACTGCAAATCACACATCCCAAGTTTTGTTATGAGACACAAGAGTTTAATGTTAAAACTCCTGAAGTGCGATATGCGATAGGGAGAAAAGGGTGATGTGGCGGTGAAGGTGGGGCCGCCTGTAGGTCACATGTTACAAGGTTTAGTTGGGAGCAGTGGGGGTTAAATGTTATGTTTTGCGAAGTGCGAAGTGCAGGGAGGTAAATGTTAAAAGTTCCGGTGAGCGATATGCGATGGGCGTGAGTGATGTGGTAGATGGAGGTGGGACCGCCCTCATATCGCAAATCTCAAGATTTATGTGTGAGTGACGGAGGGTGAACGGTAAGATTCGCGAAGTGCAATATGCGATGGAACCTATGGCTGACACGTGGCTCTTCTCTAGAATCTCTGATCCATTAAATCTCATGCATCTTTATCTGCGATATCCATTCTTGACCACTTATCTCTAACTTAGATCTCGCGATCTAATCTTGTTCGTCCATCTGACTTTTGTTCCAGTGCTATGATTTCTGCCGTCCATCTCTCCTCTTCAATTCTGCACTTTGATCCTGACCATCTATTTTCCTCTTTGCGCCTCCTGCAAAACCCTTAAGTTCTTTTAAGGAAAATACACCATTTCTATGCTTTCTATGATTTGAAATTAAAGGGCGTGGGCTTCATCCATCAACACGTAATGTCCTTCATTTAAACCTGAAACCACTTGTTGGGGCACTTAAGCGGTTTTTGGAATTTTAAGAGAGTGTTCCCGCAATTAATGTCAACCGTCGATTTGCAGGTGAGCGGATTTAACGAGACTGCTTGCAAGGGCATTCCTTGGTATAAATGTGCAATTTGTGCTCTCGGGTTCCTGTTGGATCTCTTCCCCATCAGATCTATGATTGGATCATGAGCATCCGCTCATCCTGCACACTTTGCTGGTCAATCTATTTTCTTCAGGCAATGCTTTTCTTTTAAAAACATTTGGTTGCAATACTGCCCACGAAGCCTTGATTTGCTTGCTTTGAAAACTGAAACTACTTGTTGGAGGAGTGGTCTCTATTTACCTGTAGCTTCTTTATTGAGATAACCAAAATCTAAGTGAAATAGCTGCGCTTTTCACTATGTGAAATATATAAATTTTATTTCTGAGAAATATCAACCCTTTACTGCATTACTGTTTTGACAATGAAATTGTAACAAAGGTAGCTATTATTCCAGACTAGATGACTGCAACTTTATTACCAAAACAATGACTAAATTTCAACACTAACATAAGTCAAAATATATATTTTAACTTATTTTAGGACTCTAAAAAACTATGGCACTTATTCACTTAAAAATACCCTGATGTTGGGACTCTTTTTAACCTTTATTGGAAATTACTCAAACTTTGGACATGGACTAAGATACAACAAAAAAATTGAAAACAGTGACACAATGGCGATTACACCATTAACATTTTCAGTGCTAACATTGGCTCCTATTGGGGATGAAGTCCTCCTTGTGAGGCTTTAAGGATTGTAGACTCAGTGCCTCAAAAACTCTTGAAACTTGGAAGACTTATTGAAAATAAAGATTAGGATTGACCATTGATAAACTGAACTCAAGACTGACCATATATACAGACATATGAACCATTGGGCATGGATTTTATTGACACATCACACCGGATATTTACAATGGAATGACTCAAATGAATTACTGAATAAAGAACTTCTGAAGAAAATGACCATTGAATGGGCCTCCAGTTAGTTGATCATCATCAAGATGTTTGAGCAAAAAAGTATTATTCCCCAAAACTTCAACAATTCTAAATGGCCCAAACCACATATTGTTGAACTTACCATGCTTTCCATGGTCTTCTCTCCTCACATCCCAACGCAACACTAAATCGTTCTCCTTAAACAATTGCTGATTTGCCCTTTTATCAAAAACAGATTTGACTTTAGCTTGATACTTCTAAACTTTTTCCAGCAATGATTCAATGACTTGGTGTTCCTTTATCAATTGTAGCATTCTCCTTTGGACTGGATTTTCATTATCAACTTTATCTTTCTGGAACTTCATCACAGGAAAATCTAATTGCAAAGGAATTATAACATCAATACCATATACAAGCTAAAATGGAGACATTCCAATTGATTTTTTACCACTTACTCTATCCGCCCGTAGAGCATGTATCAACTGAGTGTCCCAATTCCTCTTATTTTCAGGCAACATTTTCTTAGTGATCCTCACCAAAATTTTATTGGATGACTCAGCCAATCCATTACCTTGAGGGTAATAAGGCGCGAAATGAGTGAATTAAATCCCATATTGGTGAAAAAAGTTGCACACCTTAGCAGACTTAAAGGCCATTGCATTATCCATTACTAATTTCTTTGGAAAAACAAATATTGACATAATATTTTCCAACAGATATTTGATAATTACCGTATTAGTAGCATTCCTGGTTGGTACAAATTCAATCCATTTAGTGAAATAGTCTGTAGCTGTAAGAATCCATCTATGATGTCCTGATGAAGGTGGATGAATTTCACTGATGAAGTCTAGACCCCACCGCTGGAAAGGAACATATGCTGAAATAGAAATGAGAAGTAATGGTAGCAATTATTGTTTACCAGCAAATTTATGACATTCGACACAACTCCTGACTTTGGCAAAGACATCAAATAAAAGAGTTGGCCAATAATATGCAGCTCTTAAGATTTTGTTTGCAGTGGCTCTCCAATACAAATGCCCTCCACACACTCCTACATGAATCTCTGTCATAAAATCTTGGGATTCTACTTCATCTACACATCTTAATAAGACTCCAGCCATAGTTTTCTTAAAAGGGCTGCTATTTTGGTTTTCAACAATCTCCTGCTCATCATCACTTTGTATGTCTACAAAATCTTCTACACACTCTAAAAATTTCTGAATCTCCCTGTCATCCTCAAATACTTTCCAGTGCTTGATGCTATCAGGAATTGAAGGTATGTTTTTGATTTGAACATCATAGGCTACCTCGAAATCTAGAGGGACTTTGAAATTACTAGCAACAATTGCTAGTGAATCAACAATTTGATTTTCTTCTCTAGTGACAAAATTTGTAGTAAATGTTGAAAAGTATTAATGCTCAATGAAATCCCAGACATCATTCCTATAAGTCTTCAATTTTGAATTTTTCACTTGGTAATTGTTTCTCACCTGCTTAGTCACCAAATCTAAATCAGCAAAGGAAATTAGTTGTTCTAGTCCCAAATATTTCGCTGCCTTCATACCTAGCATAAGTGCTTCATACTCAGCAGTGTTGTTAGTGGTAGCAAATTGCAGTTTGTATGATATGGTTGCCTTCTGCTGAGTAGGAGAAATGAGGACTATACCAGCTCCCGATCCCTCTCTTGATGAGGTTCCATCAAAGTACAATTTCTAGATATGTCCTCCTTCTTAATGCTACTCATTTGCACCTTGATAGTGCTGTTTTTCACTTATTTCAGGTTGAAAATCATTATCATCAGCAACAAGGTGTAGAATTGATGACTCCATTTCCATTTCTTCAACATATATGGGATGGTTTGATGAATTGTGCCGATCACTAATGATGTAGGCCATTTGAGTTCCCCTAAACAACCTTCTGAATTCCCCTCCAAATACTGGGATGGTACCATATGACATGTCCATATGAAGGGTACCTCCCAATTTCTTAGATCAAGATCTGGAAAGTAACAACCCAAATCTAGAAGGAATGTCGGCAACCACAATGTCCATCACTAAGCTCTTCATAGGCAGCTGGGTAAGGGAAACAACAAAATCCTTAATCACTCCTAGACACTTGAATTTTTTGGAGTCAAAGGTGTAAAGGTCATGGTGTTGTTTGGTGATCTCTAATCCCAATTCATCCAACACTTTCTTTAGCATGAGATTTTGGGAAGCTCCAGAATCTAACAGACAATTATGCAGCAATTTGTCATGTATATTGAGTGATAGATAGAAAGGTGGTGAGTTATCATCATTTTGGTCTTGGACATGGAAGCCTAGATAAATAGTGGGATGCTCTTCCTCAACATTGACTGAATCAGGAGCGAGAGGAGGCTGCAACAGACACTTAAAAGACTCTTTATATGCTGGATTTTTTAATAATTCCAGTAGTGGGACTGGAATTTTGATTTTATTCAATTTAGATTTGAAACTGAAATAAATTGGAACTAATTCCTTATTTTCTGCAGTAATTTTGACAATTGGAGCAGAATTTTGAGGTGGATGAACCTCATTTACCTTGGCCTTCTGTTTAGCAGCTTGTTTATCTGAATCTGATTTTTTTCGAGGCTACTGAACAGGACCTTAGAACCTTAAAGGGTAATTTTTGTTTTAAAATTCTTGCTATTTTGGATCATTCTATGCATAAAGTTGAGCGTTTATATCATCATAAAACAAACAAATCTGTGATCTTTCTTCATATTCTTGCAATGTGAAACATGTTGACTATGAAGTCACTCCCACAAGGTTTGTTTTTTCATTTTCTACCTCATTTCCTTGTTGCTCTTCTTCAACAAATTTATTCAAAGGAGGCTGAACATTTTGATCATCAAGATTCCTCCTTGGGCGTTGTAGGATTTGTTGAGGCTGAAAAGGCCTCTTGAAGGGAGTCCGATTTCTTTTAGCTTCATTTTGATTGGCTCTAGCAGCTGGTTTATTTTCTACCTCTAATTTTTACATCTTAGAGGCAAGTTCCTTAATCAAATTGGACATTTGATCGATATTTTCTTCTGCTTAAAGAGACCTAGAAGAAGAAGGGTTTTCTTCTTTCATCTTCTTTTTGTCCTTTGATACCTTTTCTTCCTCCATTTTTAATTTATTAGAAGCCATGAGATTAGAATGCACTCCAATTGCAACCTATTGCATAGTTGTCAATGTCTGTGCTTTTTCAGCCCTTAACCATAAGGAAAACTCATAATCTAAAGAATTTGCAAAAGTTATCATAGATGTGGTTTCAGTGGGTTTAATTTCTTTAGGAATTTTCTGATAAATCTTATTAAACCTCTTAGTAAAATCAGCTAATGATTCATCTGCCTTATTCTTCAAAGTTCCAAATTCTGTAAGATAATAAACATAGTCTTTCCTATCACCCCAATGCTTCACAAATATCTCTTCTAATTCATCAATTCCTGTTATTGAATTTGGAGCCAAACTTATAAACCATTTTTGAGCTTCACCATCCAAGATCTGAACAAAGAGTCTTGACCAAGCATCTTCATGTTCAATATTCTAATTGTTAGCATAACTATATAAAGCCACCAAATTTTCCTCAGTAGAAACTCCTCACTCCCTAGTGTATTTTGGAAGATATTTTAAGTAATCTCCTTAAGGAAGTGGATGCTAGGGTTGAGGGAGAACAAGTGGCGCATATCTTGCAGCCACTATCTGCTGCATCCTTGTAAGGTCAGGTTGAGCCATATTTTGCTGATGTACAGTTGATGTAGCTATTTTGGGAAATAGGATTACTATTGGTAAATTATGATTCTGATTTAGGACAACAGAAAATTGTGGGTCATTTGGTGATTTTTCAGGCTTTAGAAATGAAAAGAGTGGGTTTTCAAAAAGATGAACAGAGGATGTCTTGACCTCTCCTTCAGTATAAGAATTAGAATCTAAATCTGTCTCTTGAGGGGATGGAGTTAATTCAGCCTTATTCTAATGAGTAAGGAAATCAGATAAGTTAATAGCAAGACCTTCAGGTACAGACTCTTCAAAAGGATGAGAAGAATATGACCCAACAACTAGATCTGGAGAAAAAGGAGAATACTCTTGTTGAGGGGTAATAAGAGACTGGTATTCAGAATGAGTCTAGAGGAAATTTAAAATAGTCTTGAAGTCTTCTTCTTCATTCAAAACATCCCTATCAAGAAAATGTGCAATAGCCAATACTTGTTCTAATTCCCCTTCATCCTGTACAAACTCTTTTGATTTCTTATCAACACTTAGAAATTCAGTTTCTTCCTCTTTGACTAGAACAATACTTATTTCAGATCTACTAGGTGATGAGTAAGAATAACTTTCAGCTGAACCTATGTTAACAACATCCAATTTATTTTCTAGAGGAGTAGCTTCAACTTGATATAGAAGAATCTTTTGAAATTAAAACCTTTTTAGATTCTAAAGTAGATGAAGGTACCTTTTTCTTTGGAACGTAATTTTTGTACCTTCTTCACTGACTGAGATGTGGTTTCAATTAATCTCTATTTTCCTTTAGCATATTTGATTATTTTCTCTGGGTCAACAACTGGAGTCAAAGTTGGAGATCTCTAATTCCTCCTTGTAGAAAAAGGTCTTGAAACCCCTCTTCCTATTTGTGGAGTTGCTAGGTGAACAAAATTGCAGTCTTCTTTAGGTCACCAATCCTTGTTCACCATCAAGAACTGATTATTAGCAATTCATAACAATAGAATTGGGAGAATACTTCACTACAAGGCCTTCGTCTCTTGACAGATGCACCAAAAGATGTTGGCGCTGGAGTTAACACTTGGACTACAATAAGTGCCTGACCCGACACATCCTAAAATCTAAAGCAATTTTAATGATTTATTTTATGGGATTGGTAGATGGTATAAACTCCAATTCACTAAAAAGGGATTTCATTCAAATCCATAGTTCTAATAATGAGGGTATTGGAATCTGATGTGGTAGCAAAGTGCAAGTTTGTAGCCTATGAGGAGAGGAAATTATGTGATATGAGGAAACAATAGGTCTATGAAACATAAATCTACTGCATTTAGTAGAAATTCACAAAAGTAGCAGTTTGAAAATATTCCATTGAGAGAAAGCTATTTCTAGCCTGACAAGATTCTCATTGAAATATCATGAAGAATAATTGTCATGAATGATGCTCTTCCACTATTGAAATATATTTTTACCAGGAATGCTCACTGTGTGACACTAACAAAAACTGATAAAACACATAGCATGTTTAAGAGACTGATAAATATTCATAACAACATATTGGTTTGCAAACTGTAACTAAAAGAAAGGAGATATGGAAAGACAAGTAAAGTAGACAATACACACAAAAAATTGGTAATAAGTCCTCAATAGTATCATTCCATTTAATTCACAAAAAATATTACAGATCATATGAGTCAAATTCTAAAACCATCAACCTACCCTTTTTACATAGCAGTTTATCACATATATACAAAATAATGAACTGTCATCTCCACAAAAGGAGTAAACCTGTTCCCAAAAGCTATTACGATCTCGTGCAAGAGATGAGGCTTATCCTAAAACTTTAATAAAAATTGCTATGAAATTATGAAAATAACATCCTCAAGGCTAACAATTCGAAGTGGTTTGTATGATGTGGCAGTTTATGGGAAGAATCCTCTTCTGTTCTGGTGCAACCAACTCCACAAAAGTGTAAACAACAGTGAAAATGGTGTGTGGTTGTTCCTTGAATGCTGCCTGGTGCCTGGTAGAAACGTGCTGGTACTAAGAGTAGTGGTAGAAAACTGTTTCAGAGAAAATCTGTCGCTATTCTATTGCTCCTCTCCTTTTTAGGTTGAAAACACTTTGTAATGGGGAAAACCTGAAACTTTTTGGATAGAATGGTGGAGGTTCATTCTATGAGAAATTAAAAAGAAAATATTTGAAAATTGATGGGGTGATGACGTGGTAAAGAAGTGGGACTAATTTTAGATCGCGCATTGGAAGTTTTATTATGAGATGTAGGAGATAATGTTAAAACTCGCGAAGTGCGATGTGCGATGAGACGAAAGGTGGGCTCCATACAATACTGCAAATCGCACATTGCAAGTTTTTTATGAGACACAAGAGTTAACTGTTAAAACTCATGAAGTATGATATGTGATGGAGAGAAAAGGGCGACATGGCGGGGAAGGTGGGGTTGCCCTCAGATCGCATGTTGCAAGGTTTAGCTGGGAGCAGCGGGGGTTAAATGTTATGTTCTGCGAAGTGTGAAGTGCGGGGAGGTAAATGTTAAAATATGCGATGAGAGATATGCGATGGGCAGGAGTGACGTGGAAAACGGAGGTGGGACCACACACATATCGCAAATCGAAAGATTTATGTGTGAGCGGAATTAGGTAAACAGTATTTGCGAAGTGTGATATGTGATGGAACCTATGGCTGACACGTGGCTCTTCTCCAGAATCTTCGATCCATTAACTCTCATGCATCTTTATTTGCGATATCCATTCTTGACCACTTATCTCTAACTTAGATCTCACGATCTAATCTTGTCCGTCCATATGACTTGCATACCTGTGCTATTATTGCCTCCGTCCATCTCTCCACTTCAATTCTGTGCCTTGATCGTGACCGTCTATTTTCCCCTTTGCGCCACCTCCAAAACCCTTAAGTTCTTTCAAGGAAAATACACCATTTCTCTGCTTTCTCTGATTTGAAAGTAAAGGGCGTGTGCTCCATCTATCACCACATAATGTCCTTTATTGAAACCTGAAACCACTTGCGGGGGAACTTAAGCGGTTTTTAAAAATTGAAGAGAGTGTTCCCGCAGTTAATGTCAACCATCGATTTGTAGGTGAGCGGATTTAACGAGACTGCTTGTAGGGGCACTCCTTGGTATAAATATCGTGCAATTTGTGCTCACGGGTTGCCGTTGGATCTTTTCCCTTTAGATATGCGATTGGATCATGACCGTCTGCTCATCCTACATGGGGTTCTTCTCCATATCTCCCACTCTACTGGTCAATTTGTTTTCTTCAGGCAACGCTTTGCTTTTAAAGAACTTTGGTTGCAATACTCTCCATGAAGCCTTGATTTTCTTGCTTTTAAAACTGAAACTGCTTGTTGGAGGAGTGGTATTTGTTTACCTGTAGCCTCTTTATTGAGATAACCAAAATATCAATGAAATAGCTGCGCTTTTCACTGTGTGGAATATATGAATTTTATTTCTGAGAAATAGCTGCCCTTTACTGTATTACTGTTTTTACAATGAAATTGCAACAAAGGTAGCTATTATTCTAGACTAGATGACTGCAACTTTTTTACCCAAAAAATTATTAGCCTTAAACACTAACATAAGTCAAAATAGATATTTTAACTTATTTTAGGACTCTAAAACACTATGACACCTATTCACTTAGAAATACCCTGATGTTGGGACTCTTTTTAACCTTTATTGGAAATGGCTCAAACTTTGGAAATGGACTAGGACACAATTAAATAAATTGAAAATAGTGACACAATGGCAATTACCCCATTCACATTTTCACTACTAACAGTGGCTCCTATTGGGGATGAAGTCCTCCTTGTGAGGCTTCAAGGACTGTAGATTTAGTGTCTCAAAAATTCTTGAAACTCGGAAGACTTCTTGAAAATAAAGATTAGGATTTACCATTGACAGAATGGACTGAAGACCGACCATATATATAGACATATGAACCATTGGGCATGGATTTTATTGACACATCACACCGAATATTTACAATGGAATGACTCAACTGACTTACTAAATAAAGAACTTCTTAAGAAAATGACCATTGACTAGGCCTCCAGTTAGCTGATCATCATCCATATGTTTGAGCAGAAAAGTATTATTCTCCAAAACTTCAACAATTATAAATGGCCCGAACCAAATATTGTCGAAGTTACCATGCTTTCCATGGTATTCTCTCCTAAAATCCCAACACAGCACTAAATCAATCTCCTGAAACATCTGTTGATTTGCTTTTTTATCAAAAATAGATTTGACTTTAGCCTGATACTTATGAACTTTTTCCTGCAATGATCCTCTGATTTGGTGTGCTTCTATCAACTGTAGCATTCTCCTTTGGACTGTATTTTAATTATCAACTTCATCTTAGGAAGAGCTAATTGAAAAGGCATTACAACATCAGTGCCATATACAAGCTGAAATGGAGACGTTGCAATTGATATTTTACCACTTACTCTATCTGCCCACATAGCATGTATCAACTGAGTGTCCTAATTCCTCTTATTTTTAGGTAGCATTTTCTTAATGATCCTCAACAAACTTTTATTGGATGACTCAGCCAATCCATTACCTTGAGGGTAATAAGGTTTGGAATGAGTCATTTCAATCCCATATTGGTGACAAATGTTGTACATCTTAGCAGACTTTAAGGTCATTGCATTATCAGTTACTAATTTTTGTGGACAACCAAATCTTGACATAATATTTTCCAACAGAAATTTGATAATTATTGTATTAGTAACATTCCTGGTTGGTACATCTTCAATCCATTTAGTGAAATAGTCTCTAGCTGTAAGAATCCATCTATGCTGTCATGATGAAGGTGGATGAATTTCATCGATGAAGTCTAGATCCCATCCTAGAAAGGAACATCTGCTGAAATAAGAATGAGAGGTAATGGTAGCAATTTCTATTTACGAGAAAATTTCTGACATTTGACACAACTCCTGACTTTGGTAAAGACATCAAAGAAAAGAGTTGGCCAATAATATCTAGCTCTTAAGATTTTGTTTGTAGTGGCTCTCCAATACAAATGCCCTCCATACACTCGTGCATGTATCTCTATCATAATCTCTTGGGATTCTGCTTCATCTACACATCTTAATAAGACTCCAACAGGATCCTTCTAGTAAAGATGGTCTTCCAAAATTTCATACTTCACAGCTCTCAATTTAAAAGCTCTTCTTTTATACTTCTCCATTTTAGGTGGACAGTTGAAATTTAACAAAAAGTAAACTATATCCTTGTACCAATCTGAATTAAATATTTTAGGATAATTAGCAATACCTTCTCCATTTTCTCCTTCAGCTGCCTCTACATTCAGATTTAGAGCTTTGCAGTTAGATTCAACCATCAAGCGAGCCAAGCCCTGACCTTTTAGCAATTTAGTTGGTTTGATTTCAACATCAAATTCCAGAATTTTGGTCAACATCGTCCCCTCCTTCCCTTTGTATCTAGCTGCAACAACACATCTTTAACAGTAATATCGAGTACAAAAGAAATTATTTTTGAATGCAGCACATAAACTCGAAAAGAATTCAAACCCTTAACTAGTTCATATGCTTATTTTTCAGTCAAGTTGTACTTTAATTCAACATCCCTTAAATCACGACTAAAAAATGAAATAGCTGCTCCAAACCTTCCTTGTTCTTCTGTAGTAAGAAAACTGCAATTGTTTCTTCTGAAGCATATGAAAAAATCAGAAAATCCTTTTCAAAGTCAATACTAATAAAAAATGGAGCTTCATTAAAGGTAGATTTAATTGCTGAAAAAGAATTCTTTGCTTCATCTCGCCACTTAAATTCTGCATCTTTTTTCAGCAAGACACTTATATGTTTGATCAGCTCTACAAAATTAGGAACAAAATGCCTGAGAAAATTGATTTTCCCTAAAAATGACGATAATTGTTTTTTATTCCTTGGAAAACCAATCTTCTGAATAGCCTCTAATATTCCCGGATCAATATAGATGCCACTTTCTGTTACAATATGTCCCAATAAATTACCTTCTTGGACAACAAAAGATGAATTTTTTGGGTTCAAGGACAAACCAAACTTTATGCATTTGTCAAAAACGTGTTTCAAATGTTTCAAGTGGTCTTCATCATATTTGGAATAGACTTTGATGTAATCCAAATAAATGACTACAAATCTATCTTTTTCTCCAGCAAAGGCAATATCCATTGCCCGCTAAAAGGTTGCACCTGCATTCATCAAACCAAATGGAATTTTGTTGTACATGAATGTGCCCCAGTGTGTGGTAAATGTTGTCTTTTCTCTGTCTTTCCTGTAAACTGAAATATGATTATAGTTTGAAAAGCCATCAATCATTGACAATATTTTGGATCCTACAACCTTCTGCAAGATATAATCCATCTTGGGTAGTGGATAGTTATCTTTCAATGAACACCGGTTCAGGCTGCGAAAATCAACACAAATCCTTATCTCTCCATAATTTTTCAGGACCATGACTATATTAACTACTCAGTTAGAAAATCTCAAAGGAAGAATTATCTTTGCTTCCCATAATTTTCTGATTTCTTTCTCAATGATTGGGAGCAACATGCGATTGATATGTCTGATTTTTTGTGCTACAGGCTTTGCATTTGTTTTCAAAGGGATCTTGTGCTCCATTATGTTCCTATCATAAGTTTTCAACTCACTATAAGACCATGCAAATATATCAGCAAAATCTTTTAGTAGTTTGATATATTTAGTTTTGGTTTCAAGAGAAAGGAATTTGGACACCTTGACTAATCTTGGCTGATCTTCTGTACCAATGTTACATTCTATTGTACTCTCTCCATCAACTTTGTTTTCAGGCTTGCGAAAAACATCATTATTATCAAACAACCTTTCTAAAGGAACTAAACCCTTAGGAATAAAGTTAGTTTTAAGAGCTATAATTTTTTTCCCAGCCATATTTTTCTTAAAATGGCTGCTATTTTGGTTTTAAACAATCTCTTGCTCATCATTAATTTGTATGCCTGCAAACTCTTCTACACACTCTAAAAATTTCTGAATCTCCCTGTCATCCTCAAATACTTTTCGGTGCTTGATGTTATCAGGAATTGAAGGTCTGTTTTTTATTTGAAAATCATAGGCTGCCTTGACATTTAGAGGAATTTTGAAATTACTAGTAGCAATATCTAGTGAATCAAAAATTTGATTTTCTTCTCTAGTGACAAAATTTATATTAAATGTCGAAAATTAATGCTCAATCAAATCCCAGACTTCATTCCTATATTCTTCAATTTGGAATTTTTCACTTGGTAATTGTTTCTCACCTGCTTAATCACCAACTCTGAATCACCAAAGGAAATTACCTGTTCTGCTCCCAAATCTTTCGCTGCCTTCATACCCAACACAAGTGCTTCATACTCAATAGTGTTGTTAGTGGTAGCAAATTGTAAGTTGTAGGATATGGTTACCTTCTGCTGAGTAGGAGAAATGAGGACTACACCGGCTCCCAATCCCTCTCTTGATGAGGCTCCATCAAAGTACAATTTCCAGATATGTCTTCCTTCTAAATGCTGCTCATTTTCACCTTGAAAGTGTTGTTTTTCACTTATTTTAGGCTGGAAATCATTATTATCAGCAGCAAGGTGCATAATTGATGACCCTAATTCCTTTTCTTCAGCATATATGGGATGGTTGGATGTATTGTGTTGATCAATAATGATGTAGGCCATTTGAGTTTCCCTATACAGCCTCTGAATTCCCCTCCAAATGATGGGATGGTAGCATATGACATGTCCATATGAAGGGTACCTCCCAATTTCTTAGACCAAGATCTGGAAAGTAACATCCCAAATATAGAAGTAATGTTGACAACCACAATGCCCACACTAAGCTCTTCATACTTAAGTGTAAAGGTCATGGTACTGTTTGGTGATCTCTAATCCCAATTCATCCATCACTTTCTTTGGCAGGAGATTGTGGGAAGCTCCAAAATCTAACAGAAAATTATGTAGAAATTTGTCATGTATATTGAGTGACAGGTAGAAAGGCGGTGAGTTATTTTCATTTTGGTCTTGGACATGGCAGCCTAGATAAATAGTGGGATTCTCATCCTCAAGTTTGACTGAATCAAGAGTGAGAGGAGGTTGCAACATACTCTTAAAAGACTCTTTATATGCTGGAGTTTTCAATAATTCCAGTAGTGGGACTAGAATTTTGATTTTATTCAATTCAGATTTGGAACTGAAATAAATTGGAACTAATTCATTATTTTTTGCAGTAATTTTGACAATTGGAGCATAATTTTGAGGTGGAGGAACCTCATTTACCTTGGCCTTCTATTTAGCAGTTTATTTATCTGAATCTGATTTTTGTTGAGGCTGCTGAATAGAACCTTTGGACCTCAAAGGGTAATTTCTGTTTTGAACTTATTTTTGTTTTTTATCATTCTGTGCATAAATTTGAGCATTCATATGATCAAAAAAAAAACAATTCCTTGATCTATCTTCATATTCCTGTAATGTCAAACATGTTGAATGTGAAGACTCTCCCACAAGGTTTTTTTCTTCATTTTCTACCTCATTTCCTTGTTGTTCTTCTTCAATAAAGTTATTCAAAGGAGGTTGAACATTTCGATCATCATCATTCCTCCTTGGGCACTATAGGATTTTTTGAGGCTGAAAAGGCCTCTTGAAGGGAGCCCAATTTCTATTATCTTCATTTTGATTGGCTCTAGCAGTTGGTTTATTTTATACCTCTAATTTTGACATCTTAGAGGCAAGTTCCTTGATCAAATTGGACATTTGATCGATCTTTTCTTCTGCTGAAAGAGACTTAGAAGAAGAATGATTTTATTCTTTCATCTTCTTTTTGTCTTTTGCTGCCTTTTCTTCCTCCATTTTTAATTTATTAGAAGCCATGAGATTAGACTGCACTCCAATTGCGACATCTTCAATACTTGTCATTGTCTGTGCTTTTTTAGCCCTCAACCATAAGGAAAAATCATAATCTAAAGCATTTGAAAAATTTATCATAGCTGTGGTTTCAGTGGGTTTAATTTCTTCAAGAATTTTTGATAAATCTTATTAAACCTCTTAGTAAAATCAACTAATGATTCATTTGCCTTCTTCTTCAGAGTTCCAAATTCTGTAAGGTAATAAAAATAGTCTTTCCTATCACCCCAATGCTTCAAAAATATCTCTTCTAATTCATCAATTCCTGTTATTGAATTTGGATCCATACTTATAAACCATTTTCGAGCTTCACCATCCAACCTCTGAACAAAGAGTCTTGACCAGACATCTTCATGTTCAATATTCTGATTGTTAGTAGAACTATAGAAAGCCACTAACTGTTCCTCATCAAAGATTCCTTCTTCCTTCCTAGTGTATTTTGGAAGATATTTTAAGTAATAACCTTGAGGAAGTGGATGCAAGGGTTGAGGGAGAACAAGTGGTGCATATCTTGTAGCCACTATTTGCTGCATCCTTGTAAGGGCAGACTGAGCCATATTTTTCTGATGTACAATTAATGTAGCTATTTGGGAAATAGGAATTACAATTGGTAAATTCTGATTTTGATTTAGGACAACAGAAAATTGGGGGTCTTGAGCTGATTTTTCAAGCTTTGGAACTGAAAAGAGTGGGTTTTCAAAAAGATGAACATATGATGTATTGACTTCTCCTTTAGTAGAAGAATCAGAATCTAAAGTTGTCTCTTGAGGGGGTGGAGTTAATTCAGCCTTATTTGCTGAGCAAGGAAATCAGATAAGTTAAAAGTAAGACCTTCAGGTACACACTCTTCAAAAGGATGAGAGGAAGATGTCCCAACAGCTGGATTTGGAGAAAAAGAAAAATACTCTTGTTGAGGGGCAATAAGAGATTGGTATTCAGGATAAGTTCGAAGGAAATTTAAAAAGTCTTGAAGTCTAAGTTTAGTCAAAACATCCCAATCAAGAAAAGGTGCAATAGCCAATAATTCCCCTTTAGTTAGTACAAACTCTTCTGATTTCTTATCAACACTTAGAAATTCAATTTCTTCCTCTTTGACTAGAACAATACTTATTTCAGATTTACTAGGTGATGAGTAAGAAAAAATTTCAGCTGAACCTAGGTTAACAACATCCAATTTATTTTCTAGAGGAGTAGCTTCAACTTGAGATTTTTCAGCAGAATCTTTTGAAATTAAAACCTCTTTAGATTCTAAAGTAGATGAAGGTACCTTTTGCTTTGGAACGTACTTTTTGTGTATCTTCTTCATTAACTGAGATGTAGCTTCAACTGATCTCTGTTTTCCTTTAGCATCTTTGATTATTTTCTCTGGGTCAGCAACTAGAGTCACAGTTGGAGTCTTTGATTCTTCCTTGTAGAAGGAGGTCTTGAAACCTCTCTTCCTCTTTGTGGAGTTGCTAGGTGAACAAATTTGCAGTCTTCTTCAGGTCACCAATTCTTGTTCACCATCAAGAACTGATTATCAATAATTCATAACAATAGACTTGGGAGAATACTTCGTTACAAGGCTTTCATCTCCCGGCAAACGCACCAAAAGATGCTGGTGCTGGAATCAGGACTTGGACTACAACAAGCACCTGACCAGACACATCCTAAAATATAAAGCAATTTTAATGATTTTTTTTATGGTATTGGTAGACGATATAAACTCTGATTCACTGAAAAGATATTTCAGTCAAATCCATAGTTCTACTAATGAGGGTATTGGAATATGATGTGGTAGAAAAGTGCAAGTTAGTAGCCTAAGAGGAGAGGAAATTATGAGATATGAGGAAACAGTAGGTATGTGAAACATAAATCTACTACATTTAGTAGAAATTCACAAACTTAGCAGTTTGACAATATTCCATTGAGATAAAGCTATTTCTATTCTGACAATATTCTCACTGAAATATCATAAATAATAACTGTCATGAATTATGCTCTTCCACTATTGCAATATATATTTACCAGGAATGCTCACTGTGTGAGACTAACAAAAACCGATAAAACATATAGCATGTTAAAGAGACTGATAAATATTGATAACAACATATTGGTTTTCAAACTGTAACCGAAAGAAAGGATATATGGAAACACAAGTAAAGTAGACAATACACACAACAAATTGGTAATAAGTCCTCAGTAGTGTCATTCCATTTCATTCACAAAAAAGATTACAGATCATATGAGTCAAATTCTAAAACCATCAACCAACCCTTTTTACATAGCAGTTTATCACATATATACAAAATAATAAATTGTCATCTCCAGAAAAGGAGTAAACCTGTTCCCAGAAGTTATTAAGATCTCATGCAAGAGATGAGGCTTATCCTAAACCTTTAATACAAAGTGCTACGAAATTATGAAAATAACAGCCTCAAGGCTAACAATTCGAAGTGGTTTGTATGATGTGGTAGTTTATGGGAAGACTCCTCTTCTGTTATGGTGCAACCAACTCCACAAAATGTGTAAACAATAGTGAATATGACGTGTGGTTGTTCCTTGAATGCTGCTTGGTGCTTGGTAGAAATGTGATGGTACTGGGAGTAGTGGTAGAAAACTGTTTCAAAGAAACTCAGCCACTGTTCCGTTGCTCCTCTCCTTTTTTGGTGGAAAACCCTTTGTAATGGAGGAAAACTCAAAACTTTTTGGATAGAATGGAGGAGGTTCATTTTAAGAGAAATTACAAAGAAACCCTTTGAAAATCGATGGGGTGATGAAGTGGTAAAGAAGTGGGACCGATCATAGATCGTGCATCGGAAGTTTTATTTTGAAATGTAGGAGTTAAATGTTAAAACTGGTGATGTGCGATGAGATGGAAGGTGGGCTCCAGACAATACCGCAAATCACACATTTCAAGTTTTGTTATGAGACACAAGATTTAAATGTTAAAACTCACGAAGTGCGATATGCGATGGGGAGAAAAGGTCGACGTGGCAGTGAAGGTGGGGCCGCTCGTAGATCGCATGTTGCAAGGTTTAGCTAGGAGCAGTGGGGCTTAAATGTTATGTTCTATGAAGTGTGAAGTGCAGGGAGGTAAATGTTAAAATTTGTGGTGAGCGATATGCGATGGGTGGGAGTGATGTGGCAGATGGAGGTGGGACCGCTCGCAAATCGTAAATTGCAAGATTTATGTGTGAGCGGTGGAGGGTAAACGGTCAGATTTCTGAAGTGTGATATGCGATGGAACCTATGGCTGACACGTGGCTCTTCTCCAGAATCTTCAATCCATTAACTCTCATGCATCTTTATTTGTGATATCCATTCTTGGTCGCTTATCTCTAACTTAGATCTCATGATCTAATCTTGTCCATCCATCTGAGTTGCTATTCTGTGCTATGATTTCCGTCGTCCATCTCTCCGCTTCAATTTTGCGCTTTGATCCTGATCGCATATTTTCCCCTTTTCACCTCATCCAAAACCCTTAAGTTATTTCAAGGAAAATACGCCATTTCTTTGCTTTCTCTGATTTGAAAGTAAAGGGTGTGGGCTCTAGCTATCACCACGTAATGTCCTTTATTTAAACCAGAAACCATTTGCGGGGGAACTTAAGTAGTTTTTGGAATTCAAAGAGAGTGTTCTCATAGTTAATGTCAATCGTCGATTTGTAGGTGAGTGGATTTAACGAGACTTCTTGTGAGGGCACTCCTTGGTACAAATATCGTGAAATTTGTTCTCCCAGGTTGCAATTGGATCTCTTCCGCTTCAGATCTACGATTGGATCATGACCGTTCACTCATCCTGCACACAGTTCTTCTTTGGATCTCCCACTCTGTTGTTCAATCTGTTTTCTTCAGGCATCGCTTTGCTTTTAAAGAACTCTAGTTGCAATACTATCCACAAAGCCTTGATTTGCCTGCTTTGAAAACTGAAACTGCTTGTTGGAGGAGTGGTATCTGTTTAGCTGTAGCCTCTTTATTGAGATAACCAAAATCTCAGTGAAATAAATGCGCTTTTCACTGTGTGGAATATATGAATTTTATTTCTAATAAATAGCTGCCCTTTACTGCATTATTGTTTTGGCAATGAAATTGCAACAAAGGTAGCTATTATTCCAGACTAGATGACTGCAACTTTATTACCCAAACAATGACTAACCTTCAACACGAACATAAGTCAAAATAGAGATTTTAACTTATTTTAGGACTCTAAAACACTATGACACCTATTCACTTAAAAATAACCTAATGTTGGGACTCTTTTTAACCTTTATTGGAAATGAATCAAACTTTGGACATGGAATAGGACACAATAAAAAAATTTGAAAACAATGAGACAATGGCGATTACACCATTAAAATTTTTAGTGCTAACAGCTACTGTTGGCTTACTCTCCATCAGGATGCCAAGAGATACACCAGTAGATGTGATTAGTGTCATAGGATGGGGAAACATACACCTAGGGATGAAATTCCTCTACAACCTCATGTGACCTTGGAGCCATTTGACAAGTGGGGCATGGACTTCATTGGGCTAATTGATCCACCATTAGGACATGATAAATACATCATAGTATGCACTGATTATTTAACCAAGTGGGTTGAGACAAATACTGTTAAGGTAGCAACAAAAGAAAATGTGGTTGAATTTTTGAGAGAGAATGTGTTCTACAAGTTCGGATATCCCAAGGAGATAGTCACAGATCATGGGGCTCAATTCACATCCACCTTGATTGAGAATCTCATGAGGCAGCACAATATCAAGCACAATACTTATACTGCCTATCACCCTCAAGAAAATGGGTAGGTGGAAGTGACCAATAGAGCATTAGAGAACATCCTTACCAAAGTTGTAAGCAACAACATAAGAGATTTGGCGGACATATTGGTGGAGGCCACTTTGGCCCATAACACCACCTAGAAGACAACTATTGGATTTACTCCATATGATCTAATTTATTGGAAGAAAGCTTTGCTTTCTATTGAATTTGATTATAACACCCTCAGAATGGAAGCTCAACTAGATTTATATATCACAAGGGCATAGGAAGAAACACTGCTTCAACTAAATGGTTTGGATGAGTTTAGGATGTAGGCCCTCCTCCACACTAAAGTGGTACAACTGCAAAGGAAAGGCTGGCATGACAAGCACATCAAAGAGAAGAAATTTTAGGAAGGATATTGGGCATTGCTCTATGAATTTATATTTAAGGAATTCAAAGGAAAATTAATTACCAGATGGCTAGGACCCTATCGGATAGAGAGATGTCATGACAATGGAGTTGTTCAGATCATAAACATATATGAGGAGGGGATCCCTCTGCTTTTCAATGGTTATAGGCTAAAAATGTATAAGAGGCCCATCTCTAAGACATAATTCATCAACAAAATCAGTAGGGAGGTGAATTTAATTTGGAGCCTCATATATTCCAGTTCATTGCCCTCCTAGATAAAAAGAAAAAGAATAAAAAGAGAGGCCCGGGTGAAAACCTTCTTGAGGCATCCGAGGCCAACTCTAGGATTGAAAACCTCCTTGAGGCAATCCTGGAGCAAAAAAAAAAAAAGGAAAGAGAAAGAAATAAAATATCCTGGGGTGAAAACCTATTTGAGGTGCCAAAGGTAGGATTGTGGGTTGAAAACCTCTTATGAGGCACCCCACCTATCTTAAAAAAAAAAGAGAAAAAATAATAAAACCAAAAACAAAAAAAAGGGACAAAATTATAACACCGAGACAACTAACTTGTTTCTATTTTACATGATGATGAACCGTGGAATATCATGGAAAAATTTGCAATATTTCTCCATCTCCCTTCCTCTCCTCTATCCATTCACTCCATTTCCAACTCCATCACTCATCCCATCATCAAATTCCACCACCCTATGAGCTAGAAAAACTTGGATTTCATCCTCTCTTTGTACTGCTACAGGATGTCCTAGAAAGGTATAGGAAATCTTGTAGTGCTACAAGAAGTCTTGAACACCTATAGGAGGAAAGGCCAAGGGTGTTGGACATTGGGTTCAACGCTCCTTGTGTGTTTTGCGACATGGACTAACCGCCTCTCGTGGATCCTAATTCTGGCGATTGTAGTGGAGAATAACGCCTACGGGTTTTGGTCTAATGGCAATCGTGATTTCAACAAGTGGTATCAGAGCGACAGGTCTCGAGTTCGAAACTCACCTGGCTCGCATTGGGGGGGAGATTGTTGGACATTGGCTTCAACACTCCCCATGTGTTTCGCGACATGGACTAACCGCCTCTCATGGATCCTAACTCTGGCGATTGTAGCAGAGAATAACGCCTACGGGTTTTGGTCTAACGACAATCGTGATTCCAAAAAGGGCACAAACAATCATCCAATACTCTCTAATCCTAAGAAAAGGCATAAAAAGTGTCACCCTACCTATGCCTACCAGCCCATCATCACCATACCATCCCATGCATAAAGATTCTTTTCTCTAACCCTCCATTCAGCAGATGTGATAATTTATTTTTATTTTTATTTTTATTTATGTAGGTTTTAACCCTGTACATAAATTATCTGCACACGAATCTTAAAAATAGAAAATAAACAATAGTGAGAGCATAAAACATAAAATAGATATACACAGATATTTTCCACTGGATCCCAAATCGGGACGACCAACTTGATTTTTCATTATATTCCTTTTAGCATTACAACACATATATATACATGCCGAAGCATACATAAACTCCAATCCATTAACCCTGAATTAGAACATAACCGTAGTTCCCTTGACCGGATCTACAAAATACCAGGGGCTGCAAACCATCATGCCCCTAAACCATGTGCAAACCCATGCACAAAACCATGGGCGAGTTCGCCCATAGAAAAATAAGGACCCCCCCCTGCGCATGACTAGTTGTGGAAAGAATATAACACATACCCAACATTATCCCACTTGTTGTTTTCTTTCTGCAGGGAGCCACATGAGAGCTTAGTCATTAGCCCAACTCTGCAACACCCATTGTTTCTCTTCTGAGTGCTCACAGACTTTGTCAGTGCATTTGCAACATTCTTCAAGGTGTCCACCTTTACCAGAAACACCCTTTTAGCCTCAACCATATCTCTCACAAAGTGATATTGAACATCAATGTGCTTTGTCTTTGAATGATAAGCAGGGTTCTTAGCCAAGAAAATTGCACTTTGGATATCACAGTCTATTCTTATAGCTTGCTGCACCAACCCCATACTTGAACACAATCTCTACAACCAAACTGCTTCTTTGCTTGCTGAGTGGCTGCTATGTATTTTGCCTCTATAGTTGAAAGAGCCACTACAGACTGTCTTATACTCATCCAACTGATTTCACCTCCAAATAGGCTAAACACATACCCACTTGTAGATCGTCTTTGGTCAAGATCTCCAGCCCAGTCTGCATTACCAAAACCATGGATGTCCAACACTATTTCCAATCCTGGTCTTCCTTGGTAGCACAAGCCATAATCACTAGTGCCAATATCTGAAAACCCGCTTCATTGCTATCCAATGCTCCTTCCATGGGTTTGACATAAACCTGATCAATACTCCCACTGCATGTGCAATGTTTGGTCTAGTATAGATCATCGCGTACATCAGTCTACCCACTGCACTTGCATATGGAACATGAGACATATCCTCCTCTTCTTCTTGTGCCTTGGGACACTATTAAGCAGACAACTTTGTATCTACAGGAATCGAAACATTCACTAGTTTACTATCCTGCATATTGAACCTCTACAATATAGTCTCGACATAATTCCTTTGGTTTAACTAGATCTTCCTCTTTGCTCGATCTCTCTTAATTTCCATGCCCAAAATATAGTTTGCAGCACCAAGATCCTTCATGTCGAATTTGGAGAACAGTTGGGTCTTCAAATCTTGGATAATTTTTTTGTCATTTCCAATCAACAACATATCATCCACATAAAAGACCAAATAAATAACATGATCACCAATTAATTTAAAATAAACACAATGATCCTCCTTGCTTCTGGTGAAGCCAAGTCCCTGTATATAGGTATCAAATTTCTGATACCACATCCTTGGTGACTGTTTTAACCCATACAAAGACTTCTTTAACATGCATACCAATTATTTCTTCCCCTTCACCATAAAGCCTTCAGGTTGTTTCATGTAGATCTCCTCTTCTAGATCCCCGTGAAGAAATGATGTCTTCACATCCATCTATTCTACCTCAAAATCAAATGCAACAGCAATAGATAAAAGTAATCTAATAGAAGTAACTTTGGTAAAAGGAGAAAAAATATCACCAAAATCAATTCCCGGCACCTGGGAATAACCTTTTTCTACCAACCTAGCTTTGTATTTCTCCACCTTGCCTTCTACATTCATCTTCTTCTTAAACACCCATTTTCTCACGATGGGCTTCCTTCCAGTCGACAACTCCACCAGATCCCATGCCTTATTTTTATGCAAGGATGCCATTTCATCGGCCTCCTTCCAGAGTTTTCTATCCTTTGAATATACGGCCTCCTTGACATTTCTGGGATCAACATCAGTTATAGTTAAAGAAAAATTTGAATAGAAAACAGATGGACTATACCTTTCTGGTTGTCTTCTTTCCCGAACTGATCTTCTCACAGCTAGAGTTTGTGGCTCTTCCTCTTCTGAGTCTTCTTCTGTTGTAGAGTCTGATTCATCCTCATTTAGCTAAAACTCTATCTTTTCAGGTTCCTTTGGTAGGACTTCATGTTTAACAACATCTTTCACCTCTCTAAACACCACATCTCGGCTGTACACAACCTTCCTTGTTTCCAGGTTCCAAAGTTTGTAACCCTTTAAACCATCCTTATACCCAATAAAGATGCACCTTTCAGATTTATTATCCAACTTGCTCCTTTTCTCCTTTGGAAAATGTACATATGCATCACATCCAAATACCCTCAGATGTGAAAGAGAGGGTTTCTTACAAGTCCATACCTCATGTGGAGTCTTATCCTCCAACGCTGATGAAGGTGATCTGTTAACCAAGTAACATGCAATCTCCACTGCCTCTGCCCAGAATTCTTATCCTAACCCGGTACCATTGAGCATGCTTCTTGCCTTTTCCATCAACGTTCTGTTCATTCCTTCTGCAACTCCGTTTTGCTGAGGTGTGTATGGAGTAGTCTTCTGCCGTGCTATACCACACTTCTTACAAAAATCTTAAAATATCTTCTTGCAAAACTCCCCACCATTATCTGCCCTCAGCACATTTATCTTCTTCTCTGTCTGGTTTTCCACCAGAGCCTTAAATTATTTAAATCTGTTAAAGAATTTAGATTTCTTCCTCAAGAAATATATCCATGTATGCCTTGAGAAGTCATTTATGAATGAAACATAGTACATAGACTTACCTAGTGATGGAACCGACACAGGTCCAAACACATCACTATGCACAAGCTCTAATATCTTGTTTGCCCTCTTAGCACCAGAAGGAAAACTCACCCAATTCTGCTTCCTATACACACAATGTTCACAGAAATCGAAATACAGAGAGCTATTAGACATACCTTATACCATAGCATTTCCATGCAGTATCTGAAGGCCCTTGTCTCCAATATGTCAAAGCCTTTGATGCCATAGCATGGTCTTTTCTCCAGAGACCGTAGGCTTTCCACTCCACTTTCAGGAACAACAGAACTGTTTTACCCATCAATAATAGTGCTACCCTGAAGCTTGTACAGAGTTCCAATCCGAACTCCCCGCATTAATACCAGTGCTCCCTAAACCATCTTACAGGAATCTTTCACGAACACTATTTTTACACCTGAATCATCCATCTTGCTTACAGAAATCAGATTTCTGGCCAATGCAGGAATGTGCAGGACACCAGGAAGTGTTCTAATCCTTCCACCCTACAGCTTCATCTTGACTTTTCCATGTCTAACGATTTTGGCCTTCTTATCATCACCTAAGAAGACATCACCACCATCATATTTCTCATACTCGCAGAACCACTCCCTCTGAGGAGTGAAGTGAAAGGATGCACCCGAGTCAATCAACCATGACTCATGTTCTACATGTGTATTTGAAGAAGAAGCCAAATACACATCCCCACCTTCATCCGAGGTGGTTTTTGCCTTTGCAGAAGGAGCATCATCAGATCCATTTCCTTTCTCATGAGCTTTAGATCTGCAGTCCTTTTTGTAGTGCCCTTCCTTTTTGAATTTGTAGCACACCTTTACAAAATTTCCAGGAGATTTAGATCTCCCTCTGGATTTAGATCTCCCACTCAAAACCTTATTCTTGTTTCTATTCTGGGACCTTCCTCATACAGATAAGGCATCTCCATTATGACCCTCCATATTTCTTCGTCTCATTTCCTCCGACAAAAAGGCTGAGAAAATGTCATCAAAATTCAAGGTATTTTTATTGCTACATATTGCAATAACCAGACTGTCCCACGAGTCTGGTAGAGAACACAAAAAACTGATGCACTTATCTTCATCTGAGATTTTAATATCAATAGATGACAGCTGACTTACCACAGTATTGAAGGCATTCAGATGCTCTGTCACCGAGTCTCCATTCTTCATCCTTAGGTTATACAAATTTTTCCGCAGGAACAATTTATTCACTAGAGACCTAGATTGGTACAAATTCCCAAGTTTTTCCCACAAATTCTTCACCGTAGCTTCCCCAGATACATTCAACAATACCGAATCTGAGGCACACAACCGTATTGTGCTCTTCGACTTCCGATCCAACTTATTCCAGTCTTCATATGACATTGTCGTTGGTTTAGTACCTGGATCTACCGCGATCGACTGGTCTTTATCCACCAGTAGATCCTCCATCTTGAGCTTCCACAACTCAAAACTCTTACCATTAAATTTCTCAATCTCATCTTTCCACTGCTCGCCATCTTCTTTCACCGCAAGAATCGATCTCGCATATCTCCCACTGAACAGGGTCTACCACAAGCCCGAGCAAAAACCCCTCAGCAGCAAAGGGGTCCCCTTGAAGCTGAAACAACTCTGATACCAAATGTAGGTTTTAACCCTATACAAAAATTATCTGCAAACGAATCTTAAAAACATAAAATAAACAATTGTGATAGCATAAAACATAAAACAGATATACTCAGAGATTTTCCCCTGGATCCCAAATCGGGACGACCAACTTAATTTTTCATTATTTTCCTTTTAGTGTTACAACACATATATATACATGCTGAAGGCATACATAAACTCCAATCCATTAACCTTGGATTAGAACATAATCGTAGTTCCCTTGAACCGATCTACAAAATATTAGGGGCCGAAAACCATCATGCCCCAAAACCATGTGCAAACCCATGCACAAAACCATGGGCGGGTCCGCCCACAGAAAAATAAGGAGCAAAATTTCTTTCTCGGGGCATTGCCCCAGACCCCGAACAGGGGGGGCTGCCGCCCCCTCATGACCCCCCTGCTGCGCCCGGTGCAATGTACAAAGAGGACTGTCGCCCCCCGGACCCCCCCCCCCGCGTGTGACTAGTCATGGAAAGAATATAACACATACCCAACAATTTATTTTTATTTATTTTAATTTTAATTTTTATTATTTTATTATTTTATTTGTTTATTTATTATTATTTTTTTCAGAAACACAAAGCCCTTCCTTTCATTTTTTTACTAAGCCACACCTTTACCCCAACATCCTAAAACCAACTCCATCTTTGCCACACCATTCCCTCACCACTTGATGTCAGTTTGAGCTCTAAGAAATACAGAAATGAGATTGCTACAGGAAGATGATCCCTTCTTGTAGCACACCTGTGCAACAAACAAAACAAATCGATTATGGATTGGATCATCCAGAGAGGAAAACCAAGGGTGAAAAGTTGATCTTGAAGGCATCCATAGCACTCCAGGGAGGATTCCACACAAGTAGCATCAGATTGAAGCCTCCAAAAGGTACATGCAAATACAAAACAAACAAACACAGTGAGCACCTCAAAAATAAAAATGTAGACACAAAAATGATTCCACAACAAAAGCAACTCATGTTATGATTGCTCCAATTTTCTATATCTCTGTATGCAAGACCCTGTAACAAATCGACAGCAAGGTAAGGCTTGTAGAAATTTGAATAACTGTTAAATTATTCATCGAGATTATCCTGATCACACACTATTTGAGCTTCATGCATAATACATAACCTCTTCTACTATTGATCATTAATTGCTAAAATATCAACAATCGCATGCGCACAGCAAAACCATAAACAATCACACATATAAACACATTATTTATGGGAAAGCTTAAAGCTGAAAACCCCCAACTATCTATATATTATAATGATAGAGATCATGTAACAATCATTGTACAAACTCCTCACAAGATCTCATTACAATCTCCAATTGTTACACACTACACAAGCTCAGATCTAGCAAAAACACATGCTCCAATCTGCTCCACCTGTTAGCCTGCCTCTACTGTGCAATCCAAGATGAATAATGGCCCAATCTGAGTTTGAATCCACCTAGTGTGTACTGCGCAATCATCATTGGCATCTCCATCAATGTGTGGTGCAAACTCATGCACCAATATAGTCACAACTGATAGTCATGCTGCTCTTTCACCTACCTCTTCATTGGTCTCCACTGAAACTGTCCATGCACTAAAGTTAACTGATGTATTATTTAGTTGATTTATGAGTTAATAATTAGTGAATTAATTAATAATTAATTCACACCACTCTCACTAGTGTATCAATCAGTTAGACTAGATACAACTAGCTCAACTGTGTTTAACTGAGTTAAACTGAACACAACTCCACCAACTACTTCTACAACTCCACCAAACTCTATCACATGAGTTCTAATTGAAGTCCTCCATGCAATAGCTCCAATTAACCCTCAGGAATAGCGTAATTCCTTCTATCAGCTCATGTGCCACATCTGTGCACTTAACTCAAGTGCTCCAAGAGAATAAGATAATGTTTAGAGTCCAAATATTATTAAGAGCTAATAATACTCGACATATATATTTTTAGACTGGAAATCTAAAAATAGATTCCGCCCAATATGTCTAAAAATATAAGTCCATCTATTTTTCCAACTTGACCAACCATCCACAAATAGCATCCTGCAACTCATAGAATATGATCGACATGTCTAAAAATAGACTTTGCGCCAAAAATAGCCTCAAGGGCCCACTTAGTGAAGGCGACTCCTTTCCACTAAGCTCATCATCTTGTTGCAATATCAACACCCTCTCAACAAGATATGGATTATCCGCAACCCCTATCCTGCCCCTGTGGTATTCGAATTTGCTCCTGGTGAGCGCCTTCGTCAAGATATCAGCATCCTGATCCTCCGTAGGAATGTATGAAAGTAACATGATTCTCCGCTGCACACAATATTTGATATGATGATACCAATCCGTGAAGCCATGCCGCCTCAACTGATCCTCCTGTCTATACCATGATCCATATCCCGATGTGCCTCTGAGATATCTCAATACATGCTTGCCTACCTTCCAGAAGAGCTTGGTTGGCTTAACCATAGCTTATGAAAGTTGGTTAACAGCATAGCATATGTCGGGTCGTGTATTGACCAGATACATAAGCGACCCCACCAACTGTCGATAAACAGTGGCATCCACTACCTCCGCTGAAGTAGCATCCTCCTTCCTCCACCCACCAGGAAGAGGAGTATCAACAGGCTTGCAGCCATGCATGTTGAACTTCTCCAGTATCTCCCGGGCATACTTACCCTGAGAAACAAACAGTCCACCACTGCGTTGCCAAATTTCCAATCCCAGGAAATAATGAAGGAGGCCCAAGTCCTTCATCTCAAACTCTTTTGCAAGATCCTCCTTGCATGAGAGTATCAACAACTCATCACCTGTCAAAATCAAATCATCTACATAAAGTACAATGATCAGCAACTTACCCTCCACCACAATCTGGTATAGGTTAGGATCCGCCTCACTCTTGGAGAATCCAAGTCTGGTGAAATAACTGTCTATCCGTGTGTACCAAGCACGAGGTGCTTGTTTCAACCCATACAGCGCTCTCAATCACCCCGTTGAGGAACGCAGTCTTCACATCAATCTGATGAATGTGCCACCCCATCTGCGCTGAGAGAGCAAGAATCGTCCGTATGGAAGAATACCTTGCGACAGGTGCAAAGGTCTCCTCATAATCGATCCCCTCAATCTGTGAAAAGCCTCGGGAAAAAAATCTTGCCTTGTACTTCTCCACACTCCCGTCAGCTGCCTGCTTCACTTTGTAGATCCATCTCGAACCCACCACTGATTTCCCTTCCGGTCTCGGGACAATCTCCCATGCACTGTTTCTGACAATCGAATCATACTCTTCCACCATGGCATCTACCCATGCGGGGTCCTCCACAGCTTCCTCGAAAGAGGATGGCTCTGTCACGACACATTTTCTCACAAGAGCCATGTATCCAATGTACCGGTCCAGTGACTGTCTCTGTCTGCGCTGTGCTGTAGGTGGTCCTACAACCTTCTCTGCATCTTGAGCCAGTCGCTCAGCTTCTGTAGTGCGCTTCCGCCCTCTGATGGTTGGCGCTGCATGAGTGGTCTCTTCCACTCCATGAACCTCATATTGTGGCTGATCCACATCCTGAGACTCATCCTTAGGAACTAATAGCTCCTCATATGCATGCAAGTGTGGCTCCCTCTCAAGCGAACACTTCATGGCTTTCTCCTCCTGAAATTTGATATCCCGTTGCACAACAGTCTTGCGACTGTCTGGAAAATACACATGATAGTTGTGGGGCGTATCATTGTACCCCACAAATATCCCAACCTCTGCGGTCGGCTCCAGCTTCTTCCTGGCATCCTTCGTCACATGCATGTAGACAGGTGAACCAAAAATCCTCAAATGGGAAATATCAAGCCTCTTACTAGAAAACGCCTCCTCGGGTGTACTCATGCCAAGTATCTTGTGAGGACAACGGTTCTACACATATACTGCAGTATTGCATGCCTCCGCCCACAAGTGAATGGGTAGGCCCTGATCATGCAACATCGCCCGTGCAGCACCCACGATCGTTCTGTTCTTCCGCTCAGCAACCCCGTTCTGCTGTGGGTTATGAGGTGCTATGAGCTCTCTTCGAATTCCTTTTGCGCTGCAAAAGTCCTTGAATTCGCTAGAGATGAATTCACCACCATTGTCGCTCCTAAGAGCCTTCACCTGCTTCCCCGATTCTTTCTCAACCAGTGCCTTGAACTCACAGAACTTTGAGTATGTCTCGCTCTTCTTCTGCATGAAGAAGATCCAACACTTCCGAGAAAAATCATTAACAAATATCACATAGTACCTGTGCTTTGCTGTCAAAGCTACTGAGAAAGGTCCACACACGTCTGTGTGAATTCTCTTAAGGATCGTCGTGGCATGACTATCCTTCTCGTGAAAGGTGGCTTTCACAAATTTTCCCAAGGTACATCCCTTGCACTGATCTAACTGCACAAGAGTACCCTTAGGAAGCCCAGTAGAAATCTGTTGCAGTATCTTCAAAGCTCCATGGTGAAGGTGGCCCAATCTCCGGTGCCACAACTCGCCATCATCCCAGCTCACCACTCCTTCTACCTTGCCTGCCATTGCTGCGCAGCCATCTACCTGCAATTGATAAAGGTTCTTAACTCAAACCCCTATCCTCCGGGTCTCACCAGTTGCCTTACTGTGCAGGAAAGCCTTTCCCTCGCTAAAGACAACATCATATCCCTTGTCTTCTAACATCGCCACAGAGATAAGATTCTTCTTCAATCCCGGAACATGCATCACTTCCTTCAATACGAAGGGTTTACTAGACTCCCTCTCAAAGGAAATGGTACCGATACCGGTCGCACTGTATCTACCATCATCGCCCATCTCGATGTGCACTCCAAGATCTTTCTCATCCAGATCAATAAACAAATCTCGATCTCCTGTCATGTGAAAAGACGCACCACTATCCAGAAACCACACTGAACCCATCACACTTGAGACCAAGCATGCGATCAGCGAAAAATCCAGCTCAAACTGTGAGGCTAAGGCCTCCCCAGTTGCAGATCTATCAGCCTGCTTATTTTTCTTCTTCTGCGGACAATTTGTGGCATAATGTTCGTGTTGGTGACAGTGAAAGCACTTCACCTTGGACATGTCCTGCTTCTTGCCTTTCGCACCGGATTGAGAAGCATGCTTCTTTCTATTCCCCTTCTTTTCTTTGGCATCCAAAGCGCAATTCTCTTCATCATAGTTCTTTGATGAAGATTCGTCCCTGGTACTCCGCCTTATCTCCGCTTGCACAAGATTCAACCAAAGTCGCTCCCATCTTGGCAATTTCTCCCGACCATTGATAGAGTCCTGATAGGAATGAAAAATCTTCGGAAGCCCAAGGAGAGCCAAGCTCACCAAGTCCTCATCATCAACAGTCACCCGCACACTTCCCAGCTCATCCCTGCATTGGGTGAACTTCATGAGGTACTTGGGCATACTGTCGCCTTTCTCAATCTTTATGTTTCTGAGTTTATCCTTGAGCGCCAACTTCCTCGGGTCGCTATTGCTTTGGAATAAATATGTCAAGGCTTTCCACATCAAGAATGGAGAAGCCTTACCATGAAGGCTGGACACTATGTGATCCTTCACGCCCTCCAACAGAATCCTTCGACACTTTTCTGTCTTCTTTTTCCATGCGTCAAGTACAACAACATCAGTAGAAGTAGGCTTTGGGACTTCAGCATCTATGAACTCCTTCAACCCATTGTCATCTAGCACCGCCTCCGTCCTATCCTTCCATGCAATATAATTCGAGCTGCCCTCAAGGGCATACTCCAATTGCAATCTGTTGAAAGACATCTCAAATTCGACACCAAGAAAACACTACTGCAAATTCGAATTCCACCAGCTCAAAACTCAACCATTTCAATGTTTTGCAATTGCTCCAATGATCAATATTGCTCCGATACCATGTAGAAATTTGAATAACTGTTAAATTATTCACCAAGATTATCCCAATCACACACTATTTGAGCTTCATGCATAATACATAACCTCTTCTACTATTGATCATTAATTGCGGAAATATCAACAATCGCATGCGCACATCAAAACCATAAACAATCACACATATAAACACAATATTTATGGGAAAGCTTAAAGCTGAAAACCCCCAACTATCTGTATATTATAATGATAGAGATCATGTAACAATCATTGTACAAACTCCTCACAAGCTCTCAGTACAATCTCCAATTGTTACACACTACACAAGCTCAGATTTAGCAAAAACACATGCTCCAATCTGCTCCACCTGTTAGCCTGCCTCTACTGCGCAATCCAAGATGAATAATGGCCCAATCTGAGTTCGAATCCACCTGGTGTGTATTGCGCAATCATCATTGGCATCTCCATCAATGTGTGGTGCAAACTCATGCACCAGTATAGTCACAACTGATAGTCACACTGCTCTTTCACCTACCTCTTCACTGGTCTCCACTGAAACTGTCCATGCACTGAAGTTAACTGATGTATTCTTTAGTTGATTTATGAGTTAATAATTAGTGAATTAATTAATAATTAATTCACACCACTCTCACTAGTGTATCAATCAGCTAGACTAGATACAACTAGCTCAACTATGTTTAACTGAGTTAAACTGAACACAACTCCATTAACTCCTCAATCAACTCCACCAAACTCTGTCACATGAGTTCTAACTGAATTCTCCATGCAATAGCTCCACTTGACCCTCAGAAATAGCATAATTCCTTCTGTCAGCTGCATGTGCCACATCTGTGCACTTAACCGAAGTGCTCCAAGAGGATAAGATAATGTTTAGAGTCCAAATATTATTAAGAGCTAATAATATTTGACATATCTATTTTTAGACTGGCAATCTAAAAATAGATTCCGCCCAGTATGTCTAAAAATAGAAGTCCATCTATTTTTTCCGACTTGACCAACCATCCACAAATAGCATCCCGCAACTCATAGAACATGATCCATATGTCTAAAAATAGACTTTGCGCCAAAAATAGCCTGTGGGCCCACTTAGTGAAGGCGACTCCTTTCCACTAAGCTCATCATCTTGTTGCAATCTCAACATAAGTATGAGTTCCTCACCCTCTCACTATGCATATTTGGCTAAATGAATTAATGTCGAGGAGAGGAGGTTTAATAAGCTAAAAGGTGGAAAATTAACTTGGCCACCTTCAATAATCAAACTAAAAGAGCTAGGTATTTTTGGCATGCAACGTGAAGCTGTCACATCAGTGGAAATGAGATCACAGGAAGTGGGATCTGATTAAGAGGCAAGAGGGACTGAGCACTTCGAGTGGGGATAACGGTCAAAATGAGGAAATATCATGCAAGGGACATCTCAACACAACACTCCAAGCCCTCTTGAAATGGCATATAACATACCTCAGATAACTTCCCCTCACATCTATGCTCATTTCAAAAATAGTTAATCAAAGCAAAAAGTTGGTAAGAAACAGAGGAGGTTAGATCATGGACCAATTGTGCGTGTAGGAAGTGCTACATGAAAAATTGCAATTGCTACAGAGTGCTGAGAAGGGGTTCTGTAACATCCCTAGTTAAAAATCCATGAAAAAAATATAAGACCAAGGTCATGGGACATGTATTCCAAGATAAATGGTGGGAAAAAAATCTTAGTGGGTGTCACTTTGGTTTAGTATGGCTAAATGAAATTGGAAAAGGAAATGGAAAAGGATTTGGAAATGCATGAGACATTAATTGACATTTTATTTATGAAAATAATGGAAAATAGGAGAAAATGGAGGTGAAAGGTCACATGTTGCATGTGAGGAGGAAAATTAAGGAAAATAATGGAAATTGAAGAAAATAGAGACCTCATTGATAAAATGGCTTATGAGGATTAGCTGGAAAGATTTTTCTCAAACTTATGGCTCTTATTTTGTACTCTCTCTCTCTCATACTCTTGATACTTAGAGTTTTTCTTGGAGCACTCTTGGAGGAGTATGACATACTTTGGATCTGGAGAAATAAGGAAAAGGAAAGGCAGGAAAGCGCAAGAGGACATCAGGATCAACGACTACAACTATATTTCTTTGCAGGTATCGAGTTGCTTGTATGGTTTCCTTGCTAGTTTTGGCATGCATGGAACATGCATGTGGTTTCTTGGTTATGATTTGTAATTGGTGTGGAGTATTTCCTGGATTGACAATGGATTTTCCTAGCCTTGCCATTTCCTAGATAGCCATGGTGTTGTGGGTTCATTTCACTGTTTGTTTTTCTGGTTGGCTCTCATGTGCTTTTGGTTGTGGGTTGAGTTATTAGTTCCTGGAATCCTTGGTTGGAAAAACACTCTGTAAGCCCTGTAACGACTTGGGTTGAGTGACAAGAGCCTTGGTTGGAAAAACTCTTTGGAAGCCTCGTAACAACTTGGGTTGAGTTACTAGTCCTAGAAGAATTGGTTGGACAAATGCTCTGGAAGCCATAGGTGGGTTGAGTTACTAGTTCTAGAAGCCCTAGATGGAAAAATTCTCTGGAGCCCAACAAAAATTGTGGGTTGAGCTACTTGTCCTAAAGCTTTGGTTGGAGAAACGCTCTGGAACTCAACAATAGTTGTGGGTTGAGTTACTAGTCCTAGAAGCCGGGTTGGAACAAACACTCTAGATTCCTGTAACAGCTTGGGTTGAGACCAATCCATTATGATTGCGATATACGACTGTGAGGTGGAATCACTGGTTGAGGGTTGAGGTGGTTTGGCCTCTATAAGCCCTAGTTTGGTTTTGATGGATTTTGTAACACCCTCATCCCACATCGACCCAAGTAACTGGCCAACTGGGGTAAACATGTGAAAAATAGCTACTATGATCTGATTCAACCTCCCAGGTGACCTTAAGGAAGTGGAATCGACAGAAAAACATCAAATAAATCTTCCACATCAGCAAAAAAACTCCCATGACCCATCCTAACCACTCAGATATCCAACCCCTGGACGCTCCCTTGATATGGGAAAGGGTGCATTTGGGAGGCTTTGGAGGCTCCCACAACATGGGCATGCATGCTTATAGGGACTTTTCCACATAGACTTGTGCCAACGTCCGCAATATTTGTGCCACTTTTGAACCCTAGAATCCCGGTAATTTCCCATAACTCAATGACAAGTTAAGAAATGAATTTACACAACAACAAAAAATGACGCATTTGCAAAAATATTGACAAATCCTAGACTAGACCCCTTCTAGCCATGACAGGAATTTCATCAAACATGCCACAAATATGTAATCTACAGGTTTAAACAACATATCTGAGCATAGGGGTCTCATATTTATCTGAGAATCACTAAGAAGCATTGTTCCTTTACATCAATAGCTGCATTATCATCTATTAGGTCATAGATACATTCTTAATTCAGTTACAAATAAAAACATGAGGAGAGACATACACCATCACTGTCATAATACATACTTAGAACCAACATAATAACAATAGAAATCTCAAGGATACATCAACCATAGAATCAGCATATAAACCAATACATTTACAAATAAGATGTCAAGGAGAGAACCTCTTATTAATGAATGCAAAAAACAACCCAAGATGGGACTTCCACGTTCCACCCTACCATAAATTGGCTGATCCAAATATCTCTTCATCTAATCACGCTCATGTCATATTCCAAGCATGAATGTGGGACTCAAACTGAAAGAACCAACCATGTCATCCCAAGGCTAAACCACCTCATCCTCATTAATAGAAACTGGGCTTTACCGTAATCCACACTAGATCACTAAGCAAAAACAATAAACACATCATAACAGGATTTACCATGATCTCCATCTGATAACTAGGCAAAAACAAGCATGGATGCTACCATATTCCCCCCCCTACACCATGAGGAATTTTCCTGTCTCATAGTATGTCATTATTTACCGCAATCTAGAGTTCGATTCAAGGATTACTAGGCCCTAAATTGAGACATACTCTCCAGTATTAACCGTATATTCCAACCCAATATTCCTAGGCTTGATGGAGAGAAAACCACCTCTAGGATTTACCATATATCTCGCCATTCACTGGTTGAGGATTCCTAGGTGCACCAAGGAAACACACTATCTGAATTTACCGCAACTCACAATCCAGTTTAGGGGTTACTAGGCCATGTGTTATATCATTTTGTAGATCCACCTCACTTAGCTTCAAATCCATCCGAGAATCTAGCTCAAACAAAACATGAGAACTCGATCACACCATGGCTATTCGGAAATGGAAAGGCTAGGATGAAAAACATTGTCGCACCTGGAAAAACCAATGACATGATAAAAAAGAACCACATGAAATACTATGCATGCAAAATATAGCAAGGAAATCACACATGAAAAGTGATACCTTCAAAGAATCATGTTGTAGCTTCTTGATCCTGCTCTTCTTTGCTTGCTCCTTCCTTCATCTTGCCTTCTTTAACTTTATTGATCCAATGCCAAAGTGCTCCAAGAAAAATCTAAGTGTCTAAGAGAGAGAGATAGAGAGAGAGAATAATGAGAGAGCTCCGAAATTGAACTGACAAAATGTACCAACTGATCCTCAGAATCCTTTTTATCAATTAGGACTCTATATTCTTCATTTTCCATTATTTTCCTTCATTTTATTCCTCACATAACCTATGAAATTTCACCTCCCTTTTCTCCTAATTTCCATTAGTTTCATAAATAAATATTCCAAAAATTAAAATTTTCCTTTCGAAATTCCTTTTTCCAATTTCCTTAGCCATATTAACCGAAATGAACACCCACTAGGATGTTTTTCCCAATATTCAACTTGAAATAAATGTCCCATCAACTGTGGTCATTATTTTTCCTTTATTATTTTTTATTACATGAATTTTTCACCAAGGTTGTTACATATTTGGTTTATGAGATCCCACATTCATGTTTGGAATATGGTACGGGGGTGATTGGATGAAGAAATAATTGGCTCAGTCATGTCTATGGTCGGGTGGAATGTGGAAGTCCCAGACTTGGTTTCATTTTTCGTATGGAAATAAGAGCTCTTTTCCTCTTCTATTGATGGGTAAATATGCTTGTTATTATGTGGCTTATATGGTTGTTATGTTCTTGACATTTCTTTGTTTATATGCTAGTTATGAATGTTCTTTGTGATGGCGATGATGCTTGGTTCTCATCATGTTTTCATTCATAATTTGTAGGAATTTACAGGGTAAGTTCCTTAGATCAAACTCCAAAGGTAACTGCTCCCAAACATATCACAGATCAGTACACCAATATTTGACGTAGTTAAAAACCTCAAAGAGGGAAACAATCAATGACTTGAGCCAACACAGACACTTCATGCAATTTATTAATGTAAAGAAAGAACATTTACATAAGCTTCTCTCATAAATGGTCACCGAACAAATGACCCTCCATGCTCTTTAAATAGATATCATGGACCAATCGGGTGTTAAGCCACGGATCAAGTGTCGATAATACCAAGGAGAGAATGAACCGTTTGATCACTACATATCATGACTGTCATATTATAAGTTACAAAAATACATACTAAAGAAACACACTTTACCTAACTTTACGCTAGACCAAGTTATACTTAAATATTTCCTATGTGTCAGAATATCCTAACATCCCCCCTTAAGAACAACTTGGGACAAGATTGAAGGATTTACAAACGTGACACAATAGGAGAAGGAAGGAGGCATTAGAGCCTATCCCCCCTCAATGATAAATTTCATGAACTCCAAGCATAGATCGAAGTTTGGTAATTTTCTTCTATGAGAGCCTTTGTAAAGATATCAACAAATCGATCATTAGTTGAACAATAGTGCAATTCAAGAACATGATAATGAATGAGCTTTCTGATGAAGTGCATGTGTAGCTCAATGTTTTTTCTACGCTGATGCTGAAATGGATATATGCATAGCTGAATGGAACTCTGATTATCACACCAAAGTGTAGTTGGATGCTGTTTATGAAGACCAAATTCAGATAGGATATGACGAAGCCACAGGGCTTCCTTACTGGCTTCAACAACTCCACGATACTCTGCTTCTACCGAAGAAAGATAAATGACACTTTGTTTCTTACAAGACCATGTAATATGTCATGAACCAAGAGTGAATACATAACCTGCAGTAGACTTTCGATCATCAGGGTCACTAGCCCAATCAGAATCAGTGAAACCAACCAAAAATGGAGATGCTCCTGCACTGTAATGAATCCTGAACTGAACTATACCTCGAACATATCGAATTTTTCTTTTAGCTTCTTTCCAGTGAATTTCATGAGGTTTATGCATAAATTGAGCAACAAGACCAACATTAAAGGTAAGGTAACATCAACTTCAGGGGAAGTACAAGTGACTGAAATCTTGAATCCAGACTGAAAGGGAGAAGGGGTTGGCTTACAGTCTTCCATGTGAAAGTGGCGTAGTAAATCACAGACATAATTGGACCTAGAAAGGGTAATACCTTCTTTGGATTGTAAGACTTGAAGACCAAGGAAATAATGAAAGTTTCCTAAGTCTGTCATTTCAAACTTATTTTTGAGGCTAGACTTCACATGGTTTATATGGTTGGGATCACAACCAATAAGGATAATATCATCAACATAAAGAACAAGGATGATTAAGGACTTACCCACTTTCTTGGTGTAGACAGTGTTGTCATAATGACATCTAGAAAATAAATTATCTAAGAGAAAGCTATCCATTTTGGCATACCAAGCCCAAGGGGCTTGTTTCAGACCATAGAAAGACTTCTTAATCCAAAAAACAAGGCTAGAGTCTTTTTGGATAAAGCCAGGAGGTTGTTCCATGTAAATTTCTTCATGGAAGTCCCCATGTAAGAAGGCGGATTTAACATCTATCTGATGGACTTCCCATTTAAAGGAGGCAACAAGGGAAAAAAAAAAGGCAGGCAGAATTCATTTTGGAAACACGGGGGAAGGTTTCGGTATAGTGAATGCCTTCAACTTGTGAAAATCCTTTAGCAACAAGATGAGATTTATGTTTATCCACTTTTCCATCTGGTTCAAACTTTGTTCTCTAATCCTATTTTCATCTAACAAGTTTTCTTCCCTTTGGAAGAGGAACAAGATCCCAAGTATTGTTTGCCAATGAGGAACGACATTATTCATTCATAGCTACATCATAATCTGGATGACCTGAAGCTTATTCAAAGGTATTTGGATCATAATTTTCTGGAATTTGAGCCAATAAAGAAGAGGCTTTGTCAAACTGAGAATGTGTGACGTTGATCTGCAGGGTCACCTGCAAGAGAACCTGCTGCATCCCGAGTAGAGCAGACCCATTTTGGAAGCTGTGGAGCTGAAGGAAGATCCTAAGGAGGTGGAGGAGGATTTTCATCCTCGCTATCATAATCAGAAGTAGAAGGAAAGCTGTCAGAAGTAGAAGAGATAGAGAGAGGTGGCACATATGTTGAATTAGGCTCGCAGGCCAAAGGTGGCACACTTGCCGAACTAGGCTCACAGGCCGATATATTTTCATCAAATTTTACATCTCTGCTAATGATTTAATTTTTGGATTTGGGTTGAAGAAGTCTATATCCTTTGACATCTTCAAAATATCCAAAAAAAATACATTTTTTACTCTTAAGTTCTAAGGCTTTATGTTTCTCATCTGGAATATGGGCCCAAGCTTCACTTCCAAAAACACGAAAGTGACTTACATCTGGTTTGATTGAGCTCCAGGATTCTTTAAGAGTGATATTCCTTAAAACCTTAGTATGAGTGTGATTTACTATGTAACAATTAATTGCTTCTACCCAAAAATTAAGACTATTTCCTTTAGATTGAAGCATACAATTAGCCCTTTCTTTTTGAGTGTAATTATTCCTTTAAGCTACACCATTTCGTTGTGGAGAATACATAAACATATGCTGCAATTGAATTCCATGCTTAGTGCAAAAGTTGATAAGATTTTTATTAACATATTCTCCTCCATTGTCAGATATTAACTTAAGAATTTGATGCCCAGATTGTTTCTCAACAAAGGCCTTAAAGGCCAAGAACATGTTAAAAAATCCACTCTCTAGTTTTAAGAAGTATACCCAAGTGCTTATGGAAAAATCATCAATGAAAGTTAAGAAGTACTTGCAGTCAGAGAAAGAAACAACTGGAAGTGGACCACATAAATCACCATGCACAAGCTGCAAAGGGGTTGAAGCATGCCAATAGGCATATTTGTCAAAACTATCCAAGTGATATTTTCTGAGTACACAACCGGAACAAACACCATCTCGGCAAGTTACCATAGGAAGACCTGTCACCATATTTTATTTACATAGATTTTGAATAGAGAGATAGTTTAAGTGACCAAATCACTCATGCCAAAGTTTGCTCACTTCATCATTATGAGCTACAAAAATCGAGGGAAGACTTGATGACCCAAAGTTGTCAAACTTATACAACCTAGTGGAATTATCGACAATTCATGTAGCTAAAATATGTCTAGGATCTCTTAGGTCCTTAATTAGAACATCATGAGGTGAGAATTATATGGTTTTCCCTTCACTTGAATGAGTTATTTGATAAAAATAGATAGAAGTTTGTAGGACAAGGTAGGAACACATAATATATCATTAAATTGACCATTATCTAGATGAATGGTTCCAGAACCTACAACACTAAGAGATCTATCATCACCAACATAACTATTTTTGGGGTTACAATCATTTAAATAAGAAAATATGGCTTTGTTTTTGGCCATGTGGTAAGTGGCTCTAGAATCAATGAGCCACTCATGAGAATGAGAAGAAGAAGATACATTCAATGCATAACCAAATCTTGATGCTTGACAACCACATGCAGAAAGTGCTATTCCTGAAGAAGAAGTTGAAGAGTTCTCGAAATGGATGTCATGCTTCTTCATTGCTGCTTCCAAGGCTTCCATATTTATAAATATTTTTACTCTATGTGGCCATCACGATTACAAAATTTGCAATGTATATCTATCTTCTTCCCTTTGTTTTTATTTTCCTTATTAGTTTTTTGAGTTGCTTTTTCAGTTTGCGGCTGAGATTTCTTATTAAAGACCCTTGTTTGGTTTAGGACCATTCTTTTTAGGATGCCACTTCTTAGGATTATTTAGATTTGGTTGTTGCCGGGCTGCTAAGGATTTCTTAGAAGAGTTTCCAGTATTAATAGGACCAAGGTGTAAGATTTTTTCTTATTCTCTTATCAAAGAATCACAAAAGACATTAAAAGAGGGGGACTTGTAGGGTATTCCTTGAGAAATGAGGGCTTCTCTAGTGGAATTGAAGGTGGAAACAAATACAGAGTATGTAGGGCCTAACTTATAAACAATGGAATAGTTAAGACTACCATATTGTTTTTTGACCTTATAGCCTTCTAAGAGAAGTCTAAGGGTCTTGAATTTGGACAAAAAATATTCAGTAGTAGAAATTATTGGGGTCCAAAGTAAATAACTCATTTTCAAGCTGCTGGGCTCTGATTTCATTTTGAATTCCAAGAAAAATATTTATCTTTTTCATAGCTTCATCATGAGAGTCAATTTATTTGGTATGAAATCTAAGATCTTGAGCAATGGACATTCCTATCAACCCTCATGCTTGATCTTGTTTTTTTTCCCAGTCAGAATTTTTATCTTCATTGGTAGGTTTAGATTCTAGTCTTGAGGCTATTCTATAAAACCCTTTACTTCTAAGTAAGTCTACCATGTGAAAATTAAGCACCTACACTAGGTGGGGCCCGCAGACTATTTTTAGGTGATATGTCTATTTTTGGAATTTGGATAAAAGTCTATTTTTAGCAGTAATCTATTTATAGATGGTTGAGAAAATTATATGGATGGATGGGCGTCTATTTTTGGAATGCATGTGTGAAGTTGTTTCATGGAATGCATGTCTAAAAATAGAATGCATGTCGATTATTGTTAGCCCCTAACAATAATTAGACAATAAATAATAATCTATTCTCTTGAAGCACTTGATTTTAGTTAACTGATGTGGCAAACCAGTTAACTGAAAGAATTTCAAGTTCAAAGGTTGGTTGGTGGGACATGCTAGTGGACTTCGTTGCAACTGAGTGATACAAAGTTGTAACAGAGTTGGATGTGTAGTTATGTGAGTTGTAATGTAGTTTAACTCAGTTAAGTGAGTGAAAATCAGTTGTGCTAGTTGTAACTAGTTGTATCTAAAGATACAATAGTGAGATATCAGTGAATTAAATATTAAATTAATTCACATGGAGTGATATCACATGCAACTGAATATTTACTACTAGGAACTAGATGCATGTTAGATCCAGTGGAGTCCCAATTGAGAGATAAGTGAAAGGGACAGTTTGACTATCAATTGTGACTATAGTGGGTGCACAAGGGAAACCAAACACACATTGGAGATGCCAATGAGGATTGTGCAATCAAGGCAAGGCAAGATCGAATTCATTCAGGGATTGTGATCAACAGGGATTGCACAGTGGAGGCAGTAAATTGGTGCATGTTTATGCCAATTTTTGTATGACAATGTGAGACAATTGTATATTTTACTGAGAGCTCATGGATTAGAGTTTTGTATGAGATTGTTTCATGATCCATGATATATACATAATATATTATAGTGGGGTTTTAGATTTATGCTTTCTCAGTAAAAACATGTGTGATATGTGTGATTTATTTTTCTTCATGTGTTTGCAATTGGCGATTAAATTTCCGCAAAGATTTAAGTAGAAGGATAATGTATTTAATAGTGGCATATAATTGTTAGATCAGGAGAATCTAGCAAATACATAATTGTATTAAAATTTATAAATGGTATCGGAGCAAAGAATATTGCAATATTGAAGCAGTAGCTGAGTTTGTTGGTGGAAACAATTTGAATTTGATACAAGAATTTCTTGGTGCGACAGTTGAGTAAACATCGAAATGGATTTCAATGGTTTGTGGTTAGAGTATGCACTCGAGGGAAGCTCGAACTACATTGCATGGAAGGATGGGATGGAGGTGGTGCTTGAAGATAATTGCTTGAAGGAATTCATCGATAGTGATGTTCCTAAGCCCACTTTGACGGATGCGCATTACTTGATGCCTGGCAAAAGAAAGTAGCGAAGACGAGAAGGATTATGTTGGAAGGTGTGCGAGACCATATTATCTCAAGCCTTCATGGGAAAGCCACTCCATTTTCAATGTGGAAGGCTTTGACAGATATTTTCCAAAGCAGCAACGACCATAGGAAATTGGCACTGAAGGATAAACTCAGAAATATCAAAATGGAAAAGGGCAACAATATTCCTAAGTATCTCACAAAGTTTGTCCAATGTCGGGATGAACAGGGGAGAGTGGGAATCACGGTTGCTGATGATGATTTGGTGAGTTTGGCTCTCTTGGGACTTCCTAAGAGTTGGCATAGTTATCAAGACTTTGTCAATGGATAGGAAAAAATGTCAAATTGGGAACGACTGTGGTCGGATCTAATGCAGGAGGAGTTCAGGTAGAACACCAGGGATGGCTCTTCATCAAAGCATGATGATGAAGAGGATTGTGCTTTGGTTGCCAAAGAAAGGAAAGGGAAGAGGAAGAAATCCCATTCAAAATCCAAGGCTAAAGGCAAGGAGCTGAATTTTTCCAAGGTGAAGTGTTTTCACTGTCACGAACATGGGCATCTCGCCACTAACTGCCCACAGAAAAAGAAGAACAGGAAGGCTGCTGGAGCTGCATCCGGTGAGGCCCTTGCCTCATAATTTGAACTTGATTTCTCTTTGATCAACTGCCTAGTTTCAAGTGCAGTGTGATCAATGTGGTATCTTGATAGTGGTGCTTCCTTCCACATGACGGGAGATAAGGAGATTTTCAGTGACATGGAGGAGAAAGATGTCCAAATGCATAGAGATATCAGCGACGATGGACGATACAGTGTGACCGGCATTTGTACCATTACCTTTGAGAGGGAGTTAGGTAAACCATTTCTATTGAACGATGTTATGCATGTTCCAGGTCTGAAGAAAAACTTGGTCTCAGTCACGATGTTGGAGGACAGAGGTTATGACGTTGTTTTCAGCTATGGAAAAGCTTTCCTGTGACATAAAACAACGAGTCAAACCAAGAGGATAGGGATTCGAGTCAAGAATCTCTACAAGCTGGAGGTAGATGGTTGTGATGAGATGGTGGGATAATTAGAGGAAGTGGTGAGCCGGGATGAGGGCGAATTATGGCACAGGCGATTGGGCCATCTTCACCATCGCACCCTGAATATTTTGTAGCAAATTTCTAATGGACTTCCCAAGGGTACACTTGCGCTGTTAGATCAGTGCAAGGGATGTACTATGGGTAATTTTGTGAAGACCACCTTTCATGAAAAGGAGAATCGTGCTTCGATGATCCTGGAGAGAGTTCACACAGACGTGTGTGGGCCATTCTCGGTTGCTTCAAAAACATAGCACATGTATTATGTTATTTTTGTTGATGACTATTCTAGTAGATGCTAGATCTTCTTCATGCAGAAGAAGGATCAAATATTCTCAAATTTCTATGAGTTTAAAGAATTGGTGGAGAAAGAGTCGGGGAAGCAAGTGAAGGCTCTGTGGAGCGATAATGGTGGTGAATATATCTTGAATGAATTCAAAGACTTCTATAACAAAGAAGAAATTTTAATAGAACTCATAGCGCCTCATAACCCATGACAGAATGGGGTCGCAGAGAGGAAGAACATAACGATCGTGGGTGCTGCACAAGCTATGCTGCATGATCAGGGCCTACCAATGCACTTGTGGGAAGAAGCATGCAACACTGCAGTTTATATGCAAAACCATTGTCCTCATAGAGTACTTGGCATGAGTACACCTGAAGAATATTTTACTGGTAAGAAACCGAATGTTTCTCACTTTAAGATTTTTGGCTCATCCATTTATGTGCATGTGACCAAGAATGCCAGGAAGAAGCTAGAGCCGACTGCTGAAGTTGGGATATTTGTGTGGTACATAGAAACACGCCATAATTATCGTGTGTATTTTCCAAATAGTTGAATGAATGTGGTGCGACGAGATATAAAATTCAATGAGGAGAAAGCCATGAAGTTGTTGCCTGAGAGGGAGCTAGACTTGCATGCAGAGGAGGAACTGCTTGTTCCCAAAGATGAGTCTCTAGATGTGGATCAACAAAAGGAGGAGGTTCATGGAGTCGAGGAGTCCACTTACGCAGAGCCAAACATTAGAACTGGCAGAAGGCGTACCACAGAAGCTGAGAGGCTGAAGGTTGATGCGAAACAAAATGTAGGAGTCCCTACTTCACAACCCAGATAGAGACAATCTCTTGACTAATTCACTAGATACATGGCTCTCATGAGCAAATGTATTGTGACAGACCCATCTTCCTTTCAGGAAGCAGTGTAGGAGCCCACATGGGTAGATGAAATGGTGGAGGAGTTTGACTCCATTGTCAGAAAGAGTGCTTGGGAAATTGTTCCAAGGCCAGTTGATAAATCAGTGGTAGGTTCAAGATGGATCTACAAGGTAAAGAAAGCTGCTGATGGGAGTTTTGAGAAATACAAGGCCAGATTTGTGGCTCGGGGATTCTCACAAATCGAGGGGATTGATTATGAAGAAACCTTTGCACCTGTCGCATGGTATTCTTCCATAAGGACCATCCTTGCTCTCTCAACGTAGATGGGTTGGCACATTCATCAGATGGATGTGAAGATTGCGTTCCTTAATGGGATCATTGAGGAATAAGTGTACATTGAGCAGCCCGAAGGATTTTAGATCTTCAACAATGAGTCGCATGTGTGCAAACTCAAAAGATCATTGTATGGGCTGAAGCAAGCACCCTGTGCTTGGTACACTCAGATCGACATCTATTTCACTGGACTTGGCTTCACCAAGAGTGAGGCAGATGAAAACCTATACCAGATTGTGGTGGAGGGTAAGCTTTTAGTCATTGTTCTTTATGTTGATTATTTAATACTGACTGGTGATGAGCAACTGATACACTCATGGAAGGAGGACCTTGCAAAGGAGTTTGAGATGAAGGATATGGACCTCCTTCACTATTTCCTTGGATTGGAAATATGGCAGCGAGAAGGTGATCTATTTGTGTCTCAAGGCAAGCATGCAAGGGATATACTCAGTAAGTTTCACATGGAGGGCTGAAAACCCATGGATAATCCTCTTCTAGGAAATTGGAGGAAAGAGGACACTACATCTAGAGAGGTAGTGGATGCTACTGTCTATCGACAATTGGTGGGTTCACTCATGTATTTAGTTAATACAAGGCCCAACGTATGCTATGCGGTGAACCAACTTAGTCAAGCGATGGTTAAGGCTACCAAGCTCTTTTGGAAGGCGGGCTAGCATGTTCTGAGATATCACAAGTGCACATCTAATTATGGCTTATGGTACAAACATACAGATGAGGTGAAGTTTCATAGCTTCACGGATGTAGATTGGGCAAGAAGCCCAATGGGCAGAAAGAGCACACCAGGAGGGGTTTTCAGTATCGAATCTATAGCTATTTCTTGGTACAGCAGGAAACAAAGATATATGGCACTCAGTTCAGCGGAAGCAGAATACATGGTAGCAAGTCAAGCTGCATGTGAGGCTATTTGGATGAGGAAGATCCTGGTTGGTTTGTTCAGTTCTCATTTAGATCCTACAATGATTCATTGTGATAATCAGAGTTGCATTAAACTCTCGATTAATCCTATGCTTCATGATAGATCTAAGCATATAGATATCTGGTATCATCATATCAGAGATTGTGTGCAGCAGAAGATCATGTTGCTTCAGAACAGTCCTACGGAAGACCGAGATGCAGATATTCTGACAAAGGCGCTCAACAGGAGCAAATTCGAATACCATAGAGGCAGGATCAGGGTGAAGGATAATCCATTTCTTGTTGAGAGGGAGTGTTGAGATTCAACAAGATGATGATCCTAGTGAAAATTAAGAACCTATATTAGGTGGGGCTCACATGCTATTTTTAGGTGATATGTCTATTTTTAGAATTTGGATCAAAGTCTATTTTTAGCAGTAATCTATTTATAGATGGTTGAGAAAATTATATGGATGGATGGGCGTCTATTTTTGGAATGCATGTGCAAATTTTTTCCGTGGAATGCATGTCTAATAATAGAATGCATGTCGATTATTGTTAGCCCTTAACAATAATTAGACAAGAAATAATAATCTATTCTCTTGAAGCACTTGATTTCAGTTAACTGATGTGGCAAACCAGTTAACTGAAGGAATTTCGAGTTCAAAGGTTGGTTGGTGGGACATGCTAGTGGACTTCGTTGTAATTGAGTGATAAAAAGTTGTAACAGAGTTGGATGTGTAGATATGTGAGTTGTAAAGTAGTTTAACTCAGTTAATTGAGTTAAATTCAGTTGTGCTAGTTGTAACTAGTTGTTACTAAAGATACACTAGTGAGAGATCAATGAATTAAATATTAAATTAATTCACATGGAGTGATCTCACATGCAACTAAATATTTAGTACTATTAACTAGATGCATGTCAGATCCAGTGGAGACCCAATTGAGAGATAGGTGAAAGGGACAGTTTGACTTTCAGTTGTGACTATAGTGGGCGCACAAGCGCAACCAAACACACATTGGATATGCCAATGAGGATTGCATAGTCAAGGCAAGGCAAGATCGAATTCATTCAGGGATTGTGATCAACATGGATTACACAGTGGAGGCAGGCTGTCAGGAGGCAGTAAATTGGTGCATGTTTATGCCAATTTTTGTATGACAGCCTGAGATGATTGTATATTGTACTGAGAGCTCTTAGATTATAGTTTTGTATGAGATTTTTTCATGATCCATGATATATACATAATATATCATAGTGGGGTTTTTAGGTTTATGATTTCCCTGTAGAAACATCTGTGTTATGTGTGATTGATCTTTCTTCATGTGTTTGCAACTGGCGATTAAATTTCTGCAAAGATTTAAGTAGAAATATTATGTATTTAACAGTGGCATATAATTGTTATATAAGAATAATTCGACAAATACATAATTGTATTAAAATTTCTACAGTAGGATAACCATTGGAAATAATTGGTGTTATTAAGAATAGCCAGACATATACTTTCCATTTTTAAAAACTGAAGTTGTAAAGGTTGAAACTAACTTCTCTAATGGAAAAATCTCGAAAAATTAGGCCGGTTAAAAAAAATGACTTTCGGATGAAGAAGTTATGCCTTTTTGAATAAAAGTTGTAGCAGATGACATGTAGTCATGTTATAGGTTGAAAGTTGATGATGAAGTTGTACTTAAACCCCCCTCCCCCCTTTCCAAACTTAATATAATAAGCTCACATTAAAAAAACAAAACTACTTTATGTGACCCACTTTTATAAATAAGTGAGTCAATTTTTACAATGTTACTTTATGGACTGATAACGAAGTGGTCTATAACTTAAATAAAAGATAAAGTGGCTTTAGACTGTAAGTGACTTACTTTTATAATGAGTGAGAAACACTATTAAATAAAGTAACTTTAAAACATAAGTTATATGTACTTCTAATAAAAAAATAACTTTGACAGAAAACCTTTTAAAAAAAAAAGTAACTTGACAAAAAGCTTTTTAGAAAATGTAACTTGACAATTTTTTTATAGAAAAAATAACTTGAAAAAAAGAATTGAATCCAAGACCTCTATTCATATAAAGTAAATTTATGCCAAGTGAGCTAGTTAAAAGATCTAGTAATTGTTGGAAATGATGAAGGTTTTTTTTTTGCCTTTTGGGGTGCGTGTTCTTTTTATTGCAAAAACAACCACGCAAAAAAAAAGGTTAGTCTGCCCGAAAAATAAATATTTTCCTCACTATTTATGATTTCCAAAGATCGCACAAAGTCATGGGGAAAGAACGTACGTAGGAGAAACATCTCAGCTTTCTGTTTCTGGTTTTCTAGATTCACAGAGCGTAGAGCACAGAGCATACACAGAAAAGAGGGTATAGATCTGGTAATAAAAAAATGACTATAAACATAACTAAACATAGGGATAAATAAATATAACTACAAAAAATACTATATACCTCAAGATCTAAAACGACATAGTTAGGGAAATTGGAAACCTTTTTCGCATGAAACGAAAGGGGTTCTTCACTGGAAGTGAGGCTCCAGACACAAAAAATTAGTTCTTCGGGCCCGAAAGTGGTCAGAAACAGTACATCTGGAAAATGACAGTCACATGCATTCAAAACCGGCTTCGGATTTGGATAAAAAATGGATGCGCCCCTCAAACAAATCTGATACCATGTAGGAATTTAAGGGTAAGTTCCTTAGATCAAACACCAAAGGTCACCGCTCACAAATAGATCACATATTAATACACCATTATTTGACGCGATTAAAGCCCTCAAAGAGGGAAACAATCCATTGCCTGAGCCAACACAACCACTTCAGGAAATTTGTTAATGTAAAGAAAGAAAATTTACATAAGCTTCTCTCATAAATGGTCGCCAAACAAATGACCCTCCATGCTATTTAAATAGAGGTCTTTGGACTAATCGGGTGTTAAGCCATGGATCAAGTGTCGGTAATATTGATGAGAGAATGAACTGTCGGATCACTACATATCATGATCGACAGATTATAAATTACAAAGTACATATTAAAGAAACACACTTTACCTAAATTTACACTAGACCAAGTTATACTTAATTATTTCCTATGTGTCAAAATATCCTAACATAAATGAATGAAGAATGTATCTATGCCTAAATAGATGATAATGCAATTAATGTAATGTGGCAACAATGCTTCTTGGTGATTCTCAGATAAGTACGAGACCCCTATTCTCATTTATTTTATTTAAACCTTTAGATTATATATTTGTGACATGTTTGATGAAATCCCTATCATGGCTAGCATGGGTCCAATCAAGTCCTTGTTCAAGTGTTTGCTTGTGCATCGTTATTCCACTATTATATTTCATTTCTGAACTTGTCATTGAGTTCTAGGCAGTGACCTGGGATCTGGGCCTAAAAAAGTGGCTCAAATCCCATGGGATCTGGCACAGGTCTGTGGGAAAAATTACCTATACGCACACATGCCTATGTTGTGGGAGCGTCCAGATCCTCCTAGAAACACCCTTTCCCATATCAAGGGAGCATCCAGGGGTTAAATAGTATAACATATCAATGAGACTCAAGGGTTGGATACCTCACTTATTGGGTTGGATCATGTGAGTTGTGTTGCTGATGTGTAAGGTATGTTTGATGTGTTTCTGTCGATTCCACTTCCCTAAGGTCACCTGGGAGTTTGAATCAGATCATGGTAACTCTTCGTCACATGTTTACCTGGGTTGGATGGTTACTTGTGTAGATGTGGGAGGAGGGTATTATAGGAGATGAGATAAGCCTCCCCTGAACGTCAATGATGTATGGATTTGATTTTGGTATCTATTTGGTTTATCTCACATGATATACTTGCAGGAATAAGAGAATCAAGGATGATGAGAAAAATGGTAGACTATAGTTCTTGTGACTCTCCCTTCAGATCAGTTGGGAAACAAGGAGATGGGTATTCTCCTGGTGTAGCAGATACATTGAAGAGCTTGAAGGAAAATATCATAAGTTGTAAGGCAGATAATGACAGGTTGGTTGAGGCTCAGGAAAGACTTGTAAGGGCTTAGGAAAAGTAGATAGAGGCCAATGCAACGATTCTTTAGATCTTGTCAGAGTTGCAGAAACATGGAAAAATGAGGATTAGTCAAGAGCATCAGGAAAATACTAATGGAGCCAATGGTAGTAGGTCTTGGTCTGGATACAAGTTTGATAGAGGGGACACGGTTAGAGGTGGGTAATAATTGGACACACTTGACAAGAGGACTTGTATGTATGGGCATAATTTTAGTTTATCTTCCAAGTGACATCATCATAGTCATCACCGTCATCATCCTTATTATTGGCTTGTGACTGCACACAAAGGGGAGAAGGAGAAAGGAGGGCAAGTCCTCACTGTCAAAGCGCTTCAAAGGAATCAATCTGCATCTCAGTTCAGTAGAAAGGGGAAAATGTAGTTGATAAGGTTTAATGGTGAGAAAACTTCATTTCCGCCATCCTTCATCTCATTTTTCCTCTTTACCTTCATTTACCCTCTCTTACCCTTCACTTTCCCTTTTCTAAAGTCCTGCATTGTATTTCTTCATTGGCAACACCGCTCCCCGTAAGTTTTAATATTTACGTCTTAAGACTTACCGAAACCTATCTTACCACCGATGCGACTTGGTGGGACCCATCCAACCTTGATACATCACCCAAATTTGCATGCAGACCCTTGTATTCCACATTTTCCATACCTTTCACCTTTTCGCACTTTGCAGTGTCTAGCGCGTCGCATGTCGCATATCGCACATTTTATAACTTACAGCTTAAGCGCTTGCAAATTAATTTATTTAAGTTGCGATGCGTTTGGCCCCACCATGGTAGCTCCCCCCCCCCCCCCCCCCCACCCCACTTCTGGCTGCTTGTAATACTTTTCGTATAATATGAAGCCTCATACACTTACCTCATAACCATCCACCACTTTATAACTCCGCCAATGCAGCGGGCCCCACACTCCCTGATGCATCATCCTCCATTCAGCGCAAACCACATTGGTCTTTTGCAACTCAAGGCTGTCTCTAGGAGCTACAACATCTTTTTGGCACCGTTGCTGGGGAATGAATTAGAAAACATTTCCCTAGGATATGACATTATCTTCACCCTTAAATTAGGTGAGCACGAAGGGTTGAGAGTTGGATGGCGACTCCACTATTATCAAAGTTCAAACAAAGCGTAATATTGTCTTACACTAGATCTCATACCTGATTAGATACTTCTCAGAAGAGAAACCCTTATGTATCTGATCCTGAAAGTATTATATTTAGGAGAATCTGGAGGGAGAAGCATCCCATCCAAGCTGACCTACCCTCATTTTCTCTAGAAGATTAGCCTTCCTCTTCCCATAAAGCTGATATCTATGGTCCTGGCTCCATAGCCTATGTACTTGAGTACCCTCCAGAAGCCTCTGCTTTAGCTAGTTCAAACATAAAAGACGAATCTGTATCCATTGATATTTCTTTTCCTCCTTTGCATCCTACTCCAGAGGCTGTAGAAGTCAAAGAAGTTACAACACTTCAGAGCTCATTACAGATAAATATCAAAATCTCTACTCAACATACACCTGTTATACCACAGCCAAATCATCCTTATAACTTACCACCACCACCCCTCATGGCTATACTTGGTTTCCTCCTCAACAAATATGCTCCATTGGCTTTACCTTAAGTATTGAATGACATGCCTCAAGATTATCTAAAACTTTTGCTTTGATTTACCAGGGAGGACAGTAATTCTACGTAGAAACATATTGAAGTGTTCTGCGCCTTTGCTGAGAATGTGAATGTGGAGCACCTAGATGCAGTGTTGATGCTTTTCATCCAATCCTTGGATGGAGAGGCCCGAAAGTGGTTCAAATATCTTGCTAATAATGCAGTCACCACTTGGGAAGAAATGGAGAATTTCTTCACACTAAAATGGGGAGAAAAGAAGGATGATGGAGATGTCCCTAAAAATTTAAATGCTCTTAAAAAGAGACATAATGAGGACGTGACAGAATTCATAAAGAAGTTCAATAAGCTCTACAATAATCTCCCTAATGAGATAATGCCTCCCCAAGCAGTTGTTAAGGTGGTTTTTGCAGGAGATTTTGAACCTGAGTTTGTGTTCACCCTAAGAGAAAGAAAGTCCACATCTTTGGATCAGATCTAGACCGATGCATTGGAGGTGGAAGAAAACTTTTCCTCTACTGGTAAATTTAAAGGGAAGACAGAGCATGAAGACAGAAGAAAGAGCAGGGAGGAGGCTTCTACTTCTAATCAGGAGAGGGAGTCACAACAGTACAAAATTGAAGAAATGAATAAGATGATAAAGAACCTCTCAAATAAGTTGGTGAATCTTGAATTGGAGGCTAGGAATCCCTCTCCTCGTCCTAACCAAATGATTCCAAACCGTGGGTTTAATCCCCAATACCGGAAGCCCCCTCTACAGTTGTTACAACAAGAAAGGAAGGAGAAACAAGATCACATCCAACCTCCTCTATACTTAGAAGGGGAAATGGAGGGACAAGCCGAGGAGGTCACTGAAATCCAAGAAGATCAATTCCTCGCTTATTCATAAGATGAAGAAGGTGAACTCACCCTACAAGAAGAACTAGAAGAGAAGGAATTCCCCCCAGAGGATCGTGATATTGATAATTACTGCAGGTAGTTTGTGGACTTCATGCAAGCTCAAATCCATAAGAAGTATGACCTTAGGTCCTCTAGAAAGAGAACTCGAGTGGAAGAACAAAACAAAGAATCAATACCAAGAGAACATACCCCTTCTAGTTTTGCCAGTAAGGGGAAAAATACTTTAGAAGAGTCTGCACATCATAAAGCCACTGCATCCACTTCCACAAAGAAAGGTTCTTATCCTCCTGCAAACCAGAAGTCATCTTCTGTAGCCCTGAACCTGCCTGATCACCCTAAGGAGCAGTCCAAAGAAGTCATTGCAGAAAAATATCCCATGAACTTTAACCTCCAGGAATAGCTAGAGAAGGTCAAGATCCAGGTTCCCCTGATCAAGCTCCTAAAGCAGCCTTCATACAAAGCCCAAGTGTCTCAATTCATGTTGCCCCATAGCATAGGACCTCTCCCTGAGAGGCTCAATATACAATAGGAAAGACCCATGGTAGCCTTTGGACCTCATTTAGAAGAGTTGGACTCAGCCTCTCCCCCATTCTATGTGTCTCTAATTATACATGACTTGTTACTGCACAACTGCATGCTAGATTCCGGGGCTTCACATAATCTATTGCCATTGTCTGTCATGGAGCACTTGGGGTTGAATATTACCAGACCTTATAAATATCTGTATTCTTTTAATTCCTAGAGGGTAAAGTTCTTGGGCATGATAAAATATCTGGTAGTAAACTTGGCCCAGATTCTGGCCAAAAGTGTGGTGATGGACATCGTTGTAGCTGGTATCCATACTCGGGTTGGAATGTTGCTGTCCAGATCCTGGGGATCCAATATTGGAGGGTCCATACCATTGGACCTCACTTATGCCACTATTCCAGTATTCAGTGGGAAGGAAAGAAGGTTATACTGTGAATCCATATTCGTGAAGATGGTCACAAAAGCCAATGGTTCCACAAATTCTCTGGTATATAGTAAGGAGGATGAATTATCTTGTCTTATGCTTGAGGAGGATGAATATTTCCTACAAGAAATAGAGATTTTTCCTATAATACAAAAGAATCCTATGAGAAGAGAGGAAAACAAGATACAGACCTTCTAGTTTGTTGGAGCTAATTCACGAGAAGGGAATGGGGATGGGGTACTCTTGATATCACTAGAAGGATGCTTGGTTCCCCTCTCCTTTAAGCTAGAATTCGAATCCACAAATAATGTCGTTGAATATGAAGCCCTACTGTTGGGGTTGCAGACAATGCGAAATATGAACATACAAAACCTCAAGGTGTTTGGAGATTCAGAGCTTGTAGTGAGACAATTTAGGAGCCAATGTCAAACTAAACACCCACGGTTCATAGCCTACAAGAATGAGGTATGGGATTTAGTTGAGAACTTATTTTCTGCAATTAATATTTAGTTCATGCCAAAGGATAGAAAGAGAATGGTAGACCCCCTAGCTGTGGCTGCTAGTAATTTCCTCCCCTTGCAGAATCCTTTGCTCAGATATGAGGTTGAAGTGTGATACTTCCCTTCCATTCCAAACAACATAAAGCATTGGCAAGTCTTTGAAGAAGACGAGAAGGTCCAATGTTTCATGGAAATGGTAGGAAAATTTTCAAATATGGTGACCGATTCAGTCTCTAAGGATGACACCAAATAATAAAAAACCATGTGGGAAGAGACATTAGCTGGACACCGTGTTCTACAATTAAAAGGAAATGTCATCCCAGGGGGCTTGTGCCATTAGAGAGATTGTTTGACAAAAATGGCATCCTAGTAAAACCCAGAAAAATGACCCTCGACGATCCTGCCAGGGATGTGAATGTTGCGACAAAAGAAGATCCGAAGGTGGTGAAGTTGTCAAAAGGTGTTCCCGAAGAATATCAAGGTCAATATCTCAGTCTGTTCCAATCATATAAATAAGTCTTCGCTTGGTCACACCAGGATCTGAAGACTTTTGACGTAGAAATTATACAGCACAAGATACCTCTAAAGGAAGACACGAAGCCTCATAAGCAGAAGCTGAGATAGATCAACGCCCTTCTCCTCCCATATATCGAGAAGGAAATAAAGAAGCTGTTGCAAGCCAAGATCATTGTCCCTTGAAGATAATCCGAATGGGTGGCGAACCTGGTGCCGGTAAGAAAGAAGAATGGTGAAATCTGACTCTGCGTGGATTTTCGCAATCTGAATAGAGCCTCACTCAAGGATAACTATCCCCTCCCAAAGATGGACCACATCCTGCAAAAGGTGGTGGGATACTCCCGCATATCCATGATGGATGGCTTCTTTGGATAAAATCAGGTGGCAGTGCTCCTCGAAGACCAGAAGAATACGTCATTCACCATGCCTTGGGGGACCTTCATGTACGCCCAAATTTCCTTTGACCTAATAAATGCCGGTGCTACATTCTAGCGTGCGATGGACATTGCTTTCATAGGAGAGCAAGATAGGTTTGTGGTGATTTACCTGGATGACATCACTGTATTTTCAAAGAGTGACACTGAACACATAGAGCACCTCCAATGAACCTTTGAAAAATGTTGCAGGTATTCCTGTCTCTGAATCCTCAAAAATACATGTTTTCCTTGGAGGAAGGAAAGTTTTTGGGGCACATAGTAACTAAGGAGGGAGTGAAGACTGACCCGAAGTGGGTAGAGGTGATATATGGCATTCCCCTACCAAGAAACAAAAAGGAGGTACACGTGTTCTTGGGAAGAATAAATTTCCTCAGAAGGTTCATTCCCAACTATGCCGAGATTGTTCGAAACATCATTGGGATGCTGAAGAAGAATAATGAAGTTAGATGGACCCCTAAATCCAGGGACTCCTTCAACAGGATCAAAAATGCCTTTGCAGAAGCTCCAGTGCTAGCTGGTCCAGATTATGGGAAGCCGTTCACAATTTTCTCTTTCGCTTCTCGTCACACTATAGCTGCAGTACTCTTACAGAAAAATGCCGAAGGGCATGAGCAACCCGTCACGTTCTTCTGCCAAGTCCTGCGAAATGCCGAGCTGAAATATGATATCATGGAGAAGAAAGCTTATGCCCTAGTCAAATCTCTAAAGTAATTTTGGGTGTATGTGTTACAGTCTGCTATAAATGCCTATGTTCCCATAGCAGCAGTGAAGGATATCTTGGTATAGGGCGACAGTGAAGGAAGAAGGGGCAAATGGATAACCAAGATTTAGGAGTATGAACTGGAGATAAAGCCTACCAATCTCATTAAAGGCCACGGGATGGCCAAAATATTGTCTAAATCCAACTGTCAAGATCTGGGGATAAATCTGTCTATGACAGGAGGAGAGGCATAAGAGGACACAGGTGCACATAAAGGCATATAATATTCCACTCAAAAAAGACGCATGAAATAACTTCTCTCCCCATGGTATAAAGATGTAGTGGAATATATTTTAACACTGAGATGTCCTCCTAACTATGATAAGGCCAAGTACCACACCTTAAGGCTGAAGTCTCAAAAGTATATCATGGAAAATAGGCGACTTTACTAGAAAGGCCCAGTGAGGATCCTACTATTGTGTTTAACAGAGCAGGAAGTGGACCAAGTGATGGATGAATTCCACGAAGGGATATGTGGTGAACATTATAGTTGGAGATCCACTGCACACAAGATCCCGAGGGCAGGTTTCTTCTGGCCTAAACTATTTGGTGATGTACATACTTGTGTCTGGGCCTGCGAGAAGTGTCAGACATTCGCTGAAAAGAAAAGGTATGCACCTCTCCCGTTGATCCTAGTACATGTTGAAGAACCTTTTAAGCAGTGGTGAATTGATTTCATAGGAGATATTCATTCAGCCTCTAGCAATCAACATAGATGGATCTTCACTACTATAGATTACTTCACCAAGTGGGTAGAAGCTGTCCCCACAAGAAATGCTAAATATTCAGAGGTGATTAAGTTCCTGGAGGAGAAAATAATTTCCAGGTTTGGATGCCCATCTAAAATTATTACAGATAATGCCGGGGCTTTCAAGTCGGCTAAATTTGTAAATTTTTGTTAGTGTTACAACATCTTGCGTGGACACTCCACTGCATACTCCCCATAGGGAAATAGGATGGATGACTCATCTAACAAGACAATGGTGAGGATTTTGAAGAAGACCATCAATGAAAATCAAAATAAATGGGATTCTCAGCTCAAGTTCGCACTCTAGGAAAATCACATCACCACTAAAAGATCCATAGGGAAGTCTCCTTATGAGTTGGTGTATGGTAGAGCCATGGTTTTCCCAATTCAGCTTGCATTACCTGTGGCTCGATTGTTACAAGAAAGTGAGGAGGAGCCAAATGACCTTATCTGAATAATGAATCAGTTGGCGAAGTTGAATGAAACCTGGGAACAGGTAAGCCTCAGACTAGCAGAGTATCAAGAAAAAATGAAAGGCTTATTTGACCAAAGAGCTAAAGATAGAGGAATCCAAGTTGGGGATTTGGTGCTGTGATGGGATAGCAGGAGGGAAGACAAAGGGAAACATGGGAAGTTTAACCCCCTCTGGTTTGATCCATTCAGGGTGGCAGAGGAAAAAGGAAACAATACTTTCGCGCTGGAGAACTTAGAAGGAGACATACTTGAGATGCCTGTAAATGGGCAGTTCCTCAAGTTTTACTTTCATGACTGATGAGGGCTAATCTAGCTCACTGTATCTATTTTTCCACTGTATATATCATTCCACTGTACTCCATTTTGTTTGCATTTCTCCCATTTCATATTCCACTGTTGCCATTTTTTTCATCCACTGTTTTCATTTTCCATTTCATCTTCCATATCATCCCCCATTTCATCTTCCATTTTGTGTCCACTTGACCGTTGGTATAATTTTTTTTCTAATCAGTGTGCATTTGCCACTCCATGTACCTAATAAAAGCACATGCATTCAGATCTGCAGGTTCTCAACGCACTGAAGAACAACACGTTGTCCCTAGATGGAGCCAATCTTGGCTTGTGACCGCATAGAAAGGGGAGAAGGATAAAGGAAGGAAATTCCTGACTATCAAAGTGATTCAAAGGAATAAATCTGCATCTCAGTTCAGTAGAAAGGGGAAAATGTATCTGATAAGGTTTAATGGTGAGAAAACTTCATTTCCACCATACCTCATCTCATTTATCCTCTTTACCTTCATTTACCCTCTCTTACCCTTCACTTTCCCTTTTCTAAAGTCTCGCATTGCATTTCTTCATCGGCAACACTGCTCCCTGCAGGTTTTAAGGTTTATGCCTTAAGACTTACCGAAACTTATCTTGCCGCCGATGCGACTTGGTGGGACCCATCCAACCCTGATACATCACCCAAATTCACATGCAAACCCTTGTATTCCAAATTTTTCTTACCTTTTTCCCTTTCGCACTTTGCAGTGTCTAGCATGTCGCATGTCGCATATCGCACATTTTATAACTTACCGCTTAAGCGGCCACAAAGTATTTTGTTTAAGTTACGATGTGGTTGGCCCCACCATGGTAGCTCCGCCCCCCACTTCTGGCTGCTTGTAATAATTTTCATATAATATGAAGCCTCATACACTTACCGCATAACCATTCACCGCTTTATAACTCCGCCAATGCAGTGGGCCCCACGCTCCCTGACACATCATCCTCCATTCAGCGCAAACTACACTTTGCAGTTTTAAGAGTTTTACGTATTCCCCAAATGCTAAATTCTGCGATGTGCGATTTGGGCGGGTCCCTCTCCCCGTACTTCATAAGTTTTAGTTTTTAACTCTTGCTGCTTATAACAAAACACTAAGATCTGCGATTTGTGATGGAGTCGGCCCCACTTTACCTTGCCACGTCACTTACCTCCTCCCCGTGCTTCGCAATTCGCATCCTTTAAATTTTACCTCCACTGTTTAGTGTTAAGAGTTGCGATCTGTGGGCAGCGGTTGGGTCCCACCTTCCCTCCACGTCACCTTCCCCTCCATCGCACATCACTCCCTACATCTTTTAACATTTACCACCCACTAATCCTAGCTAAATCTTGCGACATACGATCAGTGGGCATGGGTCCCACCACTTTGCCACATCATTAATAGCCCCCCATGGCCTGTATTTTGCCCATTTCAATGTAAATAACTTCCGTTAAACACACTCCCGCTTCTGCCATCTTGCCTTCAGCTCTGCTCCACCCAAATGCATCCAACGAACCTTATCTAGTTTCGGTCCCCCCGCAGCATTCAAAATTTATCGTGGGGGCGGGGGGTTCGAAAAGGGCAGTTTTCATTACCACCCACTCCTCCACATGCCTTCCTCCCATAATTTCACACCCCCCCTCTCTGATACTGCTTACCACTTGAGACCCCCTCCGAATTCCAGATCCCGGTTTTCAAATACAGCAAGAGTCTTTCATTGGTGGAGCACGCAGTCATATTTTATGAAGTCCCTCCAAGAGATCCATACTAAATAATTCAGTGTACATATTGCAACCGACTGTTTTGTAATGACGAGTGGAGATCATGAGAGTTAAAGAGTGGAGGATGTCGAACAACAAGTGGAATTACATGATGAATTCTAAACCGTCCGCCACTTCTCACCACCCCTTTGAAGATTTTGGAGTTTGGCCTCTGTGGCTAACTGTTTTGCTTATTTTTACTGTTAGATAGTGATGTTTGGATGGTGAAATCCTGATTTTACCCAATTCTGTTTTTATTTTTCTGTTGCAGGAGCGATTGCTTGAAGCATGCTCTGATAGTTTTTTAGGATATTTTAGTTTCACCTGTGTGGGTCAATCATGACAGAATATTTGATCATAAACCCTCAGGGAGAACTCTATATGTAGTGAGTTCTAAGATGAAACAAAGGTTATGGAATTTTGAAGAAATCTGCTGTAGTTTTTTATGATTGTGCTCCCTGTGCTCTGAGACACATATTTGGGAGAGTTGTTTAAACTTAATTTGATATAGGGCTGTTATTTGGATTCCAAATGGAGCAATGAGTGGTATGTATATGTTTCCTTCTGTTATCAGTAATCTCCTTTTATGTGTAATCGTATTTCATGCTATGCTGCTTTGACAGTTTCGTGTTATGTAGCTGCTGGTAGTTTGCAATCTTATTCATGAATTCGTGTCTATATAGCGCTCATGTATTAACCTTGCTGCACTCCCTTAATTCGTGCTCCATGAACCTCTGTTGCTGTCCATATCTCATTCATATCTATTTCCTATGAGTTCATTGGGGATATATTCTGAATCCTCTTAAGCCTGTTTCTTGTGGGTTCCTTCTCCATTCTTTCTCAACGCCTTTGCATATTTTTAAAATTTTCTACTCATTGTTTATAATTGGCCATTTAAAATCCATCTAACCTCACAGCCTCTCGAGCTCTCTCATAGTTTGGGGAATTCACATGAATCAGGCTCAAATGGTCTTCTCCTTTCTTGAACCACCAAAACCATTATTCTCTTGACCCATATTTTGTCAGAGGCATTTATGCAATTGTCCACACTTAACCTCTGATTTTAAGATGTCCCAGGCACTAGTATTTTGCAACTCAAGGCTATATCTAGGAGCTATAAAAATTATAGGAGGGGTGAGTATTTTCCATAGGATTTCAAGAAAGTCAAGCCTCATACATTCGATGGAGAGATGAAGAAGTGATAATATGCAGAGTCATGGTTGTTTTGTATGAAGATATTCTTCAGAATTCATAGATATACAAAGAACATGAAAGCCAAGATAACCACATTTAAGCTTAAAGGGGAAGAAAATATCTGGTGGGAGGATGTGAAGAATGTTGAAGGTATTCCAGAGGATGACTTAACTTGGGATGAGTTTGAGAGGATCTTTAAGAAGAAGTACCTGTCATAGAGGTACTATGATTCTAGAGGTAAGGAGTTTTATGAGTTGCAGATGGATTCTTTGACAGATGATCAATATACTAGAAGGTTCTTGGAGCTGTTGAGATATGAGCCACCTCAAGGAGTAGAAGGCCAAGGTTCAAAGATTCATTAGTGGGATGCCAATAGAAAATAGAGACCAGATTGAGTTCGATGAGCCTAGATCGCTAGAAGAATCCATTTGGAAGCTGAAGCATTGTTATGAGTAGTCAAAGCGCAAATTTGAGCATAAGAGTGACTTGAAAGGAAATGATAAAGATAATGGAATATGGCCACCAAAGTGGGGAAGACCTCAGGACGCAGGTGAGAAATAAAATGTCGTTCCTTACAAGAATTTCAATTTAGTTGAGAAGGGACATGATCACAACCTGCAGAAAAATAGACTAGAGGTGACGGTAGAACACCGTTAGAGTGTTGGATATGTGGCGAGGATCATCACAAGAACGACTATCCATTGTAACAGGGCGGTAGACCTCATATCTATAGTGCTTAGGAGGCGCAGACAGTTGGGGATGTTGGTCATAACATTCCTAGGATTTATGCAGATGTGGAAAACAAGTATGCATATCACTAGGAATCTATCATTGAGATGGATTGTAAGCTCCATGATCAAGTTATTTCTATTTTGATTGATCCTGGATCTAATTATAATTATGTTAATCCTAACCTGGTGGATAAGTGTGGCTTGAGAAAATAAGTGCATGCATAATCTTGGTTGGTGTATTTGGCTACAGGTACTAAGAAGAGAGTTCAGCATTGGGTAAGAGATTGTGCATTTGACTTAAATGGTATGCCTACAGTAGCACATTTGAATGTACTACCATTGGGATCGTATAGTATGATTTTGGGTATGGATTGAATGTACCTTCACAGGACCAAAGTGGATTGTTATGAAAATTCCATGAGTGCCTAGATGATAATGGAGAAAAGAGAATTCTACAGGGAAAGAAGAAGCCCACATCAGTGAGGATGGTCACTACTACGTAGGATAAACGTAGTTGCAGAAAAGGTCGTGTGACGTTTGCAGTGCATATTTCTAGTGACAAGGTAAGGATGTTGCGGATGAAAAACTCCTCCAGAGGTATCCTTCATTACAACATTTTTAGTATGTGTTCCCAGGAGAGATTCCAAGGTTACCTCCTACCTATCCTACCTAGGAAGTGTACTTTTCTATTGATTTTGTACCAGGGGTAGCACCATCATCAAAGTCTCCTTACATGATGAGCACGCCAGAGTTAGTAGAGTTGAAGTTCCAACTGAAAATTCTTGATAAGGGATACATTAAGCCAAGTGCATTTCCTTGGGGTGCACTAGTGTTGTTTGTGAAGAATAAGGATGGTAATCTTAGGTTGTGTATTGATTATAGGCAACTGAATAAGGTAATGATCAAGAAAAAGTACCCATTTCTAAGGATTGATGATTTGTTTGATCAGTTGAAGGGAGAAAATGTTCTCAAAGATTGATTTGAGATCATGATACCATCAGGTACGCATTAAAGAAGCGGACACATACAAGACCACCTTCAGGACCAGGTATGGGAATTATGAGCTTGTTGTAGTTCCATTTGGTTTGAATAATTCCCTGACTACATTTATGTGTTTGATGAGTAACGTATTGCATCCTTATCTAGACAAGTTTGTTATCATATTCATTGATGAAATTTTGGTATATTCTAAGAATGAAGAAGAGCATGTCGAACATTTAGAAACAATGGTGATATTTCTAAAATAGCATAAGTTATATGCTAAGATTAGCAAGTGCAGTTTTTTTAGACAAAGGTACACTACTTGGGACATGTCGTTTCCAAGGAAGGCATTGCAGTAGATCCGAAAAAGAGAAATGCCATCATGTAGTGGGTAGCTCCTAAGAATGTGGAGGAAGTCAAATCATTTATGGGATTAGTAGGTTATTATAGGAGGTTAATTAGGAACTTATCACACATTGAATATGCTATTAAATCTTTGTAGAGAAAAAGTAAGAAGTTTGAGTGGAAAAAGAATGTGTCGCTATTTTTGAGCATCTGAAGCAGTCATTGACCAATGCTTCAGTTCTTAAGATCGTAGGTCAGGATTAAGAGTTAATAGTGTGTACAAATTCTTGTAAAATAGGACTTGGTGAAGTCCTTATGAAGGAGGGACATGTGGTATGTTACGAGTCCTAGAAATTAAACGAGCTCAAGCAGAACTACGTGAATCATAATCTTGTGTTGGAAGCTATTATTCATGCTTTGAATATGTGGAGGCATTATCTTCTTGGTAGGAGATTTGTACTGATGAGCGATCAAAATGGTTTGAGGTATCTAATTGACCAACCGAATCTAAATTCTAGGCAAGCGAGATGGTTGGCCATCCTTGGTGAGTCTGACTTCGAGATCAGATACATTAAGGGAAAGGAGAACAAGGTTGAAAATTCTCTCAGTAGAAAATTATAGATGAATCATATTGCAACTATGAGTTCCTATGGGACATAATTACATGATCGGATCTTACATGAAGGGCAATAGGATGACATGTATATGGAGCTTAGGCATAGGTTACAACAAAGTACAGGTACAGATGCGGGTGCAAGTACAAATGATTAGGATGAAGTCTATCGTCTCACGAAAAATTGTTTGGTAAGATTCAGGGATAAGATCTATGTGTCGAATGAAAATGAGCTCAAGAAGCTTATCTTGAGGGAGTTTCATGTCAAGCCATACTCGGGTCGCACAAGATATCAAAATACATTGAAGGTGGTGAAGAAGTTCTACTATTGGCCGAATTTGAGGAAGGAAGTGGCAGAGTTTGTGTTAAGATGTTTGGATACTCAGCAGGTGAAGGTAGAATGTAAGCGTCAAAGTGGTCTACTACAACCTATTACGATTTCGTAATGGAAATGGGAGGTCATTTTCATGGATTTTATTACAGGTCTTCCGAGGACAGTGAGGCAAAATGAGTCTATCATGGTTGTGGTCGAAGGGTTGAGAAAGGTGGATTACTTCATTCCAGTGAAGACCACATATTCAGCTAATGAGGTGGAACATATCTTCATTAGGGATATTGTGAGATTACATGGTGTTCTGAAAAATATTGTGTTAGGCAGGGATGCCAAGTTCAATTCCAAGTTTTGGAAGGAGCTGTTTGCAGGTTTGGGGACAAATTTGGCCTTCAGTACAATCTATCATCCACAAACAAATGAAAAAATAGAGAGGGTCATCAGGATATTGGAGGACATGCTAAGGATGTATGTCATACATCAACAAATAATATGGGAGGAGTACCTTCTATTGGTTGAGTTTGAATACAAAAATGGCTATCAGGAGTCACTGATGATGAATCCTTTCGAGGCGCTGTATGGGCAGAGTTGTAATGCTCCCATAAACTGGAGTGATCCAGTGAAAAAGTTACTTATTGGACCAGACATGTTTGCAAACATGGAACAATTAAGGAAGAATATAAAGGCAACACAGAACATGCAAAAGAGTTATGAAAACCAACACATGGCATTTAAAGAGTTTCAGGTTGGGAAGCATGTGTATTTACGCATCCAATCCAAGAAGAGCTTCTTGAGGATTGGATCATGTGCCAAATTTGCACCACGGTATTTTGGGCCTTTTGAAATCCTTGAGAGGATTGGAATGACGGCCTATCGACATGAACTGGCTACAACATTGAAGGTCCATGATGTTTTTCATGTTTCATTGCTTAAAAATTCTATAAAGTATGTTGATCATGTTATTGATTGGTTTGTATTGTAGGTGGAGCAAGAAGGAAAATTCTTGCCGGAGCCTCAGTGCCTATTGCAGCGAAAACAAATCATGTTATGGAATAGAGCCATCAAGAAAATTAAAGTGCAGTGGAAGCACTTTGGGCCTGAAGAAGCTACATCAGAGATGGAGGATCAGATGCAGGCTATGTATCCTTCACTGTTTTCCAGTTGAGGGAAAGCTGTTTTGGTATATATATATATATATATATATATATATATATATTGTTTCTATTGTAAATACCGCCATGAGCTAAGTTATAAAGATCCATGGGCAGTATGTTTACTTTTCAACAGTCTTGCTGAGGTATAGGTGTGGTTTAACATCGAGGACGATGTTCCCCAAGGGAGAGGGTTTTGTAATAGACCCGAGACAAATGTTCATGTAATATAAGTTAATAAAGGAAAAAATAAGACCACAGTTAAGGGACACTTATTCCAAGCTGAATGTTGGGCAAATATCATAGTGGGCATCACTTGATGTGTTTATCATGGCTAACTGGAAAAGGCAATGGCTAAGGATTTGAAAAGGAAAAAAAGTATTTTTGGCACATTTATTTATGAAAATAAAGGAACTTAGAAGAAAAGGAAGGTGAAATGTCATAGGTTGCATGTGAGGAGGAAAATGAAGGAAAACAATGGAGAATTGAAGAAATTAGAGGCCTCATCAATAAAAATACCTCAGATCAGCATCCGTTGGTAACCTTTTGTGAGTTCATGTTCAGAATTAGTCTTAGAGAGGAGAAGAGTACGAAGAGGAGGAAGAGATCAAGCAAGCAAAGGAAGGAAAAACAAGCAAAGGAAGGAAAAGGAAAGGAAAGGAAAGGAAACATCAAGCAAGGAAAGGCTGGAACAAGAATGCTTCAACATGAATACTTGAAGATAAAAAATTGAATGTGTGATTTCCTGCATGGTATGTGCATCTTGATATTTGGTTCTTTTTTTGTTGGTGGAATGATTTTTTCTAGTTTTGACAATGGTTTTCAGCCTTGCATTTCCATTTCTAGATAGCCATGGTGTGATGGGATTATTCTTGGTTTTGAGCTTTGGAATTTCCGGAAGGTTTCAGAATCCAGGGCGAAGGTGGTCTCAAGAACATTCCCAAGGGCCTAGGAATCCATTGATCGATAATGGAAGTATACATAGTAAAGAAGGAGGGTGGAGTCTCGGTTAGGGCCTAGTGACCCAGTGTGGATTTCAGCAAATCCTAGAGAGTTGGAGATAGGAAAATTCCTTAAGGATGGTGAAGAAATCTCGAGGAATTCCAAGCTCAGTTTTGTTTTGTGATCTCGACACCGACTTAGGTGAGATAATGGTATGGTGAGGGTGGAGGTGGTTTAGCCTCTGGATTCCCTTGGTTGTTTTGGATTGGTTTATCCCATGATATCTCACATTCATGCTTGCAATATGGCACGGGGGTGACTGGATGAAAGAAAGCTTTGGTTCAACCATGTCTATGTTTGGGGGGTACGTGGAAGTCCTAAACTTGGTTGTATCTTGCATATGTTTAATGAAAGCGAAGCTCTCTTGATTTTGTTTGTTAAATGTACTTGTTATTATGTGTATTTAATGGCTGTTATCTTATGGTCATTTATATGTTTATATGCTAGTTATAAGGATGGATATATGACTAGTTTTAGTCATCGTTACTTTCATGTTTTTACTTGTAACTAAAATAACTATGGATGAAAGACCTAATTGATGTTAAGACAACTAATGGGAGAGGGTGGTGATCCTTCTTGTTAAGTCTCATATGAATTTTCAGTCCTTTATGCTTAGAATTTCATTGATGAACTATAGGTTGTTTATCTACCAAGTGTTTGACGAAATGTTAGTCGCGGTTGGAGATGGTCAGGTCTAGTCCTGGTTTCGATTTTTTGTTCATAATCATTGTAGTCATGTATTTTATGAGTTTCGAAAGTTATATGAATTTATAGGAAGAGGATTAGCCCCAACCTTGAAAAATAGCCTTAAATTATGCAGTCACTGGCACAACATTGAGTAGAAACGACCGAAATTGCATTAATGTAGGCCTATGGGAGCAACTGAGGGTTTCTAGTCACATGGAGGGCTTGGAAAGGGAGCGACTAGAACTCTAGCTCAGGGAAAAGTAAGTTAAATCAGGGGATGGACACCTAGAGGGGTTGGATTACTCCTGGAGGGTCCTAAGGCACCTTAGGGAAGTCATTAAGGTCTGTTTTTCCATCTCCATTTCCTCAAGGTCACCTAGGAGGCTGAGTCTTGTCATGACAACCCCTCATCTCATGTTTACCCAGGTAAGCTAGTGAACGTGGGTAGATGTGATAGGAGAGGTTCGTTATATATGGGAACCCTAACAATATAGTTTAGCTACTTCATATGCATTGAGCTAAGAATTGGTGAGTTGGTCCTAGTACACTAGAGTGATTATCAAATTCGCATGGCCTCTAAGCACATCGTATGTGGTGATTATTGGTGAAGGTGGTGATATATTGGATATCAACAATGTGTGAAGTGGAAAGTTGAAATGAAGTGCAAAAGGGATAAAACCTCATGGATGTTGGGCATGGCAGGATCAACCTCCATAAATTTGAGAGTATGCATATGTTTTTCAAGCATGTCATTAAATTTTTGTGAAGTTTGATGCTTTGGTAAACATCTTCCCTTATGTCTAGCTTGTATAAAGTCAAGTTGTCTCCTCCTTCTACCAATTTTTGTGGTTATAATCCTGAGAAGTATGCTAATTAGGAACTTTTTGACCTAGGATTGTTTGAGGAAACATTAGGGAGATACTATGCATAGTTGCATACATAAAACTACTTTGACTTGGTTATAGAGATAGGAAAATTTAGGCATTGGGGAAGGTAATACAATGTGAGACATTTTTGAAGATCTTATTGTTGTTTTCTTTCTTAATGATTTTTTTTGGTATACTTTTGGATCATTTTTGATAGTTTGTTTAATGCTCCATTAAGGGAGACCCCTTGGAATTCTATTGGAGACTTTCTTAGCAAAATAAAGTTTCTATGCTTCGTTGAATATCTCTTCATAGAAATTTTGGTTGGGGCCCTCTTTGTCAATCAAGCAAAGGATGAAATAGTTGGGCCCTAGTTGCTACGTCACCATCTGGCTAAAGTGGGGACTTTTTCTACAATGCTTCGAAATTGGAAGGATCTTGACATGCCACCTTGTTCCAGAGATGGAATACTAATATTTTGAAGATAATTAATCAAACACAAAACATAATTCATTGCTTGCATATGAGATGCAATCAACATTTTTCCAGTCTTACTTCCACTATGGAGATACTAATAAACAAGTGAACTACTATGCAAAGGATAGTCAATGAGGTCACAAATTTAAGATAGAAAACTGAAGAATTGAATCACTCACTGAACAAGAATCCTATAAATGACTCTTCATCTAGCAACATTTTCAATCAAGCCAATCAAGTCTTTCTTGACTTGAGTCTTTTTTTTTCTCCTCAAAGTCTGGGGGAGCTAGGTCAGGAGATGCAGTCCATCCCTAAGACTATCTTTATGTACCACAAATCTTGTCTAATTTTTCGTCTTTTGGTGTATTTACACCTGTAGTTTTAGAAAATTGGATATCATTGACATAAATTTTCTGGATCCAATGGGAATATCTGAAATAGATTTGTGGGAAAGAAATCAATTGGAAAATCCCAGTTTTGATGTACCATTTACACTCATATTGTAGATTTTGTTGATATAAATTTCTCATTTGGGTTAAATATTTCTATGCTATTCTTTAGAAATTTTTCTAAACATTTTTCATGTTGTAATTTAATAGCATCAATTATTTTCATTGTATACTATTCTTTACTCTTACTTTCTTCATATCCATTCATTATCATAACTGGAGACAAAATTAGGTACTCTTTTAGTTACTACTGTGCTAATATTTTATGGTATTATAAGGAATATATATCAATAATTTCTACATGTGTACTATACACCATATTTTAATATGTTCTGCTCTTTACCTACATTTATTTTTTCCCATTTTTATGCATATTTTTTTCATAGAAAAAAACCGTAACTTTATTTCGATAAGGAAAAAAAAAACATTTTGCATATGTTTATAAAACATTCAAAAAGAGTAGCCAAAATGGACTTGTATAGAAACAAAAACTAAAAAGAAAATATATATATACAATGGGGAAGATCAAGTGTAAGGAAAATTTTAGTGCCGGAATTTCGCAAATGGGTTAGTTTTTGGACATTTTCTGCACAAAATAAAATAAAATATATATATATATATATATATATATATATATATATATATATATATATCATCGCCAATTTGGTTAAAAAATTGCCTATTTTTACATTTATATGATTAAATTAATGATTTTGCACAAAACAATTACCAATTTAAATTGTAAATTATATGTTTTTTTATTGAATATTCACCTAAATTTTATACATATGAATTTTCAAACCAAAATATTCGCCTACAATACTATATATAGGAAAAATCATTCAATCCTTAAAAAATACCCTCATCAAGTGGTGTAGAAATAACTTATCTTCCCCTTCTTTCCTTTCTTCTTCTGGAATTTTTGCTATCCCCTATAATTAGGGCCCACTAGGACTAGGGCGATATCACTCATAACTGGCTCAGGAGGATGTTCCCACTGTTCCATCCTCCCTTTTTTTCATTTTTGTCTGAAGTTTTGATTCTTGGATTACTATTTAATTTGTCCTGCTTTGATTGAGAGTAGCATTGATATTATTATCCCAAATCCCCCCTTCTTCATGGACTTGGGCCTCCATATTTCTTCTTCTTCTTCAGATAGATGTTAAAATGCCATCCTTTTTTCTTATGAGCATTCTTCTTTTTTTGGTTTCATTTTTACTTATGGGCATGTGTTATGCAAGTGTCCTATTTGAAAGAAATTTTGACATCTAAATGTCGTGTTCTCATAATCTAAAACTTGAGACCACTTACTATTTTTGTGTTTAAAAATAATGTGATCTGGTATAACTTTGCTAAGATATATCTCCACCCATATTATAGGAAAATTAAAAACACATTTCTTAGTTCTTTTAAGATCCCTCTTTTTGAAACTACCTAGAGTGTTTCCAATATCATCTAGAACCTTATGGTTCCAAAAAGGAAGAGGCAGGTTTGGAAGTCTCACCCAAACAAACATTTTTGAAACCATCATATTTTTTGCATCAAAATATAGAAACCATGAGGTAATAAAGAGCCCAACACTACCCCAAAACCAAGGCCCTTCATTAAGAACAAACTCCAATTCTTTATGTGTATCAAAGTGAAAAATGAAGAAGCCTTTAGAACATAAATACATGTCACAATTGGTTTTCCAACAGGAGAGAACCCATTGGTATAATGCTTCTATTTTTTCCTAGAAACCATTAAACCTATAGATAATAGCCTTGGATTGAAGAGACGTGAAGAGTGAATTCACCTCTGGAAGGTTAACTTTCGTGGTTGGTGGATGTTCCATTTATTCTATAATGTAGGGTCCTGGAGTGTTTTTAATTTGACCTGCTGGGGAAGAAGACTTCCCTTTTTCAGCGGAGGTTGTGGCCTCCCCTTTCATTGCATCCTTGAAATAGACAAATCCACTGGGATATATGGAACCCGAAGCTCCACCACACAACCTTATATTTAATATATTGGTGACATTCCTTGAGATATAATATTCCTTCATCTGGAATGAGTTTTCTAACAATTTCCCTTCACATATCAAACATTTAAAAGATATAGAAATTCCCAAACAACATTGAATACCTTGTTTTAGGTTTTTCACGAGGTATGTTTCCTTAATTTGGAGGAGTGTGGTATTTCCATTTAGATTTTTTACGAATATTTGAAAGGGGTTATTTTTCATCTTTTTCTATTTTTCATCTAAGACAGAGCATAGGAAAATAGTGGAGGAAATGTCTAAAATAATCATATCCTTCTCGACCATGGGCTACCCAACATACTAGACAAAGCACACATACAGGGATATAAAAGGAGTAAATAAAAACTACAAAAAAACTTGACAACTGCTCCCTACACGACTACAAAAAAATATTTGAAACAACTTCATAAAAATAGGTTGGAAATTTTTTTGTGCTATGCATAATCATGGATTTAGTCCAGGAATGGGTCTTGACAAAGAGCGCATCCACAAAAACATGACCACATTGGGCCATCGACTCATGACAACATGAAATCTGATGGGACACCACCCAAAGGAACCAAAATCGACCACGTCCTAGGCCATATGCGCATTGGGAAACACATTCCTAAACCATTGGGTGCCATGAGCACCATATGCATACTAGATCTCGCGGTGGCACTAAATGCATTCAACAAAACCCTAGTGAAACTCATACTTCCCCATTTCATTTCCTATTCACCAGGTAAATATCAACTTATGAAACCTTATACATATTCTATTTATTTTGCTTGTTTTTTTATCAAATGGCTAGGAATCAACATTATTAGTTCAAATTCATATATCATTTCAAACTAATACCATATTTGCATATATATATATGCAAATATATATATATTAAAAGTGTGGTTATATATTTTAAATATTTCTCATTAGGAATTAATTACTTTTGTACACTTGAACTAATTTTTCTAAATCTATGTATTGGATTGTTTATTACTTTACTCATATTTGATGTTGTTATAAGGAAAATCTATCCATCGGTACTACATATGTGCTATATAACATCCCTATTATTCTCGTTGTCACATATAGGAGAATTCACCCCTTCTTAACTACTCATTAGGAGAATTTTGAGGTAAAAAATGGGTCTCAAAAGAAAAAATGTACTAAAAAAATTAACTTTAAAAGAGCCAGTAGGATTCAAGATTATGATGTCATCCCCAGGGGAAAATATTTTGGAGGGAAAAGAAGAAAAATACCTTTTTAAATTGTATTTTTGTTTATCTCCTTGTAGGTTTACACAAATTTCAAGTGTAGACACCCGTTGAATGCATAATTAAATTCCACGTCCAACAATTACCCACTATGCATACTTCTAAGTAGAACCATATGGAAAAAAATGAAAATACATGAAAGAAGTGTGATTTTTAGAAGTAGATGGGCATGGTTGGGTAGTTAGAGTGGTATTTATAGATTCTCTCATTTTATTGTCTACTCCCATGCATCCACATATGCACAATATGTAAAGAATCACATCCTGAAATTCACTTCAACTTAATTAATGGAAATGATACATGTTGTAGATGTGTTTTAGAAATTAATGGGCATTGTAACTCCCTTTGGAGAAACATGGATATTGAAAAACAAACCCATGTCCTATCAATCCTTTCACAATTTGAATAATTTTTCGTAGTACATGTTAACCCCTTATTTTACATCATAACTTGGTCTCCCAACAATTTTATTTACGTTAAGTGCAATCAACACTAAATGGCCTAACCTACATGCAATCATGCCTAGCGGGTCACTCACTAACATGAGAAAAAACAACATTGGAATAATCAAAATATAATCTCCAATCCATATCTTCAATCTGATCTATATATGCATTACTGCTCATAGACATTCGTGATGAGAATTTTGAGAAAAATCTCCATGCAAAAGACTTGTGGTATATGTATTTTCTTTAACCTTTCTATCAATATAGTATAGAAAGTAAATATTCTTTTAAATCCCATAATGTTTTTACAATACTTGCCTTGATAGGTATGAATGGAAACACAATATCTACACATATTCATAATTTCCTATGGTTGGATAATGCATCTAATATTTACATGGTTAATTGGGATAATGCGCTGGAACTGAAAAATCAAAGGATTTCTTCACACCACAAGGATGCCTCTATTCCACACTCTACTCCTATTGATGTTTTCTTTTTATGCACATAATAAATTTAGACCAACCCAAGTCACGACTATGAAGATTTGGTCAACTACATTTAGTGCCACACAAAGTGCATTGAATGTACTCTATTTCAAAAGAAAGTAATTGGTCGTGCATGCTATTATAACAAACCATGAGAGTTGCATGCCTCATCTGACCTTTTTATTGATGAACATGGAACTAAATTCTACACCCCTACATGGAATCATGAATAGATAAATAGATACAAACCTTCCATCCTTTCAATTTTGCATGACAATTTCGACTTCCAAGAAATCTTATTCCTCCATGTTGTTCACAACTGCATTGCTATGTCTGCATCCAAAGTAGAAACAAAGTATGAGAATAAGTAGTCATCTATCCTTTTCCTTAAATGTTAGTTGTAAAATCTCTAGGAATATCTCACTAGATAACAACACATCTATCCCCACATCAAACATTAAAGTTTGTACATGGATACATTTGACATGCATCCCTACTGTAGTCCACACTTATTATACATGTTTAATGATGTTGGTTGTATGATGCTTTCCAAAAGAATGACAAATTGAAATTACCTAGGTTGGAGGAAATTTTTTTATGTTCTTACATGCTAATTTACTTGAATCACCATAGATCCATCCACCTATGTAAATTTATATAGGAGAAAATTATTATTACTTAAATTTTTTCGTAATATTTCATTAAACTTAGGAACTTCTATTGAATAAATTACTACAAATTTTACACAAATGAAGAACACATACACTCCTTGCAATGTAAAATCACAAACCCCATAACCTCTTCCTATTACATAGGAAAATTATTTGTGAGATGGGATGCAAAATTATCACCCTATGGATTTGGATGAATAGGAAATCCTCTCCCAAATTCAACCTAGGAAAAACATCTCAATTAAAAATCTAGACATGCCTGGAAATCATGAGTTTGATAAAAATCATGATTAAGATACTACATATATATCCCTCAATTTATAAGAAATATCCACACAATTCCTAGAAAAGAATCACTCCCACCACGAATATCCACAACCATGTTATTCTCATACACCCTCTTCAAAAAAATTGACCCCCACCAACTCAAAGCTCTATCTGTTATCTTAAAGCATTCCACATAAATAGACAACAACCCTCCACATAGATTGATCATACAACATATTGTAGCTAATGGAAAATGATATTTGACTGTATGCATTAAAGAAACACTTTTCTCAATCATAGAACTCCTCCAAAAGCCTTTATTAGTGCATTCTTCGAATGGTATTGTAGCCTCATTAACAAACCATATACAATCCATTCCACTCTACACATTCCTATAAAGCATTTTCTCCCCTTAAAAAGACACATATTTTCTCTCCTCTAAGAAGACCTTAAGCATATCTGCTACATTCTCATTGACAAAATTAGATTCATTACCCCAACACGTCTCAACCACATTGATGAATGCCTTTAAGAAGTGTTTCCTCTACACAAAAATACCTTTTTGGTTTCTATTCAATTATTCTTGTTGAAGATCTTGGCGGATTTCTACTTGTTAAGGACATTCTAATATATGTATTTGAATCCCATGGAAATACTCTCTGGCATAACATTAACATAATCATCACTCTGCAAACTATTTTTCTCTAACAAGGGGATATCCCCTTCAAATCTCCTTCATCAATTTCCTTCGACACATTATAAATTCAAAACCTTCCTTGGAGGATTCAAACTTTCTCATGTCAAGGATATAATCCTTCCTTTCCAAAAATGAGATGAATACTATACATGCTTCAATACACTTTTTTGTAACCAACAAACTAGCCAACCAACATAATCAACAAATGTTGAAGTCCTTAAACTTTCTAATAGCACTATCAAATGCAAGTGAAGCAAAAACCATGCTCCATCTACATTTGAACATGAACACTTAGATCCAAAAATATTACTTTACTTGGGCCTAAAAATGATGTTAACATCTACTTATGTCTTGGTGGATTCCTTGTGAATGAATCACTTAGTCAAATTGTTACCATATTTTACAAAGAAAACTGAAAAACCTCCTTAGATTCTAACTTTTGTGGTTTTCAATCTCATCAAATACGACCCACATGGGATACAACCAATCCCATTTTTGTTCCAATTTCACCTCTACAAAGGAGTAGTCACACTCAAATCCCACTTAAAATATTTTGGGCATTAACAATACATAAATCTCAAGGGATGAAATTACCAAAAGTTACAATTGATGTTGGTACAGTTGAATGAAAAGGTATAATATTCACTTCAATATCTAGATCCCCTCTTTGAGTATCTCTGCATATTTCCATCATTAAGGATTGAAAAGTACAAGCACATGAAAGATAATACTCATCCAACATGATTGACATAAGTTTATGTCTTTATTCAATTCTAAGTTTATTTAGGAGGATTCTCACACCCAATCAATATTGATGATATTAAATTATGATAAAAATGTCTCCATGTTGAAGAACTCATCAAGAAATTTCTCACACAATTTGAATGGGATCAAACAAACATCATATGTAAACGTTATGGCCTTTAGAAGTTGAAGGAAAAATAGGAGTGACATACAATGGGTGACATGTGGCACACCCCTAGGATGACATGTGGAACACTAAAAGCTAACATGTCATAATGATAGATAACCACGTTTCATGACATAGGTTTACATGGCTCAATGGATGGCTGACACATGGAACCACATGGACCAACTAGAGGTTGCCATGTGGACCTTATAGAAATTATACATGGAATAAATGCATGGTGGGTCAAAACTATTTTATAAATATAACAATGGAAATATTTGAACCCTTGGTCTACTTGGTATAAGTGTTGATACCCCAAGATATGTTCCATATTATATTAAGGGGAGGTTTTATTATTTATGCCATCTTTTTCAAATCATTCCCATAAAATATGCACCCAAAAGATTTAAACCATTAACCTCTTGTATACTAGCCACAAGTATTACCACTACATCACAAGCTGTGGACATGCTCTTGTATATTGACCACAAGTCTTACCACTACACCACAAGCTGTGGACATGTTAACCTATTCACTAATTTGTTTAGTTAAAGATTATATTTTTGGATGTAATATCCCCAAAATCATGTAATATACCACAAAATCATTCAAACAATTGGAGTTGAACTTGTGACCTCTTCCAAATAAACCATGCATCTTACCATTACATAACAACTTGAAATTGGGATGTATTTGGTGCATAATTTCTTTTAAAGTGTAGGTTTAAATAGATTTTTGGAGAATAAAGGCCAGATAAGATTTTTGTTTTGCAGGAAGTGGGTAGGAAGAGTATTCTAGTAGTCTTATAGTCTTCCTAAAAGGGTATTAAAGGAGTTTTTATTGCAGGTTGGATATCAATGTTGATGTAAGAAGGAATTTCAAGTGTTTTGCATCATTTTAATGTATTGGTTGCTCATTGGAGCGAACCTAGAGATGTATCATAGGAAGGGTGGAATATATTAACAACTTTCTCTTATTGGTATTTCTTATTGTTTTTTATTATGAAATCACATATTATTAATTGCTTAATTAAAATTTATTAATAAACTTAAGAGAAGTTATAATTAATATACAAAAACAATTCAAGCTTTAATTTCAGATCAATTTTAGTATTAGAGCAGGCTTGATTAAGGATTTGCAAAGTGTTGAATTATTAATAGATCTAATATCAAGCATGGGGAAGAATCACTTGAAGAGTTTAATCCTAATATTGGTACAAGACAAACATTTCCATGAAAAGTAACGAAACGTGAGAGGGAAGAGAGCCTCACCAAGTTTGAAAGGGAATTTTGACAAGATTTTCTTGACATGAAATTCATGGTGGAAGAGTTGTATAAAGAATGAAGAAAAAATGGAGAAGGCTCAAGTCAAGTTAAATATGAAGGATAGGGTGGTGACCTTCCTCAAATTCCTCCTCCTTCTCCACCTCCATCTCCATCTCCTAAAGGATAGTCACAAAGTGATAATTCTGAATTACCTTTTTAAAATTTGGATGCATAATTTTATTTACCAATGTATAATGGTGAACTTGATGTAGAAAAAATAGATGATTGGATCAATCATATAGAAGTATAATATAGGGTACAAATAATTTTAGACAAAGAAGCCAAGGTTCAACTAGCTAGACTTTGACTTGGAGGCACGACACAAATATGGTGGGTGAGTAATGTTCAAGTAGATATTCATATGAAAGGTAAAATGACATCTTCTTGGGATGGATTTGTATATGTATTAAATAAGTAATTTTTTCCATTATGATATATGCAACAAGCATTATAGGGTTGGTAAAATATAAGACAAGGTAGAGGAAAATGTTGGAAAACGTAACTGGATTCGGTTTTCATAATTGTCATTATACTCATCTCAGTATGTGTATATTATGTAACAAACAAAAGAAGAAAGAAAAATATTATTTTCAAGCATGGGTTTCATGCTTCGTTTAAATGGTCAACTAGGTCAAGCTTTCATTTCATGCTCCTAGGGTTTTTGAAGTCACAAGAATAATTGGCATGAGTTAAGAGAGTCAATATCATTTGTATAATACCCATTTGGGAAAGTTTTAACATGTAAAATAATTTATTTTTGAGTCTAGAAAGTCAAAATGACCTCCAAGACCAAGTCGGCCCTACTAGTAAAAAGTCGGACTAAGAAAGGGCTATTTGACCTCATGAAAATCACATATATAGAAGGATATTCAATATCATTAGCACACACTTCAGTAGTTCAATCTAAAGAAAGAAGAAGGATAAAAGAAGAGCGAAAGTCAAAGAAGGAAGTCAAAATCAAGGAAGAAACAACAATTTGAGTTTTTGATCTATTTGTCTCACATGTACGAAATTAGGGTTTCTAAGAAGCTGCTATAGGGGCCAAGATTGATGAAATCACTGTAAGTCCGAAATTCTGTGTCTAGGGGCTGAAAATATAAGTTTGAAGCAAATTTGAAGGGTTTGACTTAAGTTGGATTTGACTCATTAAAGGAGGGTTTCTTGGAGGGATGACTTGGTGTTCTTGGAGGAGGTATTGACTTTGGTCTTTGGGTCTTGGATTTCTCATTTGAATTGATTCTATAAGAAGAGGAGAATTTCTTTCTGGGTTTTCCCCTTGGAGGGGTTTTTCCCTGGTTTTGCGCCTATATTTTGTGCCTATTGTTTTTCATGGTTTATGCTCTTGATAATTGTTTGATGAAAATAATCTAATAAAGAACAATAAGAAGCTATCTAAATTTCACAAGAAGTTATTAAGGATAAAGATAAATTTTTAAATAACTACCCTACTAGATTCTCCAACATGGTATTAAATCTAAGGTGAAGAGAAGGAAACTTAAGATCATCTGGTTGGCACAAGAGAAGGTTTCTTGTCAAAGGGAATCATTTTAAGGGCATAAGGAAGGGAAAAAATAAGAATACCTCATCATCTTAAGAAGGATCAAGCTCTAATTGAAGGAAGACAAGTTACTCTAGTGCATTCAATCATATTGAATACGAACATCTATATGCTTCTCTCTTGAAGGAAGGACATCTTTGAAGTAACTTCAAAGCATCAAGATAGTTGAAAGGATCGTTAAGAAAGACAATTTATTGACAAGTGAGTACTATATTGTTCTCCATGTCTCAACCTACAAATCAAATTACTTTGTTTTGAAAGGAAAGCAACAAGCTTGTTGGATCAAAAAACTTCTTAGGATGGAAGAAAATAATCCATTTGGTGCTTACAGAAAATGAATTCATGGAATATGTTCTTAGAGAAGTTACTCAATCAGACAAAGAGAAGACTCAAGAATCAAAAATATATAATAAGGGAGAAGTGAGGGCGCAAAGGATTGTTATTGAATCCATAAAATATCATCTCATTCCCTTTGCTGCTAATTTTACTACATGTAAAGAAATCTATGATAAATTGGTGAAATTTCACTCTATAATTACACCAGGTCAGAAAACATCATCGAGGAATCAACTATATAGAACAAGGATGTCAAAGGATGAATATAATTCCTCATATATTATGAGTATCTCACAACTAAGGGACTAGTTGCAAGGGCTTGGGGAAGTCATTTCCAATTCAGAGATGACTACTTGTGTACTAAATGATTTTCCACCTAAATGGAGTAGTTTTTCAAGTAATGTCTACTCAAGAAAAGATACTACTCCCTTTGATGAACTATGGGATCACTTTATCTTGGAAGAAACAAGGATAAAGGAAAATTATGACACCAAATCAAGTGAAAATTCTCAAAAATTTGCTGTAAAACAAAAGAAGAAGAAAGGGAATATTGGAAATTCCAAAGGAAAATAATATGTGTCCAAGATACAATGCTATGGGTGCAATGCATATAGAAATTTTAAGAAGGATTGTCCAAAAAACACTCAAAAAAATAAAAAAAAAAGGAAAGGGAGAAGTGTAGCTCACATAGCTGAAGAAAAGGAATAACCTTAGAAAAGATGAAAGGTGAAAATCCCAAGGATATATACTATTGAAGGAAGATTCACCTCTATTAGGTTCATTTTCATTTTTTGTTTCTTTTATTAGAAAGTATAATTTAGCTTACGTTTGAATATTTTGAGCACTAATGAGAGGGGGAGGGGGTGAATTAGTAGTGTGTCTTAGTACCAAAATTTTCCTTTGACTACTTCACTTACTGAATCATGCATATAACCAACAACACATTAGATTATCTCACGCATATAAACCATATAAGCAACTAAAACAATATAACAATTATAGCAACAAGAATCAATACATAACAAATAAATCCACACAAGAGACACATGATATTTGGTGGAAAACCATTCATCAGGAAAAAAAAATACCCTTGCTCCTACTGCATTGTTCTGAATCTTCCATTAGGAAAAATGTGTCTTTTTACATAAATTTTCTAACTCCCATCAACTAGGAGACTCGACCTCATATACTACTGGCCAACACCCATAAGCTTGGAGAATAAATTCTACTGATCATCTCAGAAGAATATGTTCCCACACGTATCTATAGACCACCATACACTGAAAGCCCCACAATCAATCGATCCTCGCCCAACTCTGATTGGACTATCCAAATACCATTGGATTGAGAAACTATTCCTTTCACTGAAACTTCACAATCACTGCTCCACATCCATGAAGTCACTGCTCCTTTCCTCTATGTGGATCTCCTTTAATCTATTTTCAAACTAGATCCCAAGAATTTTTTCTCAAACCGATCCAAATCTGCAATATGAATTATAGAAGTAAGACATCATCATATCAATAAAAATAATACCACAAATATTTTCTCTCAACTCTAGCAAAATATCGGCTCAAATCTATGCATCAAATATGAATACCATCACAACCTCACATCAATGTAATAATGCATTATATAATTAACATCATAAGAAACTATGGCTATGTGCCAAATGCATCGACAAATCCTACAAAAGAAAGTGTGAGATTCACCAACAAAAACACTATCTAGCAACATACAAAATCTCTCCAAAAAATCTCTAATACAACTTCAAATCTCATCTATTCTACAACATAATTCGGATCCGCTCACTATGCAACCATTACAAATCACTTACTGAAGCATCTATGTTTTTCAATAGGTCTAAAGCATAATCACTGTTTTTAGCCTTATCTTACACACATACACTCAACATCAACTCACAATCAACCAATACTCAACTCCAAGATCAAGTATATAAAACATGTCGGGCGAAATTGAGCTTGGGGCTAGGATCAAGGATGAAAAAATTGGATCAAATCAATCCACTAACACCACAACTTGTGCATTGAATGCATTCAAATCATGAGAGGACCTTTTTCAAACCATTTCTCATATTTTCAAACAATTTTGGAAGCCTCTAGGAATTTAAGTGCTAATTTCCTTCTGAACATCGTGAGGAATGTAGAGAAATTCTTGTGAAATCCCCCAGTTTCATGGATGACACTGAAAAAACTTCATTGGAAGCCTTAGTTGCATGCATAATGCCACCTCTTAGTGATTGGAGCCTTTCATTCACATTGATAGGCTTGGTTCCATGCGACTATGGCGAAGGATGAGGAAAATTACCAATCCCTCAACTCAGGACCTATTCCATCTATTGGATCCTCTTCTCCAACATCTGTACTAGCCTCAAAAACTCTGACATAGAATCTGACACATATAAAAGTGAATCAAACATGTATCCCATGTGTTACTGCCAAAAATACCTACAAGGCCAAAAAATAAGGTTGGAAAGAGTGCCAACAAGTCCTCCACTCTCCAAAAAATATCTAAACAAGCTGCAACACCTATGAAAGTTTTGCAAAAACATTTGTAGCACCATCATCAAGCCATCACCTCAATACAACAAGTAATCCTCATAAGCATAGACATGAATACCTAATGAAGACCTAGTTGAAAACTCAACTAGTATGCATGAACCATCACCATCACATGTAGATCTGCATCATTCGCATGTAGCTGCATCATCAACCAAAACAATTCCATCATCTGACCATCGTGAAACTATCAAGCTACATGAATGGAAACATCCGATCATCAGTGGGAAATCATTGAGTTGACATCAATTCCAACATAATCATCTCAATTCCAACTAAACCAACTGCAACAATGCCACAATGAATGCCATCTATACATAAGTTAGGCTCCAATATGGTTGACATCAATTCCAACATGATCTAGCTGCCATCATGAACTCATGCCAACATCAGCTAGTTGTATCCATGCACACCATAATTCCAACAATCTCCCCATGGATTCCAACAGAGTAAGCATGCATAATTGCATTCTCTAGAAGAAGTCCTGGTTTTTGTGAAGCATGGCATCATATAAGGAAGCATATAGAATATTTAGAAACTACATGATTAAATTGATTTGGAAGAAGTCATCTAGAATGAGAATATTTGGACCATATTTCACATCATAGTTCATCCAAGCATTTCTAAACATAATTTCAGAAGTACTCATCTTGCAAGGATCACCAGGATCTTCCAATGAGAACCATCATTTTGGGAAGACACTTTAATATTTGGAAGAAGCATTATGACTAGTATACTCCACCTAGTATGGAAACAATAGTCTTGAAGGATGAAGGGATGCAGATGGTCGAGTTGCAATATGAAAGGAATAATTGAAGTTTTTCTCCTCTTGAAGAAGGAATATTATCTTCAATAAGGATAGAAGAAAGCTCATTCAAAAGAAGGAAAACTAGATGGTTATATGGAAGAAAAGGTATGCATGTTGTTAGTAACTTTTCTCTAGAAGGTAGAATTCATGTCTACAGGAATATTGCAAAAATACTTGGTTGTAAACACAAGCATGAGAAGTATTCCATGTGGTTACTTGATGCTTAAGAAGTTGGTATGATTTGGAATGACTAAATATCAAGACTCTTTCATAAGAAATCATGTTTTAGAAATGATGATATTGATCAACATCATATATGGTCTTCTGAAGAAATAAAGAGAGTTAATAATGACAACTCCAAGAAAGAATATACTGTAGCCTGATGATTAGTTTGTTTCATGGGCACTTTGATCAAAAGTGAAAGCATGGAGAAGGATTTTTTGAAATATATAGAGATAGACCATGCAAAAGGATGTTGATCTCAGAGGAAACAAGTAAAGAAGAATCTAATATTTTGACAAGAGGCCATCATACAATATTTATGATATTGATGTTTTGGTATTGGTTATATGATTGGTATATGATTTTGCTACCTGATAGAATGTTGCAAAAAGTCATAATGGAAGTTAAGGAAAATGTATCTACAACTGTTTGTGTATAACTCATTTCAACAAATACATGGATTGAGTGGTTGGATTTGATAATCCTTGAAGGATTAAGTGATCAATATGTCTACATTATCCCGAGATTGAAAGATAGCAGTATAAAGATATAACCTAATGTTTCAGTGACAATGAAGATCACTTTCATGATTAGAGGAAGCTATGGTTAGATCTATTTTGATTCACAAAATATAATTCCTTTGTTGATCATGACCAGAGGGAAGTGATATGAAAGGCTGATGGCCTGAACCCTGTCACAATTTGAAGAAGGGTTTTGGCTCCGTTAAATAAAGTCTCAATATGGTGAGATGCAAAAGAAAGGAGGATCCATGCAACTACTACTTGAAGATATCCATGTAGAAATTAATAATTTTTTTCTACTACTAATGAATTCAAACTGAAAACAAGAGATTACAAATTTCCTCTACAATTCTATGGAATGGAAATCATAATTTAGAAACACATGTAATGACATGAAACCATCAAAACCACAAGAAGACAATGATTTACAGGGGAACCCAACTGGGAAAAACCGTCTGCGGCTTTTCATTAATCATATGAGATTGAGAAACTATTATAATGTATTGCTTCATCTTTGAAGCAGACCCTGCACTATAAACCTATTCTCCTACTGACTATCCCGATTTGGCCAACACTTAGCCAATTCAAGCCTCCAACTTCCTCTTATTTCCTTGTGAAATTTAGGAGAAATTGTGATCCTAAATAATAGGGAATTCCCTATTTCCTTGCACAATTCCAAGAAATTGATCACCAGCTTAATTACCAAGCCTGTACACTCAACTAGTATATAATTGATAATTACAATGTTCCTTTTTTCTTCCACTCCAGCTAGGAAATTTTAATTCCATGCATGTATGGGATATTTTTAGATGATTGACTAGTTTAACTCAAAGATCAATGAGTTAACAACAATTCTACTACTCAACTAACCTTCAACTGACTTAATTAATTACTTAATCTCAGTTAACTGAGTGCAACTAAAAATAACTAAACTAGATTGCTAAATTTTAGCATTCACTACGTGCACAACTTTACTCCAAGTCTATAACTCAAATTTATTGTCTTCAATAGTAGACAAGGCTATGTCACTCTAGCTAGTTGCAATCCAAGTCATCCCGTTGATATGGAAAATCAAATTACTCAATTTTACTAAGGCATAAGTCAAATTGAGCCTTTATTGTTACAGTTTCTAACACTCCCTCTTAACAAGAAAGGGATTTTGAACCACACCTATCCTACACCTATGGAATTTGAATTTTCCTCTTGATAATGGCTTTGTCAAGGTATTTGCATCTTACTCCTCAGTTGGAATGCACTATAGCATCATAATTATCCTCTGCACACAATACTACAAATGATGGTACCTGGTATTAATGTCCTTGGACCTATCATTAAATACTGGATTCTCAGAGAGTTTAATATAACTATGATTATCACAATTGATCACTATCGGATCCATCTATTGACTGAAAATACCCACAAGTATTTTACTCATCCATATGGTCTCACATGTTTCTTGAATTATAGTCATGTATTCAACCTCTATTAAGATGAGTGCCACATACCTCTGTTTCCTGTTATACCAGGAAATAGCTAAAGACCCAACGCTGAAGATAAAACCTGGAGTATTTTTTTTGTCTGATGGACTTCCTGCCCAATATGCATCAGTGAAGCCTTAAATATTCACTCCCTCTATCCTCCTGTACCATAACCAATACTTGGTTGTGCCTCAGAGGTATCTTAACACATGCATTTCTGCCTTCCAATACAACTTGATATGATTCACCATGGATTGAATCAACTGATTAAATGCATAGCATATGTCGGGCCTTGTGTTCAATATATACATCAAGAATCCCACAAGCTTCATGTAGATGGTGGAATCTACTACCTCTCCTAAAGAGGCATCCTCCTTCCTCCAGTTTGTAGCTAGAGGGGTGTCCATAGGCTTGTAGTTCTCCATGTGAAATCTCTAAAGTATTTTAGAGGAATACTTCCCCTGACTCACAAAAAACTCACCATCACCATTCCATACTTCCAGCCAAAGGAAGAAATGCACCAAGCCCATGTGTTTCATCTCGAATTCTCTTCTAAGGCCATCCTTGCAACAATGGATCAACTACTCATCCCCTGTAAGTATCAATTCATCAACATACAATACCAAGATAAGAAAATTTCCTTCTACCACAATGTGATAGAGATTTGCATCTACTTCACTTTTGGTGAAGCCAAATCCACTGAGATATGTTCCAATCTGAGTGTACCATGCTTGGGGCGCGTGTTTGAGACCATAAAGGGATATCCTAAGTCTAAACACATGTGTCTACCTATCATGTGTCTCAAATCCCTCTGGATTATCTATGCAAATTTATTCCTCAACAACACCATTGAGGAAGGAGGTCATCACATTGATATAATGGATCTTCCACCCCATCTGCACAACTAATTATAATGGTTTTGATCAAGGAATATCTTGCCACAAGGGAAAAATTTTCCTCATAGTAAACTCTGTCTACCTGTGAGAAGCCTTTGGACACAAATTTTGCCTTGTACTTCTAGATTCTCCTATCAAATACATGCTTCAATTTATAAATCCTTCTCGAACCAAACAATTACTTATTATCTGGCCTCAACACCACCTCCCATACACCATTCTTCATGATGGAGACATACTCCTCCACTATGGCATCAACCCAAAGTGGTTGAGAAAATGCTTCCTCAAATGAATAAGGCTCCCACTCAGTGATTTTTTTCGTGAGAGCCATATAACTAGTGTATCTGTCTGGTTACCTCCTTTGCCCACACAAAGATATAGGAGCTCCCATATGCTCCCGCACATCTTGCGTTAATATGTCAGCTTCTCTGGTTCTCTTCTTCCCCTCTCTAGAATATTTTGGTTGAGTGGTTGCCTCTAGTCGACCTCATGTTTTCTCCTTCACTTGTGGCTACTCCAAAAAATCCTGAAGCTTTGTTCGAGTCTCCTCCTTAGGAACTAGAAGCTCCTTCTCTGGTGGGATACTCAACTCTCATTCTAGAGAGAATCTCATAGCCTTCTCCTCATTAAATTTAACATTTCTACTCAGTACTGTCACCATGAGTGAGGGAAATATACCCTATAGTTATTTGGAGTTTTGTGTATCCTACAAAGAACCCCATCTTAGTTGTAGGCTCCAATATCTTCATGCTATCCTTCGACACATGAAAATACACAATATCTCCAAAAATTCGAAAATGGGACACATCTGGCTTTCTCCCAGAGAAATATTCTTCGGGTTTAATCATGCCAAGTATTCTATGAGGGCTCCTGTTTTGCAAATAAACTACAATGTTGCATGATTCTACCTATTGAGCCCTAAAGATGTCCTTTCCTTTCACCAAATTTCACTTCATTCCATTTGTCCTTTATCAGCTATAGGCTTAAAAGATCAATACGAATGATTAAAATCACTTTAAGAATGCATGCAATGACTGACTTATTATACTTTTGTGGTTTTGTTTTCATAGTGATTTTTGATCAGGCTTAGCTACAGAATGCAGCCATTCTGTAGCTAGTCGCCTATTCCGCAGCCATCTTTATGTTCACACAGGTTACAGGTGTCATTTAAGGGAAAGACGCACATGGTTAAATTCCAGAACTCTCCTACATCTTTCCTTGTCCTCTACGAAGGCTGAGAAAAAATCTGAAAGTGGTTATGCACGTGGATAAAGCCAAAACTAAGAAGCAGACTTCTACAAGGATAAGGACTCTGCAGGTGTCTTCAAAAAAATACGAGTCCTCAACAAGAGTTCTAGTTCAATTTTGATTATAAAAGACACCTATGCCTATTTCTACTCAATGACAGTTATGTATTTGCTTATAAGAATAACTTGGTGAACCAATAAACAGTTAGTTTATGTTTTGTTGTTAGTTCTCAAAGACTGTGATACTCTGTTTCTAAGCATTTTTCCTTTAATGAAAGAAGTACAACTTTGATGCATGATCTGAAGAAACTTTAAGGAGTTAAGGATTCGTGTGCCAATCTGATGGTATAGGGCCCCTACTGTCCGAAAGGCTTTGTGCATATTTTCTAGATAAGTGACTTTTAACGTTGTTTTGTTCTTAACTTAGGCAATTTTCTGAGCATCATGTTTTATGTTTACTTACATCGAATATTACAGTCGATCTTGTTCTCATGAGCTGTTCCAATATATCACTAATGCGTGAATGAGGTATAGCTATAGTACTCTTGAGTTAATTTCATTTTTAGTTCAGTTCAGTTCATTACATTTCATTTCTATTAGTTAATTGCATTTCAGTCCTATTAATTAGACTTAAAAGACCCTCATTATTTTATAAGCTTCTCTTGTTCTTAACTTCTTCTAACACATCATTATCATATGAACAAGAACTAGTTATATCATTTTGAGTTCTTGACTGTTCTGCAATTTCTCATAATTTTACAAACAACCTTTTCCCCAAGTTATTCCAAGAGATCTCTAACCCTTGAATGAGGCTTAATAGTAACATTTTGAGTTGCAGAATGAGTTAATTCTAGTGTCATAAGTTATTTTAGCATAGGGTTCCTCACTATGTTGCAGATAATCTTTTCTCAAAATGTTCCAACAAATTTCTAACAACGGATGAGATTTTCTCTGTGATATTTTAAGTTGTTGTTTACTTCATTACATCAAACTAATCCTTTACTCAGTTGTTCCAACATACCTCTAATGAAATGAATTGGACTGAGTTTAATTTTATGAGTTACTTTTCTTATCAGCTTTACAATTTGTGGATTAGCACTTTCTGTTCTTAGGTGCCATTCATAGTTTAGAGTATATTTTATTCTGTTTTATTGTGATCAGTAACTTCTCTTTGCTAGCAATTCAGTTCTTTTTCCCTTAGCATAAAAACACAAAACCAAAAACATTAGAAAAACACTAAGCACAATGAAGTAGGAAGAAGATACCTAGGCACATATAGTGCACTTCACTTCAACAGTTTACTAGCCCTGGTTGACAATTTATGACATCAATTTAGGAACACTAAGTTGAGGAGACACTACCCAAAGATGTAATGACGACCCTTGATCATACAACATGGCTCTTGTTTCTCCCACTATGATTCTATTCTTCCCTTCAACCACCCCATTTTTCTTTTGATTATGGGGTGCTATTAATTCTCTTCTAATACCCTCCTTGTCACAAAAGTGCTTGAAGGTGTTAGAAACAAATTCTCGTCCATTTTCACTTCTCAATGATTTTAATTTCTAACTAGTCTCCTCTTCAACCAATGCTTTGAATTCAACAAATTTGGAAAAAACTTCATCTTTTTTCCTCATGAACAAAATCCAACATTTTCTAGAAAAGTCATCAACAAAAATTACATAATACCTATGTTTTTTTGTAGAGGTTGTAGAAAATGGTCCACATGCATCAGTGCGGACTCACTCCAATATTGCTCCATCTTTTCTATCTTGGACCTGAAAGGTGGATTTGACATATTTCCCCAATGTGCATCCATTGTAGACATAATGCTAGTCAAGGGTGCATTTCAGGAGACCAGTGGTAATCTGCAACATGATTTTTAAGGCCCCATGGTGTAAGTGTCCCATGCACTTGTGCCATAGTTCTCCAACATATCGGCTCTGCACATTTTATGCCTTGATACTAAATGCAACACAAGATTCCACCTCAACTTTGTAGATATTTTTCACTCTAAATCCAATTGGTTTCACTTGCTCGATAGCTACATGTCTTATAAAGCCTTTCCCATTACTGAAAACAAAATCATAGCCTCTATCCTCCAACACAACTATAGAGATCAAATTTTTCTTCAGCCAAGGTACATACATAGCATATTTTATATGAAGATAGGAGTTTGAATCCCTCTTAAATGTTACAGTTTCATTTCCTTTGGTATTGTACCTCCCATCATACCCAAGTTCTATGTGCATCTAGAGATCCTTCTCCTCTAGGCTACTTAAGAATTATTTGCATCCTATTGTATGGAACGAGGCACCTGAATCTAGATACCACACACTACCTATTACAATGTTGAGATGCATGTAATTAGGGTGAAGTTTAATTCAAATTGTATGGAAATTGCTTCACCTCCTGCTCCTCCTAAAGGCTTCTTGTTAGAATTTTTGTGCAGACACTTTGTTGCATAGTGCCCATATTCATGGAAATGTTTTTTTTTTTTTTATATCTTGCTTAGGCCCTTCTTCTTGCCATTATTTTGGCTGGAATATACATTGATCTGGGCATTCTTTCCCTTAGCATTATTTCCCTTCCAAACTAAGGAAAAAATATCTTCCTCATCAACTTTGGATGTTACCCCATCTCTAGTGTTCCTTCGAATTTCTTCCTTCACCAAATTGGACCAAAGTCTCTCCCAATTTGGTAAATTTTCCCTTCCATTTAAATAGTCTTGGTAGCCATGCCAGGATTTTGGAAGGCCAAGGAGAACTAGCCTAACTACTTCAGAAGATGGCACATTTTCTCCTACTCCTCCAAGTTCATCTCAATCTTGAGTGAATCTGGAGAGGTAGTGTGGAATGGTTTCATTTTTTTGCATGCAGATGTTTATGAACTTGTCCTTCAATGCTAATTTCCTGGCATCACTGTTATTTTTAAATAGTTTAGTGAGTTTATTACACATAGAAAATTTAGTCTCCTTTCCATGTAAATTCAAGACTACATGGTCTCTCACACCCTCTAGGATGATCCACCTAGATTTTGCAGTATCCTTCTTTCACTGGGCTAACTGATGTGCATTCGATGCTGCTGGTTTTGGAATGTTAGTTTGGGCGTACTCCAAAAATCCATTATCATTGAGTACAAATTCCATCCTATCCTTCCAAGCTATGAAATTCGAGGGCATACTCCAATATCAATTCATTGAAATACATTTTCCCGAACGAAAGAAAATTTGCTTCATTGAATCTGCAAATAGGAATTTATGAAGGAGAAGATCTATTGGCTAGTTTATATTGTGTTTTCAAGCTCTTATACCATGTATAAATTAATAGAAACTACTACTACTCATGAATTTAAACTAAAAACAAGAGATTAAAAATTTCCTCTACAATTCTGCAGAATGGAAATCGCAATTTAGAAACACATGCAATGACATGCAACCATCAAAACCATAAGACCACAATGATTTACAAGGGAACCCAATAGGAAAAAACCTCTCTGCTAATTTTCATTAATCAAATGATATTCAAAAACTATTACAATGTCTTGCTTCAACATTGAAGCACACCCTACACTATAAATCCATTCTCTTGACTATGCTGCTATGGCCAACACTTAACCAATTCAAGCATCCAACTTCCTCCTATTTACTTTCACAATTTGTAATAAATTGAGATCCTAAATACTAGGGGAATTCCCTATTTCCTTGCGTAATTCCAATGAATTGATCACCTACTTAATTACATAGTATGCACACTCAACTAGTATACAATTGATAATTATAATGTGCCTCTTTTCCTCCACTCCAGCTCGTCAATTCAAATTCCATGCATGTTTGGGCTATTTTTAGTTAATTGAATAGTTTAATTGAGATATTAGTGAGTTTAAAACAGTTCTACTACTCAACTGACTCAATTAATTACTTGAGCTCAGTTAACTGAGTTCAACTGAAAATAACTGAACTAGATTGCTAAATTTTAGCAGCCACTACATGCAAAACTCTACTCCAAGCCTATAGCTCTATTTTATTGACTTAACTAGTAGAAAATTCCATGCCACTATAGATAAATGAAATCCAAGTAATCCTGCAGATGTGGAAAATCAAATTACTCAATTTGACTAAGGAAAAAATCAAATTGAGCCTTTCTTGCTACAATTTTTAACACTCCATGAAGAATTAATAGATGATGTATCAATGATGACATGCTAAAGAGCTTGACTTCTAAATTGAAAGGAAGTAAGGAATCTCCTCTACATTTAAGGGAGAGTAAGAAGTATCCTTAGATGGCTGAGAAGGAACACAGATCTATTCTCCAATCAAGAGGGAATAGGGATCTCCTCTTTGGTTGAGAGGGAGTGATGTTAGACATCATATTCCCATGTGTCAATCACTAGACTAGGAATAACCACCGTAAGTGTAGTGAAGGCACTAGGAAGGAGAATGGAGGATTAGATAAGAATATGTGATTGATACTCCTTGAGCATAGAAAATTCAAGATAGGAAGTTGACCGACACTCTTTGAGGATTGGGAAGGTATCCAAGACAAGAGTGGTCAAAGAGAATTGATATTATTTGAGGATGGTTATTCCAAGGTAAGAAAAATCTTGAAAGGAAATACCAAGTGAACGTGCAGATGGGGTATGTGCCTTAAGAGGTACTGTGGTGCTCACGTAAATCCTCCCAACATTATTCTTTGAAATAAAATGATCTTGTCAGTTAAAGGCCTTACTATGTTGATAATTTTATTTATGATGTTGATGCTTGAATATGGCTTATTAATCTGACTCTTCCTATGAGAACTCTTCAATTTGAGAATATCCTTGTACCGGTTATACAATTATGAATACCCCACTAGTTAAGAGGGAGTTTTGGAAAATGTAACTACTTTCGGTATTCATAATTTTCAATGTACTCATTTTATTATGTATATCTTATGTAACAATCAAAAGAAGAAATACAAATATTATTTCAAGTATGGGTTTCATGCTCCATTTAAATGGTCAAATAATTCAAGCATTCATTTCATGCTCCTAGGGTTTGTCAAGTCACAAAAATAATTTTCATGAGTCAAGAGAGTTAATATAATTTTTATAAGACCCATTTGGGAAAGTTGTAACATGTAAAAGAATTTATTGTTGAGTCTAGAAAGTGAAACTGACCTCCAAGACCAAGTCGGCCCTACTAGTAAAAAGTTGGCATAAGAAAGGGCTATTCGACCTCATGAAAATCATATATATATAGAATGAGATTTTGACCTCATTAGCACACACTTCAACAGTTCCATCTCAAGCAAGAAGAAGGAGAAAAGAAGAGTGAAAGTCGAAGAAGTAAGTCAAAATAAAGGAATAAATAATAATTTGAGTTTTATATCTATTTCTCTCTCACACATGTGAAATTAGGGTTTCTAGGAACTTGTTGTAAGGGCTGAGATTTCTGGAATCACTGCAGGTCCGAAATTATGTGACTGTGGGATGGAAATATGTGTTTGAAGGGTTGGAATTAAGTTGAATTTGACTCATTGAAGGAGGGTTTCATGGAGGGCTGACTTGGTGTTCTTGGAGGAGGTATTGACTTTGGTCATTTGGTCTTGGATTTCTCTTTTGAATTGATTCTATAAGAATATAATAAGTTATTATTTGGTTTTCCCTTTAGAGGGGTTTTTCCCTTTGGATCCTATATTTTGTGTCCATTGTTTTTCATGGCTTTATGCTCTTGATAATTTTTTGATGAAAAGAATCTAATAAAGTACAATAATAAGCTAACTAAAGCTCATAATAAATTATCAAGGATAAAGGAAATTGTTATATCACTGCCCTACTAGATTCTCCAATAGAAAAAACATGAAAAATTATGCTCAAGAGTTTTGAAAGAGGGAATTAAAACTGGGCATTCATCTTTATACAAAAGAAACTATTTTGAATTGTTTGGGTGGGTTAAATAGTTATTTAATACATACTATTCTTATGTTTAACCCATAAAATCATGATGAAGTTTGTATCCAAGCTACTCACATCGAGTCAAGGGGAAACAACGTCCATGAGGGCTTCTCAAAGAAATCAATTCAACTAGTTTTGGGTAAGAACAAAGGAAAACGGTAAGGTCAAGAGAAAAATTGCAATGAAGAAATAAGGTGAAAAGCGTACATGTTCACATTAAAAAAATGAAGGACATGATGATACTAAGTCTTGGAAGCTTCATCCAAAAATAAGACTAAAGAGGTTTAGGAACAAAATGGGTGATAAGAATACCACTGCTATATTCCAATGGGATCTTGGGTCAGATTTAGGTGATGAAACTAATATCATGGTCATTAGGATACAAAGTATATCTTTTATTGCTAGTTATAGCTCTAGCACTCATTCTTCACAATTTGAAAGTATACATGATGAAAGGAAACAAATTGAGCTATTTCATATTACAATCACCTCAAAACTTACAACGATTGATATATTTTTTTATAATGTTTCACAAGATAATCTTATTTTTGAAGAAATTATTTTTTGGGTGTCTGTTATTTTCTTGCCACGACTAGTCGCAAGCCGAGCCCCCCATGTGCGATAACCCCCCCTGTTTGCTACGTTGGGTGTAGTATGGGGGCCAGGGGGGGTACCAAACCCCCTTATTGGGGGGTTTACAAGGGGGCGGTAGCCCCCTTGAACAGGGTCTGGGGCAACGCCCCGAGATTTTTTTTTTGGACCCTATATTAGTTGGGAATAACTACCTATGGTTTTTTGCATGGGTTTTGCACATGGTTTTGGGCATGATGGTTTTCTTCCCATGGTATTTTTTAGAACTGGTCAAGGGAACTATGATTATGTTCTAATCCAGGGTTATGTTCCAAATTTGGGGGTATGGTCATTAATTCAAATTCTCTTCTTGATAATTACTAGTGAGCTTACTTAATTTACTTATGTCTTCTCTTCTTAGCTTATTTAGTCTTTCATCAAGTCAATTACCAAAATACAAGAGACACAAATTTAGGCTCTTACAGCCAGGGAAAAACCTCTCCCACTTGGAGTGGAAAACCCACGAGAAATTCTTCTTATATATTTCCAAATGACAAGTACCATGACCAAGACTCATACCCTTGACCTATATATGCATCCAAGACCTTGTCACTTCTTCTTTATCTGCTTCCAACGTTGATCCTTCCCTTCTGCACCAACTTGCACTGACTTGCACCAACACTAGAGAACTTGGTCTCTCTCTTAGTTTGCCTTCAAACACTTCTTCTCACTGATTCAAATATTAAATATAAGATCATTCGAGACCTTCTCTTTCACTTGTAATATACTTGAATCTTATTTACTTGAGCAATAATACTTTCTTTTTATGCACTATATAGTAGGAAGGTAAATCTAGGAAGGTAAATCACAGATTTACCTTCCTTACTTTCTCACACTTTCTGACTGCTCTCTTATTCAAATTATTCATAGGCTTTTCTATGCACAAATCACATACTCTATTCCACTTTTATTGCAGGTGTATTCACCACAGGTTTGACTGTAATATGGTTTGCAACCTCTTCTCATTGATCCACATTCACTATATCAAAAACTATACCCAAAACACATATCCACACCTTATATTTAAACTTTTCCTTTCAATCGAAATTATCCCAGACTTCTTCACACTGTAATTAGTTCAGAGGTATCCACAATTTACTCATACTTGAACGCAACTTTCTTCTTATCAATCCACATCTATCTATGTAATATACCTACACTTCTTCCTGATCTCAAGTCCACATATAAACACTATTTTTCCTTAGAGAAATTTGCATTGCTTGATGGTCAAATAAGCCTCAAGTCCTTTGATATATATAGTATAAAATTATGTCTTTTAGGCTGAGCCTACAACAATCTTGTAGGCCGACTTCACCACTGTATATAGGCCAACATAGAGAGCATCTAATCCAACGTTAATGAGGGTATCTTTGAGAATCATTCAGGAGTCATTTCTTCAAGGTATCATGAAATTATCTTGGAGCATATTTGATGACTAGATTCTTCATGTACATGACTCTTAATTACATTTTAGAAGAAAATTCCTAATAGACATCAATAAGAAGTCTATTGACCTATAATAAAATATTTCTCATGAAACCCATGAAGCAAGTATAACAAAAATACATTTTATTATCTTTGTCTTCTTTTTTACATAAATACATAATTACATAGTCAATATGAAGACCAATCCTAGTTACACTTTTCAACAGGTTAATGGATTGGGGTTTATGAAAGCTTCAACATGTATATATATGTATTGAAACATTGAAAGGAACATAATGAAAAATAAATTTGGTAGTCCCAGATTTGGGATCTAGGGGAAAATATATGTGTGTATTTTTTTTATGTTGTCGCAATTTTTTATTTTCCGTTTTAAGAAGTTGTTTGCAGGTAATTTCTGTATAGGGTTAAAACCTATATTATGAAGACATTAAGACTGAACACTAAATTTTATGAAACCAACTCACAAAATAGAATAAAATATAGATAAAAGACTTAAAAATCAACCTCTTTGAGGGGGAAATCTCCTTTACATTACATACATGAAAAATTCTTGGATCATACAAATGAAAAAACCTCCTTTCTCTATATAAGGGTCCAAGGGGTCACAATATAATCCTAGCCGACATAACAATAACAATGTAAGGGCACAACAATAACAATAGTGGTATTCTATGGGGCACAATAATAAAAATATGGGGACTACATGGGCACAATAATAACAATAAGGGGGCTACACTAATAATGAAAATAAGCAGATACACTAGTATTATAGAGACCTAGCATGCCCCTCTCCTTAAAAAAAGTGTTGTCCTAAATGCTTGAGTAGTTATGGATGCTTCTGTATATAATGATCATCCTGCCATGTCGAATATTTAGCCGGTAAGTTCTTCCACTTGATGAGATACTCTGAAATTAATCGATTTCGTAGTTGTCGAGTTCTTGTTTCCATGAATGCTTCAAGTTCCAATATTATTTTTCCTTCATCGTCAAGTTCTAGAAATATTGTTTGAACTGAGATATTTTCACCTATAACCTTATTTAAGCATGAAACATGGAAAATTGGGTGCACTCGGGAAGATGCAGGAAGCTCCAATTTGTATGCCATAGTACCAATCTTTTGCAACACCTTGTAAGGACCATAATACTTTGGTGATAATTTATTATCATTCTTAGCTTGCTTGAGGGACATTTGTTTGTATGGTTGTAGCCGTAAAAATACCTAGTCGCCTACATCAAAACTTATCTCGCTGTGATGTTGATCTGCCTGTTGTTTCATACGATTCTGCGCCAAAGTGAGGTTATCCTTTAAGAGTTGGAGAAATTGTTGTTGATGCTCGATGTGATCTTCCACCGCTAGAACATTATAATTTTCTCTTAAAGATGATGTGATGGAGGGTGGATGGTATCCATAAAGTGCCATAAATGGGGTCATTTTTGTTGCAGTATGGAAGGAAGTGTTATACCACCATTTGTCCAGAGGTAACCACTTGACCCATTGTGTTTGTTTATCAGATACAAAGCAACAAATTTATCCTTCCAAAAATTTGTACATTATCTTAGTTTTCCCATCAGATTGGGGATGATATGATGAGCTATGAGCTAATTGAGTACCCAAACAAGAAAATATTTTTGTCCAAAAATTTCCTGTAAAAATGGGATCTCTTTAGCTTACAATAATATTTGGGTTTCCATGTAGCTTTTGAATTGTTTCCATAAATGCCATAGCATCTGTACTGTTTTTAAATGGATGAGATAATGCACAAAAGTGTTCATACTTGGTAAGTCTATCAATTACCACCATGATGACAATATTTCCTTTAGACTTGGGTAAACGTGTGATAAAATCCATTGAAACCTCCTCCCAACATTGACTTGGAATGGATAAAGATTGTAACAGACCTGGGGTCTTATCTGTCTCAAATTTATTTTGTTGGGAAAAAAAACATTTTTCCACAAACTTTTGAATATTAGATTTAAGGCCATCCCAAAAAAAATCCTTCTTGACCTATGGTAAGTTTTTAAAAGTCCTGAGTGCCCTCCTAAGGAGAGGTGTGAAATTCCAAAAGAATATTTGTTTGAGTTGGGAATTCCTAAAAATATATAAGCGATCTTTGTACCATAAAGAATAATTTTTCTAGCTAAATGTTTCAGATGTACTGAGATCTTGCTGCAAATTTTGAATGAGTCTCCACACCTCTTCATCATTATTCCATTCATCCCTTGATTCAATTATCCACTCAGGTTGGATAATAGAAATGGCACAAAGAAATGGTTCCACATCCTCATCCTTTCTTGAGAGTGCATATGCAACAACATTTTTCTTCCTTTTTTTGTAGATGTTTTCAAAGTCATAACCCAACATATTTGTGACCCAGTTTTGCTACTCTTCTGAAGATAATATTTGTTCCAAAAAGTATTTAAGACTATCATGATCTGTTTTTACCTTGAAGTGCCTTCCCATTAGGTAAGGTCGCCATTTCTTTAGTGCATGTAGTATTGCCAACATTTCCTTCTCATAAATAGGTTTTCGTAAATACTTTCCTTTGATTGGACGACTTTCAAAAGCAATGGGTCTTCCTTCTTGCATTAAATCTGCACCAATTCCACTTCCCGATGCATCATATTCCACAATAAAGGTTTTTGTGAAGTCTGGCGTAGCTAAGACTGGTGCTTGGAACATTTCCTCTTTAATATGTTCAAAGGCCTTAGTTGCTTCTGGATTCCAAGAAAATGCACATTTCTTTAGTAAAGATGTTAGAGGTGCCGATATTCTCCCATAATTCTTAACAAACTTGTGATAATACCCTGTCAACCCCAAAAATCCTCAAAGATACTTTATGGTTTTAGGGATATTCCATTCCTTGATTGATTTAATTTTGTTAGGGTCTACCTTAACACCATCATGAGATACCGTATGACACAAATATTCCAACTCCTGTACTCCAAAGAAACATTTGGAGATTTTTTCATATAATTGTTTCTCCTCCAATAGTTTAGAACCATGTCAAAATGTTGAAATGATCCTTCCAAGACTTGCTTTAGATTAGTATATCATCAAAAAATATTAACACAAATTTTCTAAGGAAAGGTTTGAAATGGAATTCATCAAACCTTGAAATGTGGAAGGTGCATTATTAAGGCCAAAAGTCATGACCAAAAATTCATAATAATCCTCATGATTTATGAATGATGTTTTCAAAATTCCTTCAGTCTTCATTCTAATTTGATGATATCCAGAACGAAGATCCAACTTGGTGAAGTAAATTTCTCCATGTAATTCATTCAATAATTCATCAATGATGGGGATGGAAAATTCATCTTTAATTGTGATCTTGTTGAGCTCCCTATAATCTGAACACATACACCATGATCCATCCTTCTTGTGCACCAATACTGCTGGAGCAGAGAAATAACTTTGAGTAGGTTGAATTATACTAGCCTCTAGCATTTCTACAACCATATGTTCAATCTCACTCTTTTGGGCATAAGGATATATGTAAGGCATGATGTTTGAAGGAACACTTCCTGGAATCAAATGAATAACACGATCATGATCCCAAATAGGTGGGAGTTGTTTTATAGTTTCAAACACCTTGGAATGATTGCCCAAGAATTTTTGGAAATATGAATAAATAGATGATTTTGATGTTTGAACCTCTAGTGAGCATAATTGTGCAATTATGCCTCGTTGTTCTTTATTCAGAAGCTTTGTCATGACATTAGAGTTGATTCTCTTTCCTGGTTTCCCTGCGATACCCCATAATTAAAATTCATTTCCTTCCCAAAAAAATTCATGAAAAGTTCTTGAAATTTAAAAGCTATTGTCCCCAAAGATTGTAACCATTGGAATCCTAGTACAACGTCAACACCACCCATTGGAATGGAGAGAATTAGATTATTAAATACACTTTACCCCATGGTTAGCTTGATATTATGACATTTTCTAGAGAAATTTATAGTTCCTCCATTTTCAACCATCACTTGACACTCTGGTGCTGCGTATGTTGATTAGTGGTTGTCACTGATGTCAACCCAATCAGCACTAGGGGCTACCCTGATCTTGCATGGGAATTTTGACCTACCAAATTACTATATTCCGAGTCAAGGATATTTTTTTATGGTTTCTACTTTTCGATATGTTTCCATTGATATATAGCTCACCACATATTTCTTCACGGTTTGAGAGATATTCATGTTTGAAGTTAGTAACCCCAGTTAGTGGGCTAAAACCCCATGGGGTTGTGGCATGACACTAATCATTGGTTGTGGTCATTGAAAAATCAATAATTAATAATTTTTAAGCTCCTAACATCTCTCCCATGTTCACTTGTTGAAGACCCTCTCAACCTAAGAATTTATATAAATTGTGATCCTCATATCCTCCTCATGTAGGGTTTTCGCTACTTGGAACAGGTGTGGAATTTCTCTATAACGTTTTTTCTACGAAGGTTCAAAATCTGAAATTTTTATCACGTGAAGCTGAAATCCTGAGGAAGTGCGTGTAAAAATTTTAGATCATGTTTCCCAATATTTTCGGAGATATGATTTGTGGAAGTTAGGGTTTTTGCAGGCTCCTGAACTTCATCTCAAAGAGGTGAACTTGGGAAAATTGTCATAACTCCCTCTCTGAAAATTGTATTGGAATTTTGTAAAAGTGGAGGATAGTGCATAGATTGTAGTTTTATGTGTGTCAATTTCAGAGCAGAATGAGGAAAAAGTGACACATGGCATTCCGTACAAGTTCACTCTACTGAACTAGTCCATAATTAGGTCATTGTGAGAGATTGGGCATAACTTTGTCTTGAAGAATCCAAATTGGGTCATACCAGTGGCATTGTAAATAAGACTCAGAGGGATACTACAAGACCAAAAATAACATATTGGGGATATGAAATAACATAGATACATCAGATTCAATATCAAGCTCCTAGAAGGCAAGAAAATGCTAGATCATGTGCTGTCAAGGGCTGTAGAGGACCAGACTTTCTAGGGCTGCAAAAAAAATCAAGGTGAAACAAAATGATGCAGGAGAGGTAAGCTCTAGGTAAGTATATTCTATATATGAATGTTCATCTCTTAATTGCATTAGGTTTTTTGTATTCTAATTTTTTTTTGTTTAGCACTAACATATGCTCTGCAGGATGAGGTAATTTTTGGTATTATCATGTCATGTGTATTTCCTTGAAGGATTTTTGTAGGTATTATATATTCATCAAGATAAGACTCAATGCATGATCTAATTTTCTAAAGAGTGAGAAAGGGTAGCATGGCAAGAGCAACAATCAAGGTGCAGAACATCAACAAGAAGTTAACCACATGAAGTCTTCAAGTGGGCATCACTGCATACAGTCATTGTAAAGGTATCATTGTACTGAGTCATTGTAAAAGCATCATTGTAAAATTTGTACAAGTGTTTATCTGCCAAGAATTGAAGAGGCAGTGTCGGGAGGTTTAGGATCATCATTAGGTGGTTGTGTCATAGTTGGGGTTATGGTCTAGTGTGTCTTCTTCTTCTACATCATTCTTTATCATTGTAAAGTGCACCATTTTCCCTGTTATGTGAGTCCATTCTTCTTTTATTCTTCTATAGGGTGGTATGGTGGTGTTAGGCTGGTGCATGAAGTCACCAATAAGTTCAAGCCTGTGAAAACCTTAGGGTGGGAGGGTAGTGCTAGGGTGAGTTTTAGCTCATTGGGTGTTGGGGCATCCGTTCAGTTGGCCATTAAAGAATATCGGGCATTGGAGCGTCCATCCAGTGGGAGCTGGAGAAGAATGCTTTTCTAGATTCTAGGGAGTTGGAGCTTTCTTTTCAATTGGAGTTGAATATTAAAGAATTATTATAAAATCATTCGGGTGGTTTTTGTCTTGGAGGGGGTTTCCACCTTAAAAACTGTGTGCATTTGTGTTCCTTTGGTTTATTGCTATCATTGTACAAACACTAAGAATAATTGAAGATTAACTAATGCTCTGAAAGATTACTAATAATACTAATTGAAAGAAATATGGATTCACCCCCCCTCAGTATTTCCAACAGGGTATAGGAAGCAACTCAATTCCTTAGCTACCTTAAAATGAATAAAATTATGGGTATTACCTGATCAATAAACACTTACATTTTTCTTCTTGATATGTCCTTCTATATTGAGAGTTTGAGGAGTGGTAATTCCTGCCAATGCATTACAAGATATGGTCGGATTCATTTCTTCTTTCTCTAGGATTGGTTCCTAGTGTATATCCTCTTCTTTTGAGGTTTCTTGTTCATTTTCTTCCTCCTCTTCACAATCTATGTAAAATAATTTCTTCTCAACACACTTATGCATTTTAGTGTATTTGCTATCACAACTGTAGCAAAGCCCTTTTTATCTTTTTTCTTCCAATTTTTTTGGTGTCAACCTTGTAGGTTGTGGAAGTTTAGGAGTAGCAACACTTCCATCTTTATAGTTGTGAGTGGTAGGCCTCCTTGTCGCCATAATTTTTCTTTCAATTTTTCTTGCCAACCTGAATTCCTTCTCTAATGAATCAGGTTCCCAAAGGCGAACCTCATGTTAGATGTTATCATTTAAAGTACCAATGAAGACATCAATCTTGTGTTCCTTTGGAATATCAGTTACCCTTATATTCAATTTTTGGAAGTCCTCAATGTGCTCTACCATTGAACCCTTTTGTTTGAGATTTACCAATTGGCTAAAGAATGTGTTTCTCTTTGTATCCTCATAATTTTCTATCATTTCCTCCATAAAAATTGACCAAGTGACAATTTTTTTATGAGAGTAAAGCCGTCGATACCATAAAAATGTATTGGGTTCTAAATATAAAGCTGCAATGCATACCTTTTATGTGTTTTTCACATTATAGAGATCATAATATTGCTCCATCTGTAGTATCCATGTTACTAGATCCTTTCCATCAAACTTCTTCATATCAATCTTTGGAATATGGTGGGTCTTAAATCCAACATTAGAGTCTATGAATCATGATTAACATTTAATTTTTTCTCATCATGAGTTTCATCTACTACCGTTTCGCCATTAGGAATCATTTATTGTAGAAAAAATTTCAAACCTTCCTTCAAACCTTCCATGTCTTCTTTTAGACCATTCTTCATGTCTTCCATGTTGCCTTTCTGTTTTTCTTCTATACCATCGATCTTAGCTTCCGTACCGTCCATCTTAGCTTCCACACAATTATTTAAACCATCCATCTTAGATTCCACGCCTTTCTTCAAATCATCCATGTATTTCTTCAAACCATCCATCTTAGCTTCCATTTCATTTTTTTTACTCTTTGCGAGAGAAACATTTGTTGCAATTGGTCTCTAGGGAAAATTTTAAGAACCCCCCTAAATTTATATATATAATAAATAGGCGAATCCCCATGATACATAGGAAAAATGGAAGGCGATTTTATTAATAATATAATATGTATATATAATTTTTTGGCGAATCTCTCACAAGATTATATTATCTTGTAAAATCATGGCGAATCACCAGTACAAATAGCGAATCACTACTACAAAATGGTGAATCGTTGTCTAGTGGAGTTCGGGGTGTTGGTTCCAATGAAGATATGGTAGTTGAACTAGGAGTAGAAGGAAGAGAAACACCGAGACCAAGCATGGCACATGGTGACTTGTAAGGGAAGTAGTTCTCGTGTAGTTTGGAAAACGTGTTCTTCTAGTTCTGCTAAGTGTAGTGTTGTTGCTCATGCTACTACTAGCACTAATATTGAGGTTGGAGAGGATTTTGAGGAAGCATGGAAGGTAGCAGTGGTGGAGAATTACAAAGAGTACCCCATGATGGGCTCCATTTTGCCCTTTGGTATCTGTGCCTGCAAGATCTTCTGTCCATTGAACCAACAATTAACCGTTCAACCAACAATCAACTTGACTGAGTTGATTAGGTACGGGTCAACTTAGACTAATCTTCAAAACTATGCTTTGCACTATCCCATATTTATCACACTAATGCTACACAACATTGTGCATTTGCACCCAACTCTCAATAATTCTTTTCCAAGAAAAATCTATAATAAGAAAAATATTTTACTATATTCTAAAAGGTGAACAAGTTCACTTTCTTTCAAAGTATTAAGAACAAGTTCATAAATATTTTCAGCTATAGAAGTCTCTCTCATCTTTTTAATCCCAAGTAGATAGGAATGCCTAATATGGTCATTAACCATATAAATGCTCATGCAGATCCATGAAGTATTATCAATAGTTGTAACCTCATCCAAATACAATGCCAAAAACCTAGCATTTGCAATCTCCTGTTTCAAATCATCAATTTCTACTTGAGCTAGATATCTTGCCCATTCCCAACCACTAGTTACGGACCAATGAGAAGATGGAAAGTTTGGCACGTGAAGAAAAGATAGAAATTTCATTTGATTTGGATAATCTGTCATAGGACGACCTTTACATAAGATGTGAATTACAATGCTCAATTGTATCGTCTTGGATAACAAACTTCTTTCCATCATCTTTTCAAATTGAGATATGATGGTTCCTCCACTTGCCTCAAGTTTCTTCTTACTTATTAAATATTTTTTGTATTCTTCCACACATTGGCTATGTCAACATTCCTCCAAAGATTTCCATCTGAAAATAGATTTCTCTTTACCATTTACAATTTTCTTTTCATAAACCTTTCCTACATGCTTTTGTATTGTATCTAGCTTCATCTAAAATTTCACTACCTTGCAACTTTTCCAACTACACACAGGACATTTAACTTCTCCTAAATCCTCATTTGTAGTTAGGGATTTTAATAGCAGGTCTGCCTTGATTGGGATTGAAGACAAAGGCAGTGAATCACTACACACTGGTGGGATCCCATGGTGTTGCAATGTTTTTTCCTTGTTTTTTCAAACTAAAATATGGTCCAATTCCAAAGGTCCCCCTAATTTGTTAGAAATAATTTAAATTTTAAACCCCCTTGGTGCCACTGTAGCACCCTCGGAATTTCATGGAGTTCCACAATTAAAATCCCTTATATATATTAGACCTAACTTGCATCTTCTTAAAGGTAAAATGGGGGAAAACAACCACAAGGTCGCTTTTGACATGCAGTACAGTTGCTTCTGCGCCTTATGTTCAGAGTATCGTAAGAACAAGGTGTGAAGGTTGCATCTGATAATTAGAGACAAAGGAAGGAACATTGATACAAGTACATCTTATCATAGCAGACATTGGGCAAGCCTACTGTACACACGGTTTCCCTATGTAAATGCAGCTGAAGTTTTCATGAATGCTGCATTTTGGTGTTTGTGGGATCCGAGGTCACTGTGACTCCTCCATTCCTGCTCTATATAATGCTCTGAAGTGGCATGGGGTATACACAAACACACTTCATGTACACAGCCTGCAAGGAGTTCACTTCATGGCAATGTATTGACCAGAGCTTTATCAAGTCATTTCAGAGCCTTCAAACTTGCTAGTCTAGTGAAATATTCTCAGATCAATCACTTGGGATTCATAGTTTTGGTTATAGGTTTTCCTGCATCTTGGAATAACCATCATCAATATGGCCTACAAGTTCATGGCTTCACTCTTGGGATTGCTTTTACTGGCATGCAGCTCAATACATGCAGCATACACTAATACCAAGGGTAACGTTTTGAGCAATGAACATCATACGTTCATTCAGTGTATCTATGCTATAAGGCTTAAACAATTTTGGGCAGAAATTTGGGTTCTCTAACTTTGGGATATATGCATTTAGGGTAAGTTTATTTAATGTGTTTTCTAACGTGGGGATCATCTTCTTGCAGAGAGTAAATACATGCAGAGAACACATTACCACTGGACAATATGCCTTCTTCTAGAGTTGATGAATTGATCAAGCAATCCTATGGAGAGCATAATGTAAGTTTCTACACAAATCCTAGCTATAGCTATGTACTATATTGTTAATGTCTGCAGTGTACTGTTTTTATGTTTTCAGAAGATTAAGACTTGCACTAGGTATGCTGTACTGTACACTATATTTTGGCAAAGTCTTTTCGACTTAGTTATGAAGAAACTGCTAGATCTAGGGTAAAATTTTGTTGTTAGTAAGTGTGACATATGGCATCTGCCTGCTTTGAATTTGAAATAAGTAGTGCCCTGCTAAGACAGAATTGTAATTAATTATGTCAGATATTGGAAGGATACTTGTTCTAAATTCATATCCCTAATGTTTTGGTGTTGCCACTGCAGGAAATGGTAAGCAGGAAATTACTGAGAGGCTCAGTGGGGAGAGCATTGACAGAGCCAGAGAAAGCAAAGCATGGCAGATTGCAAACAGAACGTAGTGAATCAGATGACAGTGATCTGCATGTGCCTGACAGAGATTTGGCCTCTAAGACCAGTGTAGGGATTACAAATGATCAGCATGAGTTGTTGTTGTCAGGTGCCAGCTTGAACCATATATCTACAAAAAATGAACAGAAAAGCATGACTGCAAATGAGCCAAATAAGTTATTTGCAAAAAGTATGCAAATAACTCGTCAGATATATGAGAAACCTAGTTTTCACGTTGATTACAGTGGACCTAAAACACACAATCCTAAGCACCACTGAGCCTTCAGGCTGTAGTAAATGATATTGAAATTCTTGGTCCAGGTCTAGGTCTAGGTCCAGGTCAGGGTCCAGTACGGAATGGAAGATTAGTTTTCCATCATTACCTACCTATTGTTACAGATTCTCAAGAATGAGATGGGAGAACTATATTTATATACATAAATGAATACTTATGAGAAGTATATATATATATGTAAATGCTATCTAGAGCTCTAAGCAAGAAGCAATCGGGAGTTTTCCTGTACACATTCCTAAGAGACAAATATTCTATTGAATGCATTTACATATATAGCTGTTACCCCATTGGGGAGGGCAAAATGTAAGAGCAACGATGATAGTTGTAATATTAGACTCACTATTGATATCATACCCACTAACTCAATCTGCTATGAGTTGAGAAAACTACACAGTATAATTAATATTTTTCCTTTAGCATTTGTGTACCATTTGATTACGTGATGATTACTTCTTTACTGTGTTCTAGATTGTGATCCATCCATATCTATCTTTTTAGTACTGCACGACGCATTTCCTCCTGGACAGCCTTGTGCTTGTTGTTCTGATTAACTAGCCTTATCAAGGCAGACCTGCTTTTACAAAAACTAGCCTTATCTCAATAAAGTTTGTATTGTAAAACTTGGCTCAGAGAAAATGTTACAGAAATGAATGTCAAACCTTGTGTCTAGGTAGATAGGAGTAAAATTGTAATTTTTTGACGTACATCTTCTGGTAGCATATCTCTCATATTTGTACAAATTTTATTGTAATTTGTTCATGTACATCTTCTGGTAGCATGTCTCTCATATTTGTACAGTTTTTTTTTCACGATAGAATATGAATTTTGATGTTTTTATCTACCAAAAAAAGGCTCTATTTATTCCACCCGTGCTTTCAATTCCATTGATTATGAACACTGAATAAATTAATTACATTCCTTTCCAGCATTCATAAATAACTTACCACACCCACTCATAGAAAATCTATCTATGCTCATAGGTCATTTATTCATGTCACAAGTGAGATTTTGCTCTCCAAGACTATGCTGTGAGTTGATTGTCCAATCCTTCAAAAACAGCGATCAAGAAAGTGTAAAAACTGCACAAAAAAACATTTGTATTAGGGTAAGCTCATAAATTTAACAAAGAATTGCTTTTTTCCTCTATAAAAGGATTTGCTCAGGGGAAAAGTTTTCGCACTTAGTTGTAAAACATCTGCAGATAATTCTAAGTGCCCTTATTCTCCGACATCATGGAATTTGAAACTTGTAGCCTTGCAAATGAGCCAAATAAGTTATTTGCAGAAAGTATGCAAATAACTCCTCATCAGATTATATGAGAAACCTAGTTTTCACGTTGATTACAGTGGACCTAAAACACGCAATCCTAAGCACCACTGAGCCTTCAGCCTACAGTAAATGATATTGAACTTCTTGGTCCAAGTCCAGGTCCAGGTCCAAGTCAGGGTACAGTACGGAATGGAAGATTAGTTTTCCATCATTACCTACCTATTGCTACAGATGCTCAAGAATGAGATGGGAGAACTATATTTATATACATAAATGACTACTTATGAGAAGTATATATATGTGTAAATGCTATCTAGAGCTCTAAGCAAGAAGCAATCGGGAGTTTTGCTGTACACATTCCTAAGAGACAAATATTCTATTGAATGCATTTACATATATAACTGTTACCCCATTGGGGAGGGAAAAATGTAAGAGCAACGGTGATAGTTGTAATATTAGATTCATTATTGATATCATACCCACTAACTCAATCTGCTATGAGTTGAGAAAACTACACAGTATAATCAATATTTTTCCTTTAGCATTTGTGTACCATTTGATTACGTGATGATTACTTCTTTACTGTGTTCTAGATTGTGATCCATCCATATCTATCTTTTTAGTACTGCACGGCGCATTGCCTCCTGGACAGCCTTGTGCTTGTTGTTCTGATTAACTAGCCTTATCAAGGCAGGCCTGCTTTTACAAAAACTAGCCTTATCTCAATAAAGTTTGTATTGTAAAACTTGGCTCAGAGAAAAGGTTACAGAAATGAATGTCAAACCTTGTGTCTAGGTAGATAGGTCATACATTGTAATTTTTTGACGACATCTTCCGGTAGCATATCTCCTCATATTTGTACAAATTATTGTAATTTGTTCATGTACATCTTCCGGTAGCATGTCTCTCATATTTGTACAAAGCTTTTTTTCACAATAGAATATGAATTTTGATGTTTTTATCTACCAAAAAAAGGTTCTATTTATTCCACCTGTTCTTTCAATTCCATTGATTATGAACACTAAATAAATTAATTGCATTCCTTTCCAGCATTCCTAAATAACTTACCACACCCACTCATAGAAAATCTATCTATGCTCATAGGTTATTTATTCATGTCACAAGTGAGATTTTTCTCTCCAAGACTATGTTGTGAGTTGATTGTCCAATCCTTCAAAAACAACGATCAAGAAAGTGTAAAAACTGCACAAAAAAAAAATTGTATTAGGGTAAGCTCATAAATTTAACAAAGAATTGCTTTTTTCCTCTATAAAAGGATTTTCTCAGGGGAAAAGTTTTCAGCACTTAGTTGTTTGACATTCAGGATAATCTCTTAAGTGCCCTGTATTCTCACATCATGGAATTTGAAACTTGTAGCCTTGCAAATGAGCCAAATAAGTTATTTGCAGAAAGTATGCAAATAACTCCTCGTCAGATTATATGAGAAACCTAGTTTTCACGTTGATTACAGTGAACCTAAAACACACAATCCTAAGCACCGCTGAGCCTTCAGGCTGTAGTAAATGATATTGAACTTCTTGGTCCAGGTCCAGGTCTAGGTCCAGGTCAGGGTCTAGTACGGAATGGAAGATTAGTTTTCCATCATTACCTACCTATTTTTACAGATGCTCAAGAATGAGATGGGAGAACTATATTTATATACATAAATGACTACTTATGAGAAGTATATATATGTGTAAATGCTATCTAGATCTCTAAGCAAGAAGCAATCGGGAGTCTTGTTATACACATTCCTAAGAGACAAATATTCTATTGAATGCATTTACATATATAGCTGTTACCCCATTGGGGAGGGAAAAATGTAAGAGCAACGGTGATAGTTGTAATATTAGATTCATTATTGATATCATACCCACTCAACTCAATCAAGCAGAGTTTGGAGAAAACTACACAAGATAATCAATATTTTTCCTTTAGCATTTGTGTACCATTTGATTACGTGATGATTACTTCTTTACTGTGTTCTAGATTGTGATCCATCCATATCTATCTTCTTAGTATTGCACGGCACATTGCCTCCTGGATAGCCTTGTGCTTGTTGTTCTGATTAACTAGCCTTATCAAGGCAGGCCTGCTTTTACAAAAAACTAGCCTTATCTCAATAAAGTTTGTATTGTGAAACTTGGCTCAGAGAAAAGGTTACAGAAATGAATGTCAAACCTTGTGTCTAGGTAGATAGGAGTAAAATTGTAATTTTTTGACGTACATCTTCTGGTAGCATATCTCTCATATTTGTACAAATTTTATTGTAATTTGTTCATTTACATCTTCTGGTAGCATGTCTCTCATATTTGTACAATTTTTTTTTCACGATAGAATATGAATTTTGATGTTTTTATCTACCAAAAAAAGGTTCTATTTATTCCACTTGTGCTTTCAATTCCATTGATTATGAACACTAAATAAATTAATTGCATTCCTTTCCAGCATTCATAAATAACTTACCACACCCACTCATAGAAAATCTATCTATGCTCATAGGTTATTTATTCATGTCACAAGTGAGATTTTTCTCTCCAAGACTATGTTGTGAGTTGATTGTCCAATCCTTCAAAAACAACGATCAAGAAAGTGTAAAAACTGCACAAAAAAACATTTTTATTAGGGTAAGCTCATAAATTTAACAAAGAATTGCTTTTTTCCTCTATAAAAGGATTTTCTTAGGGGAAAAGTTTTCAGCACTTAGTTGTTTGACATTCAGGATAATCTCTTAAGTGCCCTGTATTCTCACATCATGGAATTTGAAACTTGTAGCCTTGCATCATAGAACTTGAAGCTAAGCAGGCACAAGTGTTGTTAGCAATAAAGTTGGATATTTACTAGTATAATCAATGATCTAACAATATCCATATGACAACATATTCATTGGGTAGGTATGTTTGTAACTAATATATTTACGATTTAATTTCATTGTTTTCGGCTTTTATATTTGATTCCATGTTGGAACCTGTGTTTCCTGTCCCCTAAAATTAGGGGGTATCCTAACTGTCCCTGAACTTGGACCCACTCGAGATTTTCTGCAACATATATACATGTTGTCCAACACATGCTCCTATGAAAGTCTTTCTCTGAACTTGCAGAGATGAGATCCTATGAATGTGAACCATAGGCTCTTATTTTTCTAACCATCTTGTAAGAAATCTTGTAGTCTCAAACTGGATAAAATTATGGGAGTAAGGCTCTAAGGGGAAAGCTATAAATAAATACGCTTACAAATGATCAGAATTTTCTTTTCAGAACAAGTATGCTTGTATTGAATCTTGAAGCATAGTATTGAGTCAGAGACTCTGTCCATGGATGTTATTCTTGTGGGTAGACAGGATACAAAATGAAAACAGTAGTTGGACTGCTGGAACGTTGATCTAGTGCAGCAAGCAATAGACATAAATTATATTTGATTGAATAATTTTCTTTAATACTCACAATAGTTTTCAATCTATTTTAACTTTTACTAATAAACATTAACTTTGTGAACATAAACATAGGCAAAAATATGTAAATCACTACTAATGTTACTAGCACAACATTTCTTGCTCTAATTCAATATGTTACTCTTATAACAATCTTCAAGTAGGTTCCCCTCGAATAAACAAGACATGTAAATCATTGCTAACGATTATCCAGTGCATTTTTTCCTCAAAAGGCACTGAAGCCAAATGACAATTCTTTATGGAGTCTATTTTTGTTTGGTCACTTTTAGAACTTTAGGTAATAAATTGGCTAAAGGAATGAAATGCAGTGGCTGCCTACTTGCAGATTTTCACCCTGTTAAGAATAGATTAATGTCCTTTTGCCCAAACTTCATCTCCCTTTCTCTGATTTTGTAAAAGCTAGGACTATGTATAATATTCTAAAATTGTATAACCTATGTATTTGGAGTATTCCATCATATCTTTAATCTGAAAAAAGGAAATTAATAAATTTACATTTGCTCCAGCCAAAGATATTAAATTTCATACCTCGCTGTGTGATTTATTTACCTTCCATTCTATTTGTTTGTAAGTCATCAACTATGGTCTTGTTCAATCCACATAGTATTGAATGAGACTGCATCATTTAATTATCTTGTCTCCATCTCTGACAAACTCTTTCCCGTGGTTGATCATACAACATATATTGAAATGGACTAGTCCGTATTTAAGAAACAGATAATTTGTTAATATTGCAACTATGTACTGGTTGAACTCTTTCTGTCCTCGACAACTGAATATAGCCAATTCAAAAGAACTTCAACCTGACTTTATGCAGAAGGAAAAATTCTAGACCGAAGTAGCCTAAAAAATTATTCAATCTATCCAGGGTATATTGTTGGCTTATAATTTGGCCCTTGAATCACTAACGTGTGAGGTATAGTACACTGTTGACTACCGACATTTTACCCATTAAATTTGGAGCCCCAAGGAAGAAAAGGGGGTTGTGACACCTTTCTAGCTGACTTACAAAGGAAATGTCCTAGAATTAGAGAAAAAAAAGCCATGACATTCATCACACCAAAAATGTTCATACCTTAATAAAGGACACAAGCCCTAAAAGTTATCTCAATCGGTTGAACCATCCACCCATGCACCCAAGGCATCTTGCAGACAGGAAGGCCATAGGGCACATTCAAATTCAGTTGAGCCCCTCAGGATTACTAGCTGCTATTGTGGCTAATAGTTGAGTGAACCTCCATCAAGATACTTCAGGGAAGAGGAGGGGATCCCGCAAGGTTTTCCTTGGAAAAAAATAACAAAAGACACCAATAATATGGGAGCATCTATGACCATCTAACAACTTTGTTAATATGATAAAGAAAAATGCATGATGATGACAAAATAAACAACTAGAGACATGCCATGCAGGAATTTCAACAGCATTTCATTATGTTTTCCATCATAATCTTCTCACTAAGTACATAGCTGAAATTTCATTTATACTGTTCAAAACTCTTTACATGATCAGACGGTTGTAAAAAATTTGACATGGTTGCATATGGCTCTGTCTTGTCACAGATTCCAAGTTGCAGTGGCAGTGCATGTTTGGTCATTGTTGCTTTGTAACTCTGACACAATAATTATAGGGAAACTTACCCAATTTTGCACAAGTGCAAAAACCCATCAAACATTTATACAAGAACTGAGATCTATCTAATTATCAAGAAGAAAATTCAATGGATGCTTAGATAGCATAACTATTTGACATGGCCCATATAGCATTGTCTTGTTGCAAATTCCTAGTCGTGGTGGCAGTGTGTGCTTGGTCGTTGTCACTCTACAACTCTGACGCAGTCACAAGGTAATTTTAACCAATTTTAAGTAAGTGGAAAAACCATCAAACATATACAGATGGACTGAAATCTATCTAATTATCAAGAAGAAAATGCAACCGATGCTTAGATAAAATATGACAACATGACTTTATACCAAAATTTGAATTCCATATATAAGCCTCAAGGTAAATAATCTTCAATCAGTGACATTAGTCCCGACGAAATGCCATTTACATATGGATAGAAAGAAAGAATGCAATATATGAATGGCAATCAGCGAGGAAATGCCAAGATTTTATTAAGTTTAAAAAGATTAAAATTCAGCTACTACAACTGCACTGTTTCACAAGCCGTTAAAGCCAACTGGAAATACAAGCAGGCAAATATAGAAACCAAAGGTCCTGTACTACTATCCCAGGGTCTTGGTAATCATTGCTCCATTAGCCGCTTGTTGCAGCTACGTCCCCGTCGCTAAGATATATATAGCTGTCTTAAGATCATATCATCTCCACATGTTTATTAAGGTGCCAATATACCTGTCTAGAATTGTCATCTTGGGGAGGGGCTGCAGCTCTGGAGGTAATAATTTTATCATGCATGCCAACGATTTCAGAAAACATATGATATTCCAGCAAACGGTGGCATGCTTTAGAGTTTATTCTGTTTTGAAAGTTGAAACCACTTCCCACATTTGACATTTTGATTTTAACTTTGAACTTGTGAAGCTCAGGATTTAACTTGCAACTGGATAGTTATTACGCACCATGTTCTCGCTGCAGTTTATGAGGTCCACACTGGCCATTTAAACATGTGCACATCCTACTAGCATACATGAAATTTTGCAGGGATTCACTGACAACTGCTTTGAAGATGTTTTTCATATATAAGCTGGGCAGTAACAAGATCAACAATTGCAGAACCTACAGACTTGAATTCCGTAATCTCCTCTGCCCGACTCCTCCCACCCTTACTACCCCTTGCTAGCTTTGCCAGAGTACCCACAACATCCTCGGGCCGAAGCAGTCCTCTGCAAAAAGCCCCAATTAATTCGCCAGCCTCTTTCAATGCGACCTCACAGTCTACAAAGACTCTAGCCCTTGCAAGAGCTTCATCATCACATTCCCTCATCGATGGAGCAAAGGATCCCACAAGATCCAAGTGAGTCCCAGGCTTCACAAAGGCACCATGGATTAGTGGAGACTCTGAACTTGTGGCACAACTTATCACATCTGCAGACCCAATAATGGCATCCAGATCATCTCCCCCACATACAATCTCAACAGAACCCAACCCCACTTTGAGTTTTTCAACTAGGGCTTGGGCTTTGGAAGGGTTTCTGTTCCATATTATGACTCTTTTCAAGCTGGGTTTCATAGAGAGATGCACCCTTATTAAATAAGGAGCAAGCTGACCAGCACCCACCATGGCAAGAACATGGGCATCTTGTCTTGCAAGATATGATGCAGCTAAAGCCGATATACATGAAGTTCTCCAGTGGGTAATCTCTGTTCCATCTATAAATGCCAAAGGGCTTCCAGTGAATGAGTCTGAGAGTAGATATGAGGCATTTATGCCGGGCATACCCATGTGGGTATTGTGAGGAAATGCAGTGACGAGCTTGACTCCTATATAGGGGGTTGCGGGGGATTGAGACCATGCAGGCATCATAAGCAATTGGCCAGGGGTGCGTTTCTGTTGGTGTTTTCGTTGATGCAGAGATTTTTGCGTTGAGGACAATTGATTGTATCATTTGAGATTGATGATTGAAGATGGCGTATTAGAATTGATTCAGTAAGCAATTTTTTTACCTGGTCAGAATCTATGATAATACATTTTTGCAGATGCTGTTGGTCATTTTGGTTTTGTCGATGGCCAATATTGAATCCCTCCATGTTCACGAGTCCTTCCCTCTGCTATGCCTTTGGATCACTACATAGGAGCGTCGAACAACACTGAATGGACCAGAGAGTCCTTCCCTCTGCCATGCTTTTGGATCACTACATAGGAGCGTCGAACAACATCGAACGGACCAGAGAGGGTCGGCCTCGCTCAGCCAGCAAGAAGATCGGTGTCCAGCGGCCAGCCACCTCTCCTAACCATTGAAAAAATTGGGGCGAATCACTGTAACTCCTCATTTGGACCCTGTAAATCCAGGCGAATGCCATGGAAATTTTCTCCATAAGAAAAAAAAATTGGGGCGAATTTCATTTTTCCATTGTTATGCGCCCTTTTTTTGGTGGGCTAATACTTAATAATTAATTATTTTTAAAATATTTATTGGGCTAACTTTATTAAACTATAGAAAATGGGTTTTATGTAAAAAATTCGCCCTATTAAAATTGAAAATCCCTTAAAATTCGCCTTTGGGCTAAAATTCGCCCCTAAAATTTTCCCTGTTGGTCTCGTAATTTTGATATATCATGTTACACTTCTTCCTCTTCATGCATCATAGTAGATCTTTCTGAGGGATTAATGGGTGTGGAATTTTTTTGGGGGGAATTTTAGAATCCAATACTGATATCTATGCTTCAATATGCCCTTGGAATCACTTCAAACTAGTTTTTCAAACAAAAGTCATGCAATTTAAAAAAAAATACACACACCTTTTTCTTGATTTTAAGTAGCTTGATATTGAAACCGATGTATCTCTGTAATTTTGGATCCCAAAGATTTTTTTTTCGGTCCCGTAGTATCCCTCTGAGTCTTCTTTCCAATTCCACAGGTTAGACCTAATTTGGTTTCATCAAGGTAATTCTTTGTCCGATCTCCCACAATGACCTAATTATGGACTGGTTTAGTAGAGCGAACTTGTATGACATTCCACATGTCACTGTTTCAACCTTCAGATTTGAAATCGATACATAATAAACTAAAGTCAGTTCAATTTCTTCCACGTTTTACAGAATTTAAATCCGATGCTTGAAATTTTTTTTATGACGGTTTTCTCTTGGTCACCTGTTTGAGATTAAATTATGGAGCCTACAAAAAACCCTAACTTCCACAGATCATATCTCCGAAAATATAGTGAACCAAGGTCTAAAATTTTTAAACGAAGGTCATCAAGAGTTTGACTCCATGTGATAAATTTTTTAGCTTCCAAAGCCTCACAAAAAAAAAATTATAGCGAAAATTCCAAGATGGCCTATTTGAAGAAGTGAAACCCTAGAATCCTAAGCTCTGATACCAAATGTTATGAAACGAACTCACAAAATAGAAGAAAATATATATCAACAACTTCGAAATCAGTCTCTATGAGGGGGAAATCTCGTTTAAATTACATAAATGAAAAATTCTTGGATGATACAATCGATAAAACCTCCTTTCTATATATAGGGGTCCAAGGGGTCAAAATATAATCCTATCCGACATAAAAATAACAATGCAAGGGCACAACAATAATAATAATGGGCTTCTATGGGGCACAATAATAACAATATGGGGACTACATGGGCACAACAATAACAATAAGGGGGGCACACTAATAATAAAAATAAGGGGATACACTAGTATTACAGGGGCCTAGCACTAAGCCTCATCCAAAACCATATCCTTTAGGATAGGTATGTGAAAATGCTATGTTACATTGGTCTAAATAACACAAACTCAGATTTGTAATTATATCTAATTACATTAATGAGGTAGAGTTAGATGTTGTACCACTTGATATTTATGGGATTGTTTTGAGAAGTCTATATTTACATGATAAGAAAATTATCTTCTATATGGAGGAGAAAAAATATCATCTTATAAAGGAATGGATTCATGAGAGCCCATCGAATGAATACCAATTTGTTTCTTGTTACCATAGGACATATGAGAAGACTTGTAAATGATAGCAAAATTTTTGTACTCATGATTGTAGAAGCTAAGGATGATGATAAATCCAATGATTTCAAAGGATATGATCCTAAACATAAACATGAATTAGTTAAGATTGCTTCTAACTATGATCAAGTGTTTCAGTAACCTAAAGGATTACCTTCCAAGAGAGATATAACCTGATATCCAATCGAATTAAGATGCCCCTTTTCCTAAAATTGGTATGTATAGGTTATTAGTGTTTGAGAATGAAGAAATCAAGAAGCGAGTCCAAGATTTTCTTAAGAAGGAGTCATCTAACTGAGTAATTATCCATTTAGATCACCTATTGTGTTGGTACCAAAGAAAGATGGTATATGGAGAATGTGTGTGTATTTTCAGAAATTAAACAAAATAATGGTGAAGAATTGTTGCACTCTTCTTTGTATTGATGATTTGTTAGATTAATTGAAAAATACAATCTATTTCACTAAGTTAGACTTAAGAAGTTGTTATCATTAAATAAGGATTTTTCAATATGATATTTGAAAAATTACTTGGAAAACAAATCAAGGTCTATTAGAATGTCTAGTCGTGCTCTTTGGGATTTGTAATTCTCTTACTACTTTTATGCAAGTTATGAATGATATGTTTAGGCCATTCATAGCTGATTTTGTAGTAGTCTACTTAGTTGACATATTATTTTTTAGCGAAAAATTGGAATATCATGTAAAGCATATTAGGAAAGTCTTAGATGTTTTGAAAAAGGAAAAATTGTGGTTAAAGATGTCAAAATGTGAATTTGGTAAAACATAATTACTTTACATAGGCTATGTTGTAGGGGGTGGATAATGGAAAATTAATCTCTCTAAAGTTGAATCCATCATTAAATGACCTAAGCCTAATAATGTAACAAAAGTTAGAAGCTTCCTAGGAGCAGTTTGATATTGGAGGATTTGTATTGCTAACTTTTCATTTATTGCATCTCATTTACATGCTTTGAAAAGTAATAAGTAGGTATTTCATTGGGAAGGGAAATAGAAAAATATCTTTGAAAATTTGAAAGGGAAAACTAGTACAACACTAATTCTGGCATTGCTAGATTTAAGACAACCATTCAAAATCGAAACCGATGTCAGTGATTACGCCATAGCAGCATTGTTAATTCTCCTAAGGAAATCAATTTCTTACCTTTATGAGACCTTCACTGATTATGTAAGAAATTATCCTACCTATGACAAATAATTGTTACTTCGGTTCAAAATGTGAAGAAATGGAAACATTATTTGATGCGCAAAAAGGACAATCATCCATATGAATAATACGCCTTTGTAGTATCTTCAATCATAGTCCAAGCTACAACAATAACGACATTTCCAATGGATGGGATTATTGCAGCAATTCCATTTGGTCATTAGGTATACAAAAAAAGTTGCAAAGACATTATAAAGACCTTATATTATTGCATCCTTTATTTTACAACATAATTCTTTAGCTCATGAAATTTATATCAAGCAGTATGCTATAGATGACTATTTCAAGGATGTAGATGAAACACAAATATATGGTACTTAAGTAGAAGAATTAGACTATCATGTTCTTGAAAAAATACTCTCATTTTCATAGATCATTGTATATTCCATGAGATGAAAGAGTACATGTAACCAAAGAAGCACATACTGCTCTCATTTCTAGTTATTTTGGTGTGGGAAAAATAGTAGCTTAGTTGCAATTTTATTATTAATAGCCTCATATTAATGAAATTGTGTCTAAATATGTAAATGGACGTGTCATGTGTGCTAGTAGCGAACTAAGTAATAGAAAATTAGGTTTTTACATGCCATTTTTTGTTCCTTCTTGTCCATGGGAAAGTGTGTCTATGGATTTTTTATGGGGGCTTACTATGTTTAGAAAAGGTCCTAATTACTTGTATGTGGTGGTGTATAGATTTAGAAAAATGTGTGTCTTAATGTCTGGTAAGAAGCAAGTGACATGAGATAAGAATGCACATATATTATTTTAGAATGCTTGGGTTCATTTTGGTTTTCCCACGTTCATTATATCTCATCAAGACTCTCATTTCTTTGGGGAGTTTTTGTTATCTTTATGGGGGTTAATGGACACCAAGCTTCAGAAAATAACTATTTTTCATCCACATATCAATGGATAGACATAAGTAGTCAACATAGCAATGATACATCTACTTCAAGGATATTGAAGAAAGAGATATTTGGGATGAGCAGCTGCATTACGTACAACATGCCTATAAATGTGCCATACATTATTTTAACTATAGGTGTCCTTTTGATACATGTTTTGGATACTTTCCTAAGTCTCCTTTGGATTTTGGGAAAGAATTAGTGGTGGATGGACATAACTATATAGACAAAGCCACAAAGTTCATCCAGAAGATTCAATTAGTTTATCAAGATGTGCAAAAATGATTGGAAAAGAGCCAAACCAAGTATAAGGCTAGGCATGAAAAGCATCAGGTCAATCATCATTTCCAAGTTGGTGATGATGTTTTCTTATGCATCAACAAAGAATGTCTTAAAGGTGAATGTAAAAAACTCAAACCAATTAGGTATGGTCCATCTATAATTTTGGAAAAGAGTGGTGAGAATGCTTTTCGGTTAGATTTACCTCCATATATGAAAATGTATTCAACGGTGAGTGTGGAAAACTTGAAAGTATATGAGCCTTCTATTATTATGGATCAAGGTGAGAATGTTCAAGATCCTTTTGTTGACGATTTTGCTCCTAAATATCTCAATGAGTTGAAGGAAGATGTTATTCTTAAAAGGAAAGTGAGGACTTCATGAAGAGGTGAAGTGGAATATCTTTATATGGATCTAAAAAGAATGCATGCCAAGTGTATGATAGATGGAAATTAGAAAAGTGAGGGAATTGTACCCTCACTTATTTGTTGAATAAAAGCAAACTTCTAGTGGTCCAAAAGATTCTTAGTGGTGACTTAGGAGGATTGTTCCAAAAGGATTCCCACAATCCATCCAAATTAAAAGAGTAGAAAGGGCATAACCATTTTTGAGATAAATCATGACTACTATTAAGAATATTCTAGAATAATCACTTGACCTTAAATCTCTACCATCTACCTAATATTTATAAAAAAGTAAATTATAAATTTGAAAGCCCTATTCCAAAATGCATACGCCTATTAACTTAATAATGCACTGCAATATTTTTTTTAATCTATTAGATTGTTTAATGAATTTTGTTCTTATCATTTTATTTTTACTTATTTTCATTATTATACAATTATGGCCAAACAAAAATCTTTCCAGGAAATCAATGTTAAAAAAACATTTATTACTTAAATTAGATTAGTATTAGAATTGACTCTCCAAACCACTTTTATGATACTTTTCATTTGTTATATAAGATAAATTCAATGATCTCATAAAATCAATATGCCATGGGATACGAAAGCAAATTGATAACATAGAAAAGAATGACTTTAAAGATAACGTGAACATGCTTTTCAAGTTAATGTTAATTGATGTTGTGTGTATCATCAATTTGTAATTTTATTTGTTTCATTTTTATAATTAAATGTAAATATCCCAAAAATTAACATTCCATTAATATAAATATCCCAAAAATTAATAAATATTAATATAAATATGTCAAAAATTAACATTTTATTAGCTATTATTATCCATTCACTAGCTATTATTATCCATTCACTATAATGTGTATCCTCTTATCTATTACTGCAATACTCCATCCATACATCATACATTGCATGAAAAAACATTTTACTTTGTCCTCCATTCATGCATTATACATTGCAGGAAAAAACACACCTACATTTTCACCGCAATTTTGCTTCACTCCATTTATCATTTATCTAAATTAGAACTAAACAACATAAAACCTTGATGAGATATTTGTTTTTCTCCTTTCGAGTAACTACTAATAACTTTAAAATTCATATATAACCAACCATTAATTGTACAACAAGAGTGAACATCCCTTAAGATTGCACGTATCTCAATCTATAATTTAACTTTGAAAATTCTAAATATATTAAGAAACTATTAACCTAAACCTAGATAATCGCAACATCTACGTTAAATTACTTACTACCTTGGTTCTAATTCAGTAATGGTGACATTATTTAGAGAAGAACCCAAAGGTGCAGGTGCAGTGGGAGCCGACATAAAGGGTGACTCATGAATCCCGCTACAGGAGCCGCCGGCTGTGGATTCTTCCAGGTTATGCTCACTACATTTCACGAATGCGGGATGTGTTGGATTTGGTAATGTCACAGAAGAGCTGGAAATCATGAGTATGCCATTAGCGATAGTGGGACGGATGCCTGCATCAGCCTGCGTGCACAGAAGGGCAACGTGAATGCATCTTATCGCTTGCTCCTGCCCTGATGATTCCCTTAATGTCGAATCAATCGCACTCGGAAGTTTCCCATTCTTGTATAGTTTCCATGCCTGCATCAAATTCAATTGTAATTTCACATTTTCTAAATCATATAGATGTGGTTTAATAGTTAGATGGGAGGTTTGGTTTTTATAGGTCACATGATTTAATTCTGGGTAAGACTATGTATTCTTGAGAGTTGCTCCAGACATGTATCTATGCTTGCATCAAATTCATCGTCATTTCACATTTAAGAAGCCAAGGTAAATGCATGGATGTGGTTGATGTGGTTCAACCATTAAGTGGGGAGGTTTGGTCCCCACAAGGCTTGTGGTCCAATTCTGAGCAAGACTATGTATGCTTGACATTTCTGAAGCCAAGGTAAATGCATGGATGTGGTTGATGTAGTTCAACCATTAAGTGGGGAGGTTAGGTTTGGTCCCCACAGAGCTTGTGGTCCAATTCTGGGCAAGACTATGTATGCTTGACATTTAGGAAGCCAAGGTAAATGCATGGATGTGGTTGATGTGGTTCAACCATGAAGTGGGGAGGTTTGGTCCCCGCAGGGTTGTGGTCCAATTCTGGGCAAGACTATGTATGCTTGACATTTCGGAAGCCAAGGTAAATGCATGGATGTGGTTGATGTGGTTCAACCATTAAGTGGGGAGGTTTGGTCCCCACACTGCTTGTGGTCCAATTCTGGACAAGACTATGTATGCTTGACATTTCAGAAACCAAGGTATAAATGCATGGATGTGGTTGATGTGATTCAACACTTAAGTGGGGAGGTTTGGTCCTCATTGTGGTCCAATTTTGGGCAAGACTATGTATGTGGTAAATGCATGGATGTGGTTGATGTTGTTCAATAGTTAAATGGAGAGGTTTAGGAAGCCAATGTAAATGCATGGATGTGGTTGATGTGGAGGTTTGGTCCCCAAAAGGCTTGTGGTTGACATGATTCAATAGTTAAATGGAGAGGTTTGGTCTTCACAGAACTTGTGGTCCACTTCTGAACAAAACTATGTAGAATTGAGAACTGCTCCATATAAGGTTTAGCTATATTCAATGAATTTCTAAAATATTCTAAAATCTGAAAACCAAATAAATTAAAACATGAAATAAAATCTCACCCATTCTAATAAAGTTTGTATTTCTTGGGAAAAATTTGTATCGTTGTTTTTTCTTCCAGTCACAATCTCAAGAACCAGAACTCCAAAACTATATATGTCAGTTTTCACGGATAGTTGCCCTCGCATTGCATATTCTGGAGCCATGTAACCGCTGTATATTTCAAAACAAACAAACATTTTGTGACAAATTTTAAACACAAGACGGAATTATCATGTCATAATGCATATTGTAGATTGATATTAAAACATGACAATTTCAAAAATATTTATCAGAAGTCTCCTTAACATGAAATCATGCATACATAAAATGTATGACAAGTCTATTTTATTTTAAAATTTACCATGTTTGTGAATAAACCATAGATTAGTGAAATATTAACTATTGCATTTAATAAATCGAATTAGAGAAGGGTAGAGGGAGATATTCTTACTATGTCCCTGCAACTCCGGTTTGGATTTGAGTCTTGTCTTCAGGAAAGAGTATGGCTAACCCAAAATCTGCTATCTTTGGATTCAATCCTTCATCAAGTAAAATGTTGCTTGCTTTAATGTCTCTATGAATTATTCGCAGTTGTGAATCCTCATGGAGATAAAGAAGACCGCGAGCTATTCCCATTATGATGTTATATCGCTTTTCCCAATCAAGATATCTCTTTTTATCTGGATCTGTGGTTCAAAATATGTCATTTTTCTCTAATTTTGATGAATAAATTTGAAAATGAGAGAAGATTTCCAGAGAAAATTCTGAATAAGATTTATAATGGGTCTAATATTTTTTGTAAATGCTCCACTCATCATCGCTGACATTTTAGTAAAACCTACCTAAAACTATAAATTATAAATCTTATTTACAATTTTCTCCTGAAATATTTTCAGGATAAACAGCTTTGGAAATCTTCATTCTCTCAAATATGAAAATTTTCGGTAATTATTCTATTAAAAATATTTCTTTTAATTTTTTTTAAATAATTATTCTTATTAAAAATTTGATATTGTGAAAAAAATCCAAAATGACATACCGAACAGAAAAGTGTCAAGGCTCTTGTTGGGCAAATATTCATAAACCAGTAATCTTTCTGGTCCCTCGGCACAACACCCAATCAGCTTTACCAGATTTCGGTGTTGAAAATTGGCCACAAATTTGACTTCGTTCATAAACTCTTGTTTGCCCTGTCCAGATTTTACAGATAACTTCTTCACTGCTATTTCGCTTCCGTCACTTGTTATTCCCTGGAAAACCAACCAACCACGTCAACAAAAACCGGTGGAAAAACCAGTTTTGGCTTGTTATTTTACTTGAAATATCAGGTTCAACACAATTTTATCATAGTTGTGTTGAATTGTGTAGAATTATTTATGCATTCAAAAATTTATTAAAAATAAAATAAAATTGTACTATCAAATATTTGTCAAAAACTAAATGTAAAAAATAAATACATATTATAAATCCAGACCTTGTATACAGGGCCAAAGCCTCCCTCTCCAAGCTTGTTGTTTTCATCAAAATTATCTGTTGCTTTTATGAGTGCTTTTAAGGTGAAGACAATTTGCTCCTGTAGCAGTCTGGTAGTCCTTGGGTTGCATTCATGTACTTCTGTATACAAAAATAGAAAAATAAAAGAAAAATGAATTTAGTAGTGTTAGATGTGTTGTGCTAAATAAAGTGTTGGACTTGGAGTATGTCTTAAAATTGTTTTTGCTTGCCTAAAAGTTCGTCTTTTTCTGATGTAAAGAAACAAGTTAACATGTCAAGATCCAGAGACAGAGTGAAAGACTGTCCCCTTAACGACGACCAACAGTGAAAAACTTTCCCCTTAAAAACCACCAACTAGGTATGGGTATTTTCAAGTGGTATAGATTTCCCTCAATAGCTGTGATTACTATTAGCCAACCTATATTAGTTTGATAATTAACTTCTAATAAAATTATTTACTGTTTAAAAAATAAAATAAAATCCAAAACTAGAAATTCTACCTTTATTCTGCATACGACTTAATAGCCTCTCTGAAATGGCAGATTTGAGTTTGTTCCTCATGGCAAACACACATACAATTAACGCTATAACCACGCCTCCAATAATACCCAATATTATGGGTAATGTTTTTGCAGAGGAATCTTCTGTCAAATTTGGAAAAAGGAAAAAAAGGATTTAGAACACCAAATAGTACACTATTATGCAATTGCATTAGAGAATTTTTAGAACACGCTTTTTATATATATATATATATATATATATATATCCCAAATGACCCAAATAGTACAGATATTTTGCAGCATACCACAGGAGGTTCTCTTGAACTCAGGATCCTTTAATTTGACATAGAGTATCTTTTCTCTATTTTCTTGATGACATATAATTTTACAGAGTATCTTTTCTTTATTTTCTTGATGACTTATAATGAACTGTAGAACTTGATGTAAGAAATTTTCGACATATTATAGTTTTGTTTTTTGGGTCTCAAATGTAAATGAGAAAAGTAGAAGAATACAAAAAGAATGCTCAGATAAATCATAAGAAGACTGATGAATATATGAGAAAGCTCAGTAAATGTACTTTGTTTCAAGAAAGCGTTTTTTTCTCATAGAAAAAACAAACAAACATACAAAGCGAAATGAGATTATATAGAAATTACTTGAAAGCGAAATGAGATTATATAGAAATTACTTGATGTTCCATTCGCTGGAGGACTTTCGGGAGCTACTGTGGGAGGGTTTGCCCCAGGAGGGCTAGTACTATTTTCTCCTGAAGCGTTAAAAAAGGGATATATTTCATATCGAACTGTGCAGCTTCCAAACAGTGCTTGAGCTCCTTGCTTCATAGAACAACATTGAGAGATTTTATTTCTTGCTGCTTCCAAACAAGATCTGCAGTCCTTAATGGTTAAATCTCTCAAGCACTGAACTAGACCGTAAATGGTAATGCCAGAATCAAATACAGTGGTTCCTTGACTGAATCCATTATTTGCAGGGTCATAAGCTTGATCAGACAGGTACAAAAGGAGATTTGAAGTTGCTTTCTTAAAATTGGATATATTATTTGTAACGATAACTTTTGCGTTTTCCAGAAAATTCCCATTGGTGTCTAGCTTTTTAAAGAAGCTATAGTTCTGGTATCGCAAGAACCATTTATCCGACCATTCTTGACCACCTATGTAGTTTCCACAAAGTTGTCGAATACTAATGTTTGCTCGCTGTGCAGAGATTGAGCAGTCTTTCTGAGAGACGCTGTTACCCATGCATTGGAAGAGGCCATAGACTCCGTTGGGACTTTGGCCATGAGATGAAGTGCTGAACCCTGTTTGAGGTGAGTTCTTCAGTAGATCACCCATTACCCTATTCAAATTGCTTGAAAATGTACTTCCATCAACGTAACTAGAAGCATTAGTGCAGGTATAAAACAGCATCTCATATGATATGACCAAAGGAAAAGTGGTAAGGAACAGTAAACTGATAAAATTTATCATCTTTGAGGATGAACTACATTGATTTTTTCCAAATATTGATCACCAATTTTAGTTTGAAATATCGACAAAAATAAAGGATATCATTAACCCACAAAATAAAGTATTTGGAGTGCAAAATCAACTCTCTTGCTCTGCAACGCCGAATGACCACAGTCGACTGGAATTGGAATTCTGAAACTTGGGGAAAAAGATTATGTAAACTTGCATGGTGAATGGGTTCTTTTATAAGAGGGATGATGGTAAGTGGGTGTATACTATTCATAAAATGTTCGAAAGCCTATCTTTCTCCTGTCAACCTCCAAGAGCTTCAAATTCACACGGCAAACTTTTGGCAATGGCCGTCACAACGGGTCAGTTTCATGTTCACATTATTTCACAATTCCTGGTCTCGATATAAAAGTCATGTTCGATCTTCTTTGAGGAATATGCCTAAGGTGCAATGAATTGATCTATGTATTATTTGATGAACTTTTAAGCTAAAGATTCATCCAAGATCTATTAGTATTTATAAGAATTCAATTGTCTCATGACCAACAGGATTGAAAAGTTTTGAGCAAAAGTGATATTTTTGTTTTATTCTCTAAAACAATCGGATTTTTATTTATTTTTTCTTGTAAGTTAATATTTATTAAATTGTTTATAATAATTATAATTCTATTATTTAATATTTCTTTGTTATTTGTGTTTTGAGTACAAGTATTTGTTTGAATTTTTTGATTTTTTCTTTTGGAATGTTATATGAAGATTTTTCTAGAAATATCCAGAGATGAATTTTATTAAATTTACTAGTAAAAAAACAATATCAACAATTTAGCTCTTATAAAACTTTTTACAACTAGAACATTAATTAGCTCTTATAAAACTTTTTACAACTAGAGCATTAATTAACAATAGTAACTACAATATTCCAATACTCCCTTTTAATTAGGAACATTAACAATTGTAACACTAACCATTTGACAACTCCTATAAATGCTAAGCTAAGCTTACAATACTTGAGATCAATTCAAAAAAGTAATTCTACCTTATTTGCTTATGCATGCTAGTGCAACATGTCCTCAACTCTATGTAAAGTTATTTTCCCCCTTTTGCTCTAACTTTATAATGTGCATATGTTTTCTTCTTCATCACCTTCATCTTTATTTTGGTCTCCCTCTTCAATATTTCCTCATCTTTTTTGTATTCTTCATATGTTTTTTCATCTACATGTACTTGTACTTTATTTAAATTACCTTCATCTTTACTTTGGTCTCCCTCTTCAATATTTCTTCATCTTTTTTGTATTCTTCATCTAGTTTTTCACCTACATCTACTTGTACTTTATCTAAACTATTGATTAAACATGTTAACCACTCTATGATAAGAAACAACATCTTTGTTTTCTTTCATCTCTTGTTACACTACCACAATAACTTTAACAACTCCAATAGTTTCCTTCATATTTCATGTTCCTTATTTTGTGGTAGTTATGATAGTTTTTCCATGCCTACTTTCATTTCCATCTTACTTGAGCTTGGAAAACCACTCCCAAAACAATGTTAATTCAACATTAATTGCAGTCCCATTTATGTCGTCAACAACTTCCATTGTTAGATTATTCTCACATTTTGCTACCATTGCAAAGACAATTTCATTTTCACCTTGAAATTTAATTTCATCATCCACATATGTATCTACATAGTGGGATTCACTTTCTTCACCATGTCCATCCTTTGTGTCCTGTACGGAGTCCCATTTTCTTCTACACTTTCTTAAATAATATTTTTTGTGTTACTCAATAAAATTGTAGTTTCCATGTCTTGTTTATTTTCTTCTATTTTAGAAGGATTTTCCTTAGCACCCCCAATTATTTCTACAATATCAATATATTCTATTTCTTCTGTTAAAAAAGTCACTTCGTCAATAATTGCAATGCTTCATGATTTAGCTTGATGATAATCGATATTGCTCCCCCTTTTATTTTACGCCATCTCCAAAATATCCCAAACTTTTTTGGACCTGGTTGCTGCTAAGATTTTGAGAAAAATATTCTCATCCAAGCCTTATTGTGTTAGAGAAAGTTGTTACATCATTCTTCTTGTTTGTTGTGAGTTGATCCTTCTAATAATGAATCATGGCATCATAGGATGTGTAATTTGGGGGGTTCTTCAAAGTAATTCAACAATATATCCCATGAGTCTTTTGCACATAGTATAATTCTTATTTTACGAACCATGAAATCACAAATTTTACCAAAGAAACTAGAAGGTGGTGGAAAATAATAACTACTTCTCATATCCATGATAATATCTCCAAATTTAGTCAAATTCGCTATAAAATTTCAATCATACACCTTTAAATTTGTTATAAAGTTGATTTTCAATTTCAATAGTTTCTACCTTTTCTTATGGAAAGAGGATATTGTGGATGTGTGAGTATGATACTCCATGCCATACCTACTCCTTTCTTTCTTTATCCCTTTTCGTTTATCTTTTTCGTGTTTTGTATTTTATTTTTCTTTCTCTATCTCTCCCTTATTCTCGTACTTGTTTTTTTAATCCTCTACCACCCCACCTTTTTCTATATCTACTTGTTCCCTTATTCTTCCATTTTTTAAGGTTTAAATTGGAGCATAAAAACCTTTATATATCTAAAACTCCATAGGCTTTCACCACTAATAGTCAACCGTATTCCCCGCATACACAAAAAGAAAAAAAATGAATATAATCCATATAACGGAGTGGACTCAATTACTAGACACCACTAGCATGTAACAAACCTTTGTCCAAACAATTTTCTCATGAATTTCAAGATACATATATGGGATTTATTGTCATAAGCCCTTTATTTTTTAAACAATGAATAATAATAAAAATTTCGCAATCCCTTATTTGATAGTATCCATGTTGGAAAGCTCAAAAAATGCAAGAAATGTTAAAACCCTAGAAGATTAACCCTTTAATTTTTTTGTTATATACGAGTATATGAGAATATTCTAGCATGAGTTTAAATATTATGAGTAGTTAGATTCAAACCATTTTAGATATACTAAAGTTGTTTCCCAATTTTCAAAACCCTTGCTAAAACTGTAGATTGCTTCCTCATGTACACTTCACAAACTCAAACCCTAATGGTAGTAATCTCTAAAACTTCCAAAAGGAAATGCAAGAATACCCTACTCTTCTTCAAGGTTCAAAAATCTAGTCAAAGGGCATCCATGGATCTATTTGAACTCGAGGTTTAGTAATCGATCCCACAAATGTGATGAGTTCAAGAGCCATACCATGATAATTTCCCTTCATTTGGTTATGCATAAACCTAAAGACTTATGAAACACTACCTTGAATGCTACACTCCTTTCTAGACTCGAAATTATACACAAACCCTTCACTTGAATAGCAAAGGATGGATCCAACCTATGCTTTGATATAGCTTTGATGAAGGGAGTGGACACTTACTAACATCTACAACTCAATTAATAAGATGATCAATCTTGAAGATGATCCATTGATTCAAAAAATATGTTATAACAATATAATTTCTTCTATAGAAACCTACAACAATTGTCAAGAAAGATCTAGAGAAGAAATTTCTAGATATAGGTTTACTAATAATAATTAATCAATCTTAACAAATCAACTACTCTAGAGCTTTCTACAATTAGAAAATTAATTAGAGAGAGTAATTAAAATATTGCAACATTCTAACTTAAAACATTTTTGCCAAAGGTCTTGAGTTTCCTTCAAATACCTTAGAATTCTCTTTACAACACACCGATGTCCTTCACAAGTTTTTTTCATGAACCTGGAAAGAATTCCAACCACAAATAAAATATTTGGTCTATTAGTAGGGGAGACAAGATTTCCGACAGGCTATATATATTAAGCAGTTGAATCAATTAGAATTAAAGAAAATGTGAGAGAAAGTAATTATAGCAGCAATAATACATAAAACATAGATATTTTAAACATGGAAAACCCAAACATGGAAAAACCATATAATAGATTTATTATTATCATATATGGATTAAACACATCAATGGATTGACTTAAAACCAACCAAGATGGCAACATCTTGTCTTGGCCAAGTGAGTCCTTCATTGAACTGAGGAACGTTACAATGGAGAATCTCTAGGAATTTTAAAAGCTTCATAACTTGTAATCCATGGACTAACAAAGCCATGTGCCTGAAGCCACCATTGTGGACCTAACAACTTTGACTCTTTCCATAAGTCAAGTTTACCCTAACTTCCCCCCTTTAAATTTGACTAGGTAAATCCTTATGCCTTTCCTCCCCTATCACCTAGGTCTATTCCAAGACTTTACTGATAGGGATACACATGCCTAACAAGTTCTTACATATACATGCCCATATACATGCAATTTACAAATTTCATCACCAAAGTAATTTTATTTTATGTTTGCTATTGTTATCAGACATGTAGGTTGCTATTCTCTCATGTGTACACATATGCTCACACCAAGTGTTATTCTCACAAAATCTTCATTATGTGGCTGCATCTCACCTTGTTGGACCTCTATTTCTTTTCAAGCAATCTTCATGTATCTTGGTAAAGTCTAAATCAAAGTTCTCTATGTTAGTTCTAGCCTCAACATACAATGTGCTGACATTTATAACCCTCACCTCATTCTCTAGGCCACGATCCCTCAGCTTTGATACTAATGTTAGAAATAAAGACATTGCAAGCGATAAAAATTATAGCAACAATAACACATAAAACACATATATTTTAACCCGGGAAACCCAAATTGGGAAAGAACAACTAATAGATCTATAATTATGATCTACCTTAAATGAAATCATGCCTTGACTTAAAAGTAGCCAAGCTGACCAACATCTTGGCTTGCCCAAGTGAGCCCTCTAGTCAACTAAGGTACATTACTATTGATAATCTCCAACCTTTTAAATGCTACATCACATATTATCCATGTGATTTAATACCACGAGCCACCAAAACCATGTGCATGAAACCACCACTATAGGCCCAACAAGTTTGAATATTTCATTGAGTTAGTTTACCCTAATAATATACTCAAATTAATTCTATTATTTTGATATAAAATTTAGATTTTGCTCCATTGGATTCAAAAGAGACTTTAAACGAACCATGCCAAATTTATTCATCAAATCTCGAATATACTTCTTTTGGGAGATGAATACGTACTTTGGATTATAATTTACTTCAATATCCAAGTACTAGTGAATATTTCCTGTGTATCTCATCTCAAAATACTTCTTCAATTCTTTCTATATGGATGTAATGTATGCTTCATTGTTCCCTTAGATAAAAATATCATCTACATACACCACAATACATACAATAGTTTTTCCATCTCTCTTGACAAACAAAAGTGCTTTAAATTGATCTTCAAAATATGATTAGTCACCTTTTCATACCATGTGTGTGGTGCTTTATTTAGTTCATAAAAACATTTTATGAGTTTTCATACATTTTTTTCTTGACCTATCATAATAAATCCTTTGGGTTCATACATGTAGACATTCTCTTTCAAAGTCTCCATTTAGGAAGGTTGTCTTCACATCCAAGTGATGGGTTTTCCACCTATTTTTTGCTACCAAATTAACAATACATGAATTGTATCCCATTTTGGCGTGGGGGAAAATGTATCCTCACAGAATATGCCTTCTTTCTATGCAAATCCTTTCACCATAGCCTCACTTTATGATTTTCAAGTGAACCCTTGGATTTTTACTTATTCTTGTAGTCACATTCCCAACCATTTTTTTTTTTGAAATGGAGGATCCACCAACCTCCATGTCTCATTCTTGATGGTAGCATCATACTTGTGCATAGTTTTTTTAATCATTATGAGAAGCAACTTATTCAAAGGAAGTTAGATCAAATTATTTAAATGAATTTAATTAAGAATCATATGAAACATTCATATTATTGATATATCTTTAATCTAAATTATCTACATCACCTCCATCTTCTTGTCTTATAGAACTTATGATTTCTATCTTTCCAGTTTCATCAATGTAAGGTCCTCAACACTTAACTCCCGCTTATATTTTAATTGTAATTAATTATTTTATTGAGCCCTGTATAGCCATGTAAATGTAAATAGGAAAAAGAATCTGAATAATTGCAATTATAATATGCTGCCATCTAATGAGGAGGTGAAGAATTGATATGCACCATGAGAGTCCATGAGGAGGAGGGAAGGGAGCCAAGGGGTTTGGAGAATTAATCTTTCTAATGAATAATGGGTTATGCGAAAGGATTATGATATTTAAGATTGGAAACCTTCCCCAAGAAAATATAAAATGGGAAGGTGTGGAAGTAACTTCCATATTTATGGAAGTAATGAGGTTGTACCCAAGTTATTGTGTCCAAGATATGGACAGAGTACCACTAAACTATTTTCGGGGTCTAACCATAAGATTTTGATATAATCCATTGGAAAACCCTTACAGGAAATATGTCAAAGAAGCTAATTCATGAAAGAGAAGAAACTATAGAAGGGAGAAATTGTGTTCAAGACAAAATGGAAATGTGAAGTGTAGGAAAAACCAAAAGAAAAATGGGAGGATTCTCTCGTGAACTAGAGAACAACCTTGTGCCTTATTTATATTGTCTATATCTATGAATGCGGGTGGAGATTGAATCATTAGCCTAAGTTAAAGGGGAAATTGGAATGTTGAGGAAATTTTTTATGTTATGCCCAAAAATGTCGGAGGGAAGTGCCAAGGGACTCTTAAATGAGAAAATGGCTCCCTTCATGTTGTGTAGGCTTGGAATGGCCCATTTAATAAGAAAGATTGTTGGAAGACATGCATCAAAGCACTAGTGAGAGGCACTGAAGGACCCTTGGCTGAGTGAAGGGCTCTCCTTTTGTTGTGTAGGCCTTGTGGTTTCCACAATATGAATAGAAGTAGGCCTTGGATATAAAGGTTGAAAGAATACATATTTACTTATGTGTGCATGAAGGAGAGTGTCCTTTATTCCCTTGGATTCTTGCTCTCAAGAGTAGTTGAGAAACTACCCATAACGATTGGGAAGAACTTTGGGATTGATGTGATCTTAAGGGAACCGGTGATTTTGATGAAATGAAGGAGAATGGCCTTCATGAATCCACCCTATAATTCCGAGTATAAATCTCCTCATGGATTCATGGTCTAGATTGGGGATGGCCAATTGCAAGAAATAATACAGTATAGAAGAGCCTATGGTGGGGTGAAATGTGGCCCACCCTTCATTAGTTGTAGGAAGCATAAGATATTTATTACATAAGCACCCTTGCGGATAAGGAAGGAATGATAATTGATGAAATTTTTACATTATGTGTATGTTTTCTAAATGGCTATGATTGTCTATGTAATTCTTCTTCACACTACAAATTAGTAGATGTAGCTAAAGTGGCCATATAGTATTCATATGTCTGTGAGTTAGCCTTTATTATGCTATTGTATTATGTTTTCATGTTTATGGATAGGAAGTAAAGGTTCACCTTAAGCATGGGATTGATATTCTTTTAGTCCTGGTTATGGCTGATGTCCATGGTTTGTTATTAGACATATTGGAGAATCTCCAAATTCATCTCCTCCATAATGAATTGTGTTTTTGATTTTATATAAACTATTCTTAACTATGTGAATTTTGATTTTTCCTAACATTGGTATGTTATTTTTCATGCAAAATATAATGCATATGTTTCCATTAGTCACCGTCACTTAATTATCTAAATGCCAAAATCGTGCTACAAAAACTTGTGAAGTTTTAGAGAACATCTTCTTCTTGTGCATGCCTATTTTTATAAAATTTATAAACTTAATGTTATACTTTTTTTTTTTTTTTTTAAAATTATGAATGTCAATATATCCTTGAAATGATAAGGCCTTCCCTTAGGAAACCTAAAATTATCATACCATTATCAATTTTGTTTTCCTTTTTATTTTAGATTATAGGTCCTAATGTCATCTACTGCACCATATAATTTTATTTCCAATAGTTGAGGACCCAAAAAGTTACAATAGAAATATATGAAGGATTTATTTTAATATTTTGATATATGTCACGAGAAAAATGTATTAAAAATAGTAAAACCTACTACTGTTAAAAGTATTTATATATTTAGAATCTACATAGTATACCTTTTATGGTTATATAATTTCATCGGCAATGGATTTGTCTAGCTCATAGAAAAATAATGTCAAATATAGAGATATATATGTGTTTTTCAAAAAAATGATGTTTTCATGTATTTGTAGCCTTAAAAACTAGGTTTGTTATCCTTAACTTCTATCAGAAGAAACCAAGTCTCTATGCATGCAAGATTCTCAAGAGGAGGAATTTAAATTCAAAAACATGTTTGTTCATTCCTAGTATAAAAAAGGTGTGTGTTCGAAAAATGTGCATGTTTCTTGCACTAGGTGGGAGGGGGGGGGGTGTGGGGAGGGTGAGAGTGAGGGATAGAGAGTCCAAGGAGTTGGTTAGAAATGTTTTAGGTGGGAATAAGGGGCTTGGAGAGAGAGAGAGAGAGAGGTGGGTGGGGAGGGATAGAGAGAGAGAGGTGGGTGGGGAGGGATAGAGAGAGAGAGAGAGAGAGAGAGAGAGAGATGTTGGGTGTGTGTTATATTCTTTCCACGATTAGGGTGTTTGTTATATTAGGTGGGAGGACCTACCTATGGATTTGTGCAAGGGTTTGCACATGGTTTTGTGCATGATTGTTTTATGCTCCTATTATTTTGTAGATCCGGTCTAGGGAACTACAATTATGTTCTAATCCAGTGTTAATGGATTGGGGTTTATGAATGCTTCGACATATATATATATATGTGTGTGTGTGTGTGTGTGTGTGTGTGTTGTAACACTAAAATGAATATAATGAAAAATCAAGCTAGTAGTCCCAGTTTGGGATCCAGGGGAAAATCTATGTGTATATCTGTTTTATGTTTTATGATCTTGCTATTGCTTATTTTCTGTTTTTAAAAATTGTTTGTAGATATTTATATACATGGTTAAAACCTACAAGAGAGAGAAATAGGTAAATGGTTGAGTTGGGATCAAGGGACTTGGGTAGAGAGAGAGAGAGAGAGAGAGAGAGGCCAAGGAGTTGGTGGGAAATTGTTGAGGTGGGGTTAGGGGGCTTGGGTAGGGAGAGGGAGAGAGAAGGGAGGGGGGGGTTGTGAGTGAGGGAGGAAGGGAGGGAGAGAGAGTTGGAGGAGGGGTTTTGTGAGGCAAAAAGTAAGAGAGAGAGAGAGGGAGGGAGGTGGGATTATGGGGCTTGGGTAGGGAGAGGGAGAGAGAGAGGGGGGGGGGGGGGGGTTGAGAGCTGATCGTGTGTTACTTTACGATAATAAGTATTTAAAATATCATGGAAAGCTCCAAATGCATTGGCTTGGTGCATTTTATGTTGGTTATATATTTTGGATCTGTCAAGCTTTCTCAGTTGGATGACATCCTTCTTCCTAGTTGGGTGAATGGAACTCGCTTGAAGTACTATTTTAGCTCATTGACTTCTACTTAAAGTGATCTCTAAAAAGGGAGTATTAGTTATCTTTTAGGGTAGTTGCATCATTTTTAGTTCAACGTCTATTCCTTTTGATAGTTCTGTCAGTCTTAGTTAGATTCAGTCTCTTTTTGTTAGTGTTAATAATGTTTTTATAGTTGTGACCCACCGCAAGAGATTATGGTTAAGGAAGTTTTTGGCGCATCCTGTATTGTCATTTTCTCGTAATACCTGGATTTTTAGTCATTAAGTTCAGTCTTGTCTTAGTTAATTCACAATCTGATCTGCTCACATATCAATAGGATTTTCCATTACTCCTCTATCTGGGGTCTTAGTCACTTAAATTGTTAAGGCAAGTGGAGTGGTAAGTCGTAATCATGAGGGGTTTTCAAGTCCTGTGTCTATCCATTGTGTAATGGTTAAGTCACTTCAAACCTATGTTGTATATTTCTATAAAACCCTTGTTTGTTGTCTTTAGTTTGTTATTGCACTTAGCATTTTCTCCAGTTTGTCACCCTAGCTTCTAAGTCACATTCCACCGAGTCTTTGTTTTGTTGTCGTCCCCCTGTTCATCATGTTTATAGTCGTCGCTCTGTTACCATGGGTCACACAATCAAAGCCGATGTGTCGATATTTCCCGTCGACTCCTGTATTCACTCCCTTGACGATCTCCTCGGAAAATATGACAAAGCCACTCTGGTTGATAATGAACTTTTAGAAAATGACCTTTTCCCTTCCCTTCGCATTGACGTTTTGATGGAGCCCAATGTTAGACCTAGTTACCATTCTACTCTTAAGATCAAAACCACTTTCTTCCTGTTAAAACATTCTTTTGTGTTGATTATGTGGCAATTACCTATCTTTTGTACCACGGGGGAGATCATGCGGTGTACCAAGTTTTTAATCAGCTGACTACATGGTGGCTCACTATGGCTAGAGTAAGAATATCCAATCCATGTCCAAGATTTTAACAGGTTAATAGGACTTTCTACCTATGGTGCCGATGTTAATACGACATTCCAAAAACTTTCCAAGCAGGTAAAAAGAAGAATGAGAATAACCTATACAAAAAGTATGGCACTGAGAGGAAGGGATGTAGAGCAATCATCGATTTGATCAATAATCAACTTACTGAAGTCACCTGCACCATTATCTCCAACAAACTCATGCGTCATTTTACGAGAGGGGAGTGCTCTCTTGACACAAATTTGGTTGCAAATTCCTGTGTTCGAGGAGACCAACTCAATTGGTTCAACTACCTACTCAATGAGCTATTTGAAGTAGCTAAATACGTTCATGCCCAATACACGTACTTTATTTTTGGATATTTATGTATTCCTCTCGTCATGCATAAATGGTTCCCACTTGAAGATATAGACTTGACACTTGTCTCTGATGATGAACCACTTGCTTATGCATATGCCCCGTGGTGCAGCACTGAAGATCCAACCAATCACGACTACAATGACCTCGCCTTTGGACATTGGTATAATAAGATGGTTGTTGTTACCTGTAATATCCTGTGGGTACCTCTTCGACTACTGGATCGGTATGCTCATCAAATTTGGTTCGATATTGGTCACAACCATTGTTATATTCATCCTATGAATGTCAACGAGGCAACTTTCTCCATAGGCAAGCTACCTTTCTACCTCAACGAGAATACATTCCACAACGAGGTTCTTTCATGGCCCATGATTATTTCTATGAAGAAAGATGGTCATGATATTTACTGTTTTTATGCTATTCACCCTAGAGACTCTGTTGAATACGTTCCATCTTCCTCACTCAAACTTACTGGGGATACAAAAGAAGGCCTCCAAACACTCTTGAAGAAAGCACGAGAACGAATCAGTTCAGCACATATGACTTGGACAGAGGTAGGTTCTTTGGTCCACCAAACCATGACTATTCATTCCATTCCTCCAATGTCTATTGTGTCGCCTACTGTTGCCTCCACTCTCCCACCATCTACTACCAACACTACATTTTCCCCTCACTAGATCCCTCTCAATCTTATCTCAACTTCCTCTAGCGCCATTCATCTTACTGATGAACGTCTTGCTAGTACTGCACCTGCTACACTTGTCACTGAGGAGCCTCCCCCTTCTCCACATTCTACCTCTCATGCTTCACTAAGGAATTCTGAAGAAACCATCTCTGACCGACCGGATGAAACTATAGGATTTAATGATCCTACTAACATGAATATTGATCAGGTCATTGTCACTTATCTCATTTTGTCTCCATATAATGTAGCACCATCGTCTTCATTATCGCCAGTCTCTGAATCGACTATTCCTGCCTCCACTATCCCTTTCTTCCCACCCAGTTCCATTCTCTCTGTAGAATAGGTCATTATTTTCATTAGTGACCCTTAGCACTGACGCCAAGTTATTTCTATCACTACACAACAACATGATATTGTCCCCTTTCTTCCACCACTAGTATTATTGTAGCTTCATCAAGAGACCTCCAAAGGGCATGACCTGGAGCAAGAGTCTTCTCTCTAGGGCCATTTGGAGAAATCAGTTTCCAGTGGCCAACCACTGCAAGAAAGGTTCCCAATGCCAAAATGCACTTAGTGTGTGGTTTACCCCTCAAATTTTTCAATTTATTCATGCTTCTGCCACACAAATTGAGGACTACTTGGTTCATATCGATCTATCAATATCATGTAATCAACACCAATGGAAACTTACCTTAGTTACAAGCGAGCGTGATCAACTTCGCCTGGACAAGACCTAGCTCTAGAAACAACTATCAGAATTAGGTACCAAATTCCAGTCTATCTTGCTGGTTGTTGTTACATTTGTTGATGAGAAGCCCGAGGACATTGTATCATGTTCCCCTGCCGAATGTTGTGAGTATGTTGGAGTAGCATGTGTAAAATTGGTTGTGCGGAATCATGAGTTGCATGCTACTGTTGTTAACCTCTCTTAGATCGTTGTGCGGAATCATGAGTTGCATCTCTAGTCAGTATCATGAGTAGGTTTCTCAATAGATTGTTGTCGCATTGGTTGTGAAATGAAATATTCCCCAACTTTTGCAGGGCTCCCAAGATATTTTTAGTTAGGTTTATAACTGGAGCGATGTTCTCACCAAGAAAAATCAGCCTGTCTATCCACTGCGGGAGAAATTCAAGCATCTATTTGCACAACCAATGACCACTCCATATTTAGAAAATAAGAAAGCACTATTGGCCCAAGCCAAAGCACTTGTTGCACATATCAATCAGATAGAGGATGCCTTGTAGGTCACGAAATGAGTGCGTCATGATCTTTGCCTAGATGCACAACACAAATTCCTTACATTGAGCGCTCTCATTGGAAATGTCGAGGACCAATTTTAGAAGCTCCTTCAGTCCCAAATGGTAAAGAAATATTCTCTATTTTATTTGTATTCCTTTTGAATTCATCTACCCATAGGGAAAGTAACTGAATAATAGCTTTCATAACCGGGGTATTCATTCTTTGTGTGTAGTCATGGGTACTCTTTCTGTGTGATGAACCATAGAAATGCGGGCAGTATATATCCAACTACAGAGATAGAAGGAAATGCATTATTTTGATCATCGAATCTCAAATATTCTCTTTAGTTCACCAAAATTACATTAAGGTTTGCATAAATCCTAACCACAAAATTGATCTTGTTTAAAGAACTTAGGTTTGTGCTTATATTTTACATAAATAAATGTTTCAAATGCAACATTTAAATTTATTTTTGAAAAATTAAACACATTTCTGATATCAAGGGAAGAAATCTGAAAATACTTACATGTCATAGGAGATTCATTTTTATTTTTCAAATGGTCTATAGGATTTCCAGGAACTCTACCAGAGAGTCTCACGCTAAAACAAGTTGGTATATTAGCCCTAAGGATTTGAAATATCATCTAAGCACATCATTTAACTTAGGTAAAATGTGTTATACACTATTTTCTAGTTTCCAACCCTATTCTTCTATGATTTTGAGGTAGTGGGCACTATATAGTGGTAGGAAAAACTTCCTCGTAAATATGGGGATTTTAAAGTATATAGAGGTTTTGAGTATATATGAAAGGCTTTCTTTAGTTCTTTCATATTTTCAGAGTTGTTTTATTTCTTTCAAAGGAAAGAGAAATACACAAGATTAAAGCCAAGTGGTTAGCCATTAGTTATATAGATTCTTCAACATAAATGGGTTCTAACATGTCTAGCATGTACAAGGTTTACAATTTAGTCATTAAGCAATCTCTATAATAGCTTTCATAGTATTATTTAGCATGCTTCTCTACAATTACCTAAGAGCTCCTAATATTAAATACTAACCATACTAGTGAGATCTTTCTAATAGCTTTAATAGTATTATTTAGCATGTTTCTCTACAATTACCTAAGAGCTCCTAATATTAAATACTAACCATACTAGTGAGATAGGTGATCTATCAATGGGAATGGGTGGAATTTCTTGCCGAGTTCTAGAATTCAAAAAAATATTGAAATGGATAATCTATTAATAGGAATAAGTAAAATTTGATGTTACATATAAATCATAAATATTAATGATCGAGATTTCACCTATTTCATTAATGAACATCAAAAACATATCCCATTATTACCCTTTTTATCTTAATTACTTAATGCACAGTTAACCTCCAATAAATAATATTTTAATATATATTTTTAAGCATGAAAAATAATAATACTCAAATATAAAATTTAAATCATAAATAATACTACTTAGCATTATAAACCTAACCATATATCTATACCAACAATGTCTATAATCTACACCACCTCCCATGACCATACTAAACCCTAACCAATTAAAAAAAAAATGAAAGTATTAAATTGATATTAGTTTAAAAATTCTTTGAACTATAGTTGTTAATATATCAATGTTATCCTGACCTCTCAAATACTTTTTTAGAATTAAAAAATTAAATCCTCATGGTTAATTATAAAACATTTAACTTTATAAAATTTAAACTATGTTTCTATCATTTTTTATGGTTTCTGAAATATACCTTGCTTATCAAAATCTCACCAATTATTAGAAATCTCAACTATTAATCGGATTCATATACTTTTGATTTATTGTGATAGGAACATTAAAGTTTCGTTACGTTAGTATCAAACATATACTCAAATAAAAATGAGTGCCTGAATAAGATTGCAGACGATTTAGAGAATACATTTATAAAAAGATGAACTAGTTTATATAAAGTAATAACACAGTAGTATACAAATTTAGGAAATTAACTCTGCTAAAATTTATGATGATTAACGGTACGTAATCCTAATTATAGAACTTTTAGATTAATCGACTTTGAGAATATCGTTTTTTAATGTCTCGGAGATAAACTTAGATTGTCAAAATCTCACCAATTGATCAGATCCAAAGATTATTTACTGTATTTTTTTTCCAGAGGAAAAAAAACACTGATATATTAAATATGTCAGTACATTTTTACAAAATTTCGTTTTCAGCCATATGATAGTCAGAAGGTCTCATATCATTTGTGCCAATAACTAGTCGGATTTCTTCTAAGAAAGATAGAAAATCAAGTTAGTATGGCATGCTAATTTCAGAGTGTATATACACTCATTACAATATAACTGTAGGCCAATGTCATTCACAAAAACAGATACAATAGAGGAAAACCATGATTAAAATATACCTGTAGCATTTGGGCCTAGCAATATTAACTTCTACCAGACCGGCCTACCTGTGGAGGAAAATGAGATACATCGCATAAAGCATAAAGCAGGTCCGGTACAAGAAAAAAGATAGCAACTCAACAGGCTCGCTGGTGTGAAAACTGGATCTGTGGAAAAGAGACTTTAACCAGTAGATCAGATATATAATTGCATACAGAGAAGCCTTGCATGTTGGAAAACCCGAGGCGCAGAAAAGCGTTGGTGAAGATGCCTTTGGCGAATGTTGAAAACGTATGCTGGTACACTTGTGTCAAATGCAAGGCAATACAGATACATGATTTAAAACATAAACATAGGCAGGCTCGCTTGTATGCAGGCTTGCTTGAAGCAAGTGCAAGACATCCCTATACATTGTATAAAACATTAAACATAGGCAGGCACGCTTGTAGCAGTGTTAAACACGGGCTCGCTTATTGGACACCATATACCAAAAATAAAATAAAATTGGCAACCTTGATGTATATAAAAACAACATAGACAGGCTCGCTTGATAGCAACCTGAAAGTTGATAGCAACCTGAAAGTAAGTTTTATGAAAAAAAAAAAGTGCATTGATAAGATGATAGGCAACCTGAGAAAATTATTATATTCATGCTCATGAATTTAAAGTAAAACGTAAACATTATATATCCATTTCTATTATTATCACGCCATGTTCGGCAACTCATACGACTCATACGAGATCGATTGGTTCACATAAACGAAAAACACCCAGGTATAAACATTCTAGATTGTCCTCCTAAATAGCCATGTGTTTGCTAGATGTTTAATAACCCGGTAAGAGTTGAAAACAGATTTAATTTTTGGCTCAATCTTTATTTCCATGGGTTTTTAAAATAGGGATGGAATAACTTTCCTATCAATTTGATTTTCTTGTAAATCTCAATTCTATGAAATACAGGATAATTGGATTTTGGTGATCTGCGTGACATACATATTTTTTATTCCTCCTGGGTCCTTAGAGATAGCATGCCCTTGCCTCTGGTCCATCATGACCATACTCTCTCTCAATTTACGCGGCTTAGAGGATGCAGCTAAAAGGTTTTCCTTACACCACCTCCTCCTTTCCTTCCGACCAATCGTTGTTCTCATCCAAGAAACCATGGTCAAATTGACCATATCTCTAGCATATTTTCTGTTGTTTTGTCCACATTGGTGCATCGTGGACATTGACTCTTGTGGTTTATCCAGTGGTTTAGTTTCTTTATGGGATCCTACCTAGGGGAACTTCAAAGCCTACAATTTTTTTGCCAACATTATGCTCTCTGGATGTCTCCGAGGATCACGAGAGAAGATCCACATATGGAACATATATGCTCCATACACTGACAAACACACCTTATGGGATTGGGTCCAAACACCAAACATTCTTAACATTGGATCGCTTATTCTTGCAGGGGATTTCAACATGATTTTGTTTAGGGATGAATGTTGAGGGTCCACGAGACATAGTGCCCCATTATCAGAACAATTTTCTGGCGTTTTTGAGGAGAACCATTTGGTTGATGTTTGCCCTTCTCCCCTTCAGCCCACATGGAACAATGGTAGATGTGGGGGGGATTAAGTTGGAAAGAGGTTGGATCATTTCTTGGTTCACCAGAGCCTTCTATAGATTCTGGGTAATATGCGATCGATGGTGGTGAAATTGTTCATTTCACGTCATTGTCCCATTCTGCTACAGTGGAGGAAGGAATGGGAACAAAAGGGAATTCCTTTCAAATTAAATTGTACCAGGCTTGAGAATGAGCAGTTCAACATATTGGTTAACTATGTTTAGAATTCAATTCCACACTTTCCTGGATAGTAAGCCATGGACTACATCACTACAAGTTTGGCTGCCCTCAAGAGCTGAGTCCAGACTTGGGAATGGGAGAAAAAAGCTCATTTATATGCTCAATTGAGAAAATCGACAAAGGAGATTCAGGCCTTTAGTGTTTGTCTCATGGAGGTTCGACCTTCTAAGAGGGAACTTGACATACTTAAATCTATGGAACAGAGGCGGAAACAAATCTTGAAATTTCAGGAAGGCACATGGAGGTTGAAGGGTTGGGCCATATGGATACTGGCAGGAGACCGAAACACAAAATGTTTTCATAGATTCACAAATCAAAGGAGAAATTCAAATGCTATATGGAGTATCCAAGGAGCGGATGAATCCTTCAAATTCTCAGATGCAGATAGCCAAAGGGAATCAATAAATTGTTTGGGGAAATTTTTAAGGAGAGTGACAAAGAAAATATAGAAGATCTATTGTGGGTTGTGGAGGAGTGCCCTGTGATGTTCGATTAGGAAGTGAATGTGCATCTAAGCCGTCCTATCTCTTCGGAGGAAATTCACTCGGTCCTCGGATATTTTGACAAGGACAAATGTCATGGTCCTGATGGATGGACAATTGAACTATTTATACACTTTTTTGACTTGATGGGAGGGACCCTGTGTGATATGGTTAATGAATTGAGTATCAGGAGATGCATCTCTGGCTCCATCAAGACTAATTTCATTGCCTTGATTCCCAAGGCTTTTGCACCAGTTTCTTTTTCGAAATTTTGGCCTATATCTTTGTGTAACATTTTGTACAAGCTCATCTTGAAGGTCATCACTGAGTGGATTAAAGGAATACTTTTTGTCCACATCTCAAAAGAACAATTTGGTTTTATTCTAGGTAGATCCATTCATGATGCTATTTCCATTACATAGGAATATGTTCACACCATTCATACCAAGAAGAAGGAGGTTGTTGTAATGAAAATTGATTTGCATAGGGCTTATGATTCTATAGATTGGAGACTGCTTAGACTCATCCTCGTTAAGATTGGCTTGGAGTATGGGAATGTTGAGTGGATCATGGCGTGTGTGACCAATATTTGGCTTGCTATCTTGATTAATGGTCTCCCCACAATTTTTTTTAGAGCACACAGAGGACTGCGGCAAGGGTGCTCATTATCTCCCTTGCTCTTTTTATTGGCCATGGACGGGTTCAATAGGAATATCATTGTTTCTCGGAGTTTGGACAAGTTTCAAGGATTACAGATTGCACCACAGGTAAAATTTATACACCTATTCTTTGTAGATGATATTCTATTTTTGGTGTTATCAAGTGGGATCAATGGGAGACTCTACCTCATATTTTCCAGAGGATGGGTGCGGCTTCTGGCCTGTTTATAAATGATCCCAAATCATGTCTATATTTTTCTTCCAGAAATGAATTGGACATAAAATACATTTCCGACCAATTTGGCATTGACATGATCCCCCTACAAGAAGGTTTTACCTATTTGGGCTTTAGAATTAATCTATATTGCTACAGGTCTGATGATTGGGCATGGCTTCTCTCTAAATTTGATAAGAAATTAAGAAGTTGTTTGTTTCACTATATTTCTCTTGGGGGCCGTTTCACTTTGATTCAATCGATACTACAAAAAATGGAGACATATTGGTCAAAAACCTATTTTACCTTCTGGCTCGCATCTGCAACCTGATTCGATCTCACGTCTCACACTTCTTATGGTCGGGATCGGGACCTGCACATAAATTCCATCTTGTGGATTGGGATTCCATTTCTATGCTGATATCTGTTGATGGATGGGATATCTTGAATACCCGCGTTTTCGGATGTTCTTTTCTCTTGAAGTCTTTATGGCGTGCACTTTTTTGTGGGGGTATCCGGGGACAAATAATTTCTGCTAAATACCTCAGACATCAACACTTTTCATACTGGATTTTGAAATAGGAGATTGGTATCACACAAGGTTTGTACATCTAGTCTAGTTTTCAAAAGATCAAGACATGTTTCTTTCAGAGGGTGAAATGGACTTTCAGTAGGGGAAATTTACTATTAATTAGCCATGATAGGATTGTTGGAGTAAATACTACAAATCACCTATCAATGGAAATTATTATTACACTTCAGTGCAAGGGTATTTTCTCTTTGGACTAGGTTATTAGAGGATGAGAAAATTGTATGGCATCCTTGATGGAGGCGTCACAAATTGGTTTACAGGGTCGTATAGTCGTTGAATGGAACCAATACATCAAAGATCTTAGAGATGCGGGTTTATGTAGGAAACTGACGGGTGACACAATCACCTGGGGTGGCATTATCAAAATGGGCTCTGTGGTCGTAGCTGAAGCATATCATTACTTCTTACACCAGACGTTGGGGATCTCGAGAACAAAATAGTTTCTTGCTATCTGGAGATTGAAGAGGTTCCCCTCAAAATTATTTGCTTCATCTGGTTGACCTGGAAGAACAAAATTCTCTGACACCTGGGACAACTTTGCAAACATGGTTTCCTAGGTCCGGGAGTTTGTCCATTATGTGTTTCTTCTCTGGAATTTGTTGAACATTTTTTACTTACCTATACTTTTGCTATGCAGTTTTTCTCTTTGATCTTCTCCTCTTTCTATATTGCTGATACATATTTCACTTCTATAGAACATTTCCTTAAGTGGGGTTTAGACCATGACGTCTTATAGGTTTTTAGTCCTCCTTTTGTTCTTTGGGAAATCTAGAAGACCCAGAACCATGTCATATTCAGGGGTAAGGTACATAATGCTTTATGTAGTTCTTCTAAAATTTTGGGATGGCTTTAGCACATGAAACTATGCCCTCGCAAAATCAAATATTTATCGATGAGACACATTCATCCTTAAATTATATAGCTTGTTGGTTTTTTTGATGGCGCGACAAAGAATAACATATGTGGATGCAGAGTGATTCTACATATGGACAAAGACTTGGTTTACATGTTGCACTGTTATGGTGGTCCGGGTACCAACACTAAGGCTGAACTCATGGCCCTATTGGGTCTTCTCTGGTTCACTCTTTACAAACAGGTGAAACATATTCATATATATTGAGATTCTAAAACCATCATTGAGGTCATTTATGGAACAACACATTTTGATCTACCTTAGCTTCAAAATTGGAAGGAACACACCTTGGCTCTCATTCATACTTTTTAGGCGTTTCATATACAACACATCTTCTGCGAGTATAACATGGTTGTTGATTCATTATCAAAATTGGGCCTACGGACGCGGATGGATACATATTTTACACAAAACTCTCTCTCGAGAATGTTATGGAACATGGTCGTATTGCGCTACCATAATGGGTGCATTGTCTTTATTTTTTATTTCTTTATTTCTTATGTCTATTGCACTATTTTTCCTTGTTTCTGAATTTGGGAATGTTTGTTTCCTCAGTATGCTTGTGGATTTCTGTTCACAGTAGATTTATGTTTTTTGTATATGTCATGGGACTCTTTTTTGGAATTTTGATGGTCTTCACACTATGCTGAATACATTTTCTAGAATATGTACAAGCACAATGTAAATTGAAAATTTTCTCCATTAATAAAGCTCAGTTAGTTTTTTCCTTCTGAAAAAAAATATGGTTGAATGGGAAAATATAATAGATTGAAGATAAATTCCACAGCAAAATAGATTCAAATAATTAGTATTCCCATAAAACTAGGGCTAAATATATTTTTGTACTTTCCATTACAAAAAAATAGGGCTAATTAGGTAGTTTGAATTTTGAAAGGTTAAATGAAATTTTCAAATCTTCAATCAAATTCTCAGTGGGCTAATAGTTTACAACTATTTTTTTTTAAAATAAATATTGGGTAATGAATAGTCAAACCCCACTTTTTAAAAAAAATCACCCAACCAAAATAAGAACCCCTTGAATTTCGCCCATGAGGGGAAATTTCGCCCTTAAATTTTTTATGAAGAAGAAATTGGAATGAAGGAAGAGAGTGGCATCAAAATTTCTTCCTCCTCTCCTTATATAACCCTTAAAATTTTCTATGAAAAATAAGTTAGAATGAGGGAAGAAGAGGAGGTTGAGATTTGTAGAAAGAAATCCCCATATCCTCCTCTTCCTATTCTAACGTTCTAAAAATTTGTAGAAAGAAATCCCCATATCCTTCCTGACAGGGATCTAATGGAGGGATGGTTTCACTTAAATCTTAGAAATGTTTCTTTTTTCATCATCTTATGTAAGCATTTTTAAATAATATTCTCCTATACTCAAGAAGCAAGTATGTTTAACCTTCATTAGGTTTATTATTGGATCTTCCCCTTTCTCCATTTGATGGGAGAAGGATGGGTTTTTGCATTCTTCTTTTTAGAATCATTAAAAAAAATTCTCGTGGCACTCATTCCAATATATTTAAACAAAATGTTCTGGTGGCAGATTTTTTATCAATACAAATTTCTTATCATAGTGGAAAAATAAAAAAAAATGAAGCCAATGTTTGGATCAAAGGTGTGAGTGGGACTCTAACCCTTTTAATATTGAATACCATCAAGCTGCTTGATTTTAGTTTGAAGGAAAGGAAACCCATTGCACATGTCTATGAAGAGGTAGCTTAGGTAGCTTAGTGGCCGTTTAATTAGACATCCTTTTCTAGGTGGTTGTTGTAAGAGGGAGGGAATTTGAGGAAAATTCCTATGGGTCACTTGGATTTAATCACTTCCTGAATCCTAGGCATAACTATCTATTTCATACCTTCACTCATCCACTTCGATATTCCACTACCCTACTGATTAGTTGCTTAAAATGCCTATGTTCATAAAATAGGATTTGTTTAAGTAATATTAGTTTTTCTTCTAGAATAGAGTCTTTTACTTTTATAAGATGAGGTTTGCTTCGATTAGTCTCTTTCTACTTTCTTTCAAACACGCTTATACCCACTTATTGCACAACATATGCGTGCAATGAGTGTATTGTTTGATCACTATTTATTTAGGTAATTACTTTGTAACTTTATCCTTTTAGCTAGACTTTCACATATTAGTGTGACCTTTGCATTTAGTCGCAATAGCTCACCTTAGAAGGTAGTCCAATAGAAGATAATTTATAGACCTCAATTTCTTATTAGACACATCTTCCCACACAATTGACGAATTAGGGTCCCTCTCTTTAATCCATCTTTGGGTTCTAGTTCTTCATCCTCTCATTCCTCCTCACCATAAAGGGGTGTTGGTACTTTTATTTCCTCTTCCTCTAGCTCATCTTAATGCCATCCTAGTCCAACATTAATGTTAGAACAAATACTGGAGCTAATGCTAACTAGTGCTTCCTACCTTATATGGCTAGTTTGAATCTCCCCTATTTAAACAAGTTAATCAACCATCCTCTCCACCATGACGCTACCTAGTTCACCATGCCAACTAATCCTCCCTTTGATATTCCTAAGTTTGAGGACTTTAGATCCTTCCATCTTTGGTGTTACCCCAACTCCATAATGGAGGACTATATCCATTTGAGGTTGTTCCAATGCACTCTCATAGGTGCTGCAACCCAATGGTATTTTGAATATCCATGCAATACTCATTAAACATTTGTATCCATTGCAAATGTATTTATATTTTACTTTCATGTTCCAATCCTCCATGATGTTCAAATCGAGATCTCAACCAACTTTCATTAGACTACTACTACTCACATTACATATCACATCCAACACTGATGTAGAAGGTATGTGCAAATCCCTAGAGATCAATGACCATCTCTTCATGGATTGGTTCCTAAAATCCCTTCTTCCTCCCATTACTAACAATGTAGGCATGATCATACTTAGATCCCAAAAATATACCATCTAAAAATTTGAATATATTCTTTCTCATTGTTTTTAGCATAATTCATGGTCACCATCTATTGAATAAAGATTTAGATTCAAAATTTTAAAATTCAACTAATTTACTAAAAACATAATTATAAATAAATAAAAAATCAATAATATTAAATATTATAAATCTATAAAATTTAAATATAAATCTTGATTTTCTTATAATTATTCATATTAATATCAATTTTTTTGGGATTCTACTATCTTTAAAATACAAAATAAAAATTAATAAAAATGATAATTTATTAAAACTAGAACAAATATTTATAACCTCCATAATTAATTTGGTTCATAAACTTCTTTTAAAAACACACAAATGTCCTCGTCATTTTTTTTTCTCATAAGCAACCAAAATATCATCATTGGTCGTCATCATTATTTTATTTGACATAATCACCACAAATGTCATCATCATTTTTTATTGGACATAAGCACCACAAATGTTTAATAAATATCTTTAATAATAAATGTTTGAACAATATACAAAAATTGTAATTTTTTCATTATTTTTAATTTTCTAAAATTTTAATTATTTTAGAATTTTTTTTTCCATCAAATATCTCATTTATCAAAAATAATTTATTAAAAAAATTTAATCAATAGACAAACTTTTATATTACATGAATAAATATACATTCATATTTCTTATTCCTTTATGATATATTGAAAAAATTAATTTATTAGTACATAATAGACATGAATAATTATCAAAACACTTATCTTATAATACATCTCACACTATCAAAGTTTAAAAAAATTAATAAAAATTAATTAAATTATAATTTTATTTTAAATTATTATTAATTATAAAAAAAAATAATATATACTCTAAACATATATACATTAAAAAAAAACATGTAACAATTTTTTATTATTATGGAAATTTCCCCTTTATCATTGATATTTTTAATTTGTTAATATGTTTTATTACAAAATCATGGGCCAAAACGAGGACTTACTAATACCATATACCCAAAACCCATAACTAGCATCCATTGAACCAATTTATTAACATTTTTTAAAATGAATCTCAACCTATCTATTATTAAGAATATTTAAAATTGCAAATCCTACTATTCACTTAGAAATCTAAAACCCTTATTCCAAAATAAACATTACTATAGACAAAAAAAAAAAAAAAATCATCTTCCATCTATTATTCATGGAATAAAATCCAACTAAAATTCTAAATGTATTATTTCAAAATTCTGGAAGTCTTATAACTAGGGAAATATCATATAAATTAAATACATTGATACACATTGATATGACTATGGCTATGACAATATCAATGACTATCAGAGAAAAGCACAGCCAATGGTGATTGGGGGAGAGATATTTTTGGTCCTTTGAATTTGGAGTTCTTTGATAACTATAACTTAGAGCACAACCATATAAAGTAAATAACTGAACTTAGAGCACAACTATATAAATTAAACAACTGATAAACACTGATATGACTATGGCTATCAGAATATAAATGGCAATGAGAGGAAAGCACCACTAGTAGTGACTCGGAGAGATATTGAGAGATATTTGTGGCCATTTGAATTTAGAGTTCTTTGACAATTATAACTTAGAGGAGGACCATATAAATTAAATAGCTAATAAACACGACTATGACTATTTTTAGCCTTTTTAATTTGGAGTCTTTTTTGACAACTATAACTTAGAGCACAATGATAAACACTGATATAACCATGACTATGAAAATATAGATCAGATAAAAGCAATACCAGTTGTTATCAAAAGAGATATTTCTGGCCTTTTAATTTTGGACTTTTTTTCACAACTATAATTTATAATTTAAAGAACAATTATAATCATATAAATTAAATAGCCAATAAACACTAATATAACTATTGCTATAAAATATAAATAAAAATCATTCATAATCATATAAATTAAATAACACACGAACACCGATATAACTATACCTATAAAATATAAATAAAAATCTGATATAACTATAGCTATAAAATATAAATATAAATCAGAAGAAAACAGCACCACCCATTGTGACCACGCGAGAGATATTTCTGGCAGTTTGAATTTGGAATTCTTCGACATGGACGCAACAAAGACATTATTAAAAAAAAAATGCTGTATATATTAAAAAAATATATATGACAGTATATGTTCTTCATTACATTCTCAGCTGTTAAACAAAACAGCGAGAAAACCCAGATTTCCAAATACAAGATATTCAATATACATGGTCAGTAATTACGGGTAGTTTAAAACAGACCCAATCATATTCCTTCTGAGCATCCCTGTATATATAGAAATGACAAGCAAAGATAATACAGATACATCATAATTCATTACAATGAAGAAATAAAAAGATAGATGCATCTTCAGGAAAGCAAACAGAAAAGTATGTTCAAAGGTATTCATCCATGATTCTCATGGTGCAGGCTCGCTTGAGCAGTAACCACAACAGGCTCGCTTGTGATACTTGATCGATAGCAAATCAGCCACTGTACTTCCTTGCTGCCCATCAAAACAGCTATATATCCCGCTCGCTTGAAAATAGGTGCCTGTGATGTTCCAAAGACAAATATAGAATATAATATGGGCCAGGCAGAGATCTGTAGACGAGCTGGTTACAACAAAAATGATCAGCTTCTATAATCCCGCTCGCTTGATGATAACGCTGGACTTGCCCACTTTTAAAGATATTGATACACTAAATTATGGTATTCCTTTCCTTTTCTTAAAAAAAAGTGTTAACGGCAGATGGTATGAACAGATCATTCAATTTGGATGGCACAACATACATTGATCACCACGCAGGTAATTATTTCAGAGTTCCAATTACAGTTGACTACAGTAAATCAGCGTTTCTATATCAAAAGGACGGTTCAAGCTGGTTGGTGATTTTGCAACCCTTACAAGCAATCAATAACGTTCGACAACTTTGTGGAAGCAAATTTGGTGGTTACACATGGCAGAATAAGTGTTTCCTGCTATACGAGAACTATAGCTTCATTTCAGAGCTAGACACCGACTGGAATAGTTGGTTGAACGAAACTGATATTGTTACAAGTAATCTAAACTGATATTGTTACAAGTAACCTCCATATTTATTTGGTCACCACTTCAAATCTGCTTACCAACCTCTCTGATCAAGCTATTGAGCCTGAAAATAAAGGATTCGCTCAAGGATCCACCATATATCCTTCTATTGGCACCATTTACGGTCTAGTTCAGTGCTTGAGAGAGTTATCTCTCAGGGACTGCAGATCCTGTTTGCAACTAGCAACCAGATACCTCTACCAATGTTGTTCTATGAAGGCAGAAGCTGAAACACTATTAGGAAGCTGCGCGGTCGAATATGGATTATCCCTTTTATTTAACACAACAAGAGGGAGCAGTACTAGTCCATCTCCGTTCTCGAGACCTGGTAATGGAATTTTACCTATCGTTATGTGCACCCAATTTGTAAGAATTACTTTAAAAAAAAAATATAGTAGAGAAAGTTTAGTATTGTATTTTTTTCTCAAGGGGTTTAAGTAGGTAGCTCTACTATAACAGCTAAATTCATATTGGGGATATATATTGAGGGAAAAATGATATAATATATTGAAACTATAATGGAGAGTGAAAGGTTTTTATATTGGCAGATATAAAAGAAGAACTCAAAATGATTGAAAAATATAAAAGGGTATAAAAAATGTTAATGAAAAAATGGATACCCACAATATCTCTTAAAAAAGGTTTTTAAAATTGGGAAGGTGTATTTGGTTAGTATTGATACGGAGTTAAATAATGTGATTTTTATAGATATGTTCCAATATATAGTAAAATTAAAGATATTGTTTGGTATGCCAACAGAATATATAAAAGATTCATTAAATGAAACACTGAATTTTCCCTTTTTTAAGTTGGAAAAAAAATAATTTTTTAAAATGAGTAAAGAAATTTTCTTTATAGCATACATATATTTTCCTACAAATTTTTGCTAATACAAAATTTTTGTTATTATACGTAACTGCATATACGTACCCAAATTTTAGTAGCCTCAAATCTCAAACGGTTTAGTATGTATCTTTCTCTCTTCTTTTCTCCTGTCGAGAAATTATGATTTTTTTGGAGTCATTAAAAAAACATTTCCTGTTATTACATTTCAACTCCATGCTCTTCCCCCAATTCTAAATGTTACTACCCTAAATTTTTGCTTAATACAAAATTCATGTTTTGGGTAAGGGAAAAAAGTAATGCCTATAGGATCTTTATCATTCTGTGTTTTAATGATACATAGGACTCTTTAGTATAATTGCATGACAATACATCAAATTTTTTTAATGTTTTAATTTGTTTTCCACGTGATCCATTACACAGGAAAATCTTCTCCAAAAACATTACCTATAACACTGGGAATTGTAGGAGGCCTGCCTATAATCTTAATTGTCTGTCTGTTTGCCATCCCGAACAAACTGAAATCTGCCATTTTACGGAGACCAGGAACCACTGCGCAGAATGAAGGTAGTAATTGCAGTTTTGATCTCTGTTTAGCACGGCCCAATGAAATTAAATTTTCATTTACCCTTTTCTGTCCTACAAAGAAATACACGAAAACATCCCACAATCTACGCTACTGAAGCAGAAGAAAATTCTCTTCACCTTCGAAGAACTCACAGAAGCAATGGATAATTTTCATGAAAGCAAGAAGCTTGGAGACGGAGGAGGGTATACAAGTTATGTATGTACCCATTCTTTTAAACAATGAAATTGTAAAACTTGACCTGCTGCTTTCTTTATCAGTTTTTCTTGATCTGCCTAGTTTTTCTTGTTCTGTTTGATTTTTTTTTAAGGGAGAAACTAGTGATGGAAAAGAAATAGCACTGAAGAAGTTATCAGTGAGATCTGGGCAGGGAAAGCCAGAGTTTATGAATGAAGTCAAGCTTATGGCCAAAGTTCAACATAGAAATCTGGTAAAGCTGTTTGGGTGTTGTGCCCAGGGACCGGAAAGGTTGCTTGTCCATGAGTCTCGACACCTTTCTGTTTGGTAGGTCGTTTTGATCCTTTAATGGTTATGATTTTTAAAAATTTGCATCAAATTTTGGGAAAAAAAATAAGCATTTCATCTTCAATTAATTAGAATAGATATACCATTTCATCTTAATTTTGGGAAAAAATATTATTTTTAATTAAATATATTATTTCATTTTTATCAATTAATTATAAATAATTTATAAATTTGTGCTTGTTAAATATATTTTCTATATATATATGTTTTAGGGCAGTTTAGGATATATATATATATATATATATATATATATATATATATATATATAAGTTTTACTAGCACAATTGGTTGCACAATTGGCTGAGAATGGGTCTGGTCAGCAACGTAAATCATAACTTAGACAAGATCAAACTGTCGGAAATTAGAGAAGGACAAGTTCTGAGCAAAGACTATTACCCATTCCGCAACAGATTAAATAATTAAAGTCAAATAGGAATTTAATGCATAGTTATTAAATGTGCATGGGCAAAAATTTAATCCGCAAGTTTTGTTTAGTTCACGCAACTTTTGGTTAGTTGCGATATAGTTCTGGAATTTTCACGTTTTCACATGTGTTTTACCGCAAGACTATGTTTTACTCTGTTTCAGAGTGAGTAGAATTAGTTGATTATATTTGCTTTGCGATTTTAATCTCAGCCACTCTGTATTTAAAAGATGATTTGTTGAGAGAAAATAATTTCCTCTGTTTTTTAAAAATTCCAACATGGTATCAGAGAAGGTTTAGAATCTTAGTAAAAGATAGTGTTTTTACCTAGAGTTTAGTGAGGATTCAAAAGGAGCCAAACAGATTAAATAATTAAAGTCAAATAGGAATTTAATGCATAGTTATTAAATGTGCATGGGGAAAAATTTAATCCGCAAGTTTTGTTTAGTTCACCCAACTTTTGGTTAGTTGCGATATAGTTCTGGAATTTTCACGTTTTCACATGTGTTTTACCCCAAGACTTTGTTTTACTCTGTTTCAGAGTGAGTAGAATTAGTTGATTATATTTGCTTCTCTATAGTTGCGATTTTAATCTCAGCCACTCTGTATTTAAAAGAGGATTCATATGATTTGATTTCCGCAACTGTATGGTATGGATTAAGTGAATTCCGCAACTCTTGTGTAAACTTCAGTAAATGTGCTGTCTTGGTTAAAGTAATTTTTGCAACTCTGTGTGAACTCTAGGTTTAGAATCTCAGTAAAAGATAGTGTTTTTACCTGAGAGTTTACTGAGGATTTAAAAGGAGTTTTGAAAATTTTTGAGAAAGTTATTGAGGAGTTAAAAGGAGTTCTAAATTTTTTCTGTGGAATGTATTCTACAGCAGTGAGAATTTTTTCACGTAGTAAGAAAAGTTTTACACAGTGAAAAAATTGTTTACACAGTGAAAATGGCAGCACCAAGCACAACCTTGAATAATACACAAATACCACAACTTAATGGCAAAAATTATGATTATTGGGCCATTACGATGACAGCCCTGTTTGCTTCACAAGATATATGGGAGATGGTGGAACAAGGTTTCCAAGAACCAGCAAATGCAGCAGCATTGGCTGTTTTGACAGCAACAAAAAGAGATGTGTTCAGAGATAACAAGAAGAAGGACAAAAAATCCCTCTTCTATCTCTTTCAAGCAGTGCATGAGAGTATATTCCCAAGGATTGCAGCAGCAACAAGGTCTAAGGAGGCCTAGGATATTCTTAAGACAGTCTATCAAGGCATGGAGAAGGTGAAGACAACAAAGTTACAAATGCTGAGGAGAGACTTTGAAACTCTCTGTATGAAAGAGTCTGATAACATAGAATCATTCTTCACACATGCGATTGGGTTGGTTACCCAGATAAGGTCTCATGGAGAGACACTCGAGGAACTAAGAATAGTGGAGAAAATCTTGAGAAGTCTACCCTAAAGATTTGATGCCATAGTAGTGGCAATAGAAGAGACAAATGATCTCTCACAATTTTCAGTGGATGATCTTTGTGCATCCCTGATGTCTCATGAACATAGACTGAACAGAACAGTGGACTCTTCATTGGAGCATGCATTCAAGATACATGTCTTTTGGTTAAGGTAGAGGTCGAGGAAGGTCAAACTACCGAGGAAGGGAAAGAAGCCCACAAAGAGGTGGAAGAAACAGCCCTGCAAGCACGAGTGGAAAGGGCATAAATCAGAACCAAAATGAAGGCTCAAGCCAACATCAAGTTCATGGACAAAGGTATGATAAATCCCAAGTCCAATGTTATTATTGCAAGAAATATGGGCACTATGCCAATGAATGTAGGAAAAAACAAAATGACATGAATAATAGGCAGAATGCTAATTTTACAAAAGAACAAAAGAACCAGAAGAATGTGCTGTTAACATGTAATGTAGCACAAGATAAACAAGATGATGTATGGTTCTTAGACTCAGGTTGTAGTAACCACATGATTGGAAACATAGCAATTTTTTCCAATTTAGATGAAAATGTTAAATGTGAAGTAAAGGAAGAGTGTCAATATTGACAAGGAGGGGAGAAAAGAAATTTGTGCCAGATGTATATTATGTACTTGGCCTGAAATGTAACCTTCTAAGCATTGGACAACTCGTGAACAAAGGCTATAATGTGTTTTTTAAGAATGATGTGTGTACTATCATGGACATACCTCCAAGTAAAAGGGTCATTGCAGAAGTGCACATGACAAAGAATAGGATGTTTCCTCTCAAACTCAGAACATAATTGAAAGGAGGTGTGGTAGCAGCAATCACACAAGAGGTCTTTCAAGAAGAAGTGAAAGACGAAAACTGGTTATGGCATTTGAGATTTGGACATCTCAATTTTGGAGGTTTGAACCTCTTGCATAGAAAAGGCATGGTAAAGGGATTACCACTCATAGAAAAACCGAACAACCTATGTGAAGGATGCACCTTGGGAAAACAACACAGAGAAGCATTCCCAAGAGGGAAGAGTATAAGGGAAAATACACCCTTAGAGATTGTTCACTCAGATTTGTGTAGACCAATGCAAACACCATCTTTAGCTGGCATCCATTATGTTTTGACATTCATAGATGATTACACCAGAAAGACATGAGTGTATTTTTTGAAACAGAAGAGTGAAGTGTTTGAACAGTTCTACCACTTCAAAGCTCTTGTTGAGAAGCAGAGTGGGCACTACATCAAAGTGCTGAGAATTGACAGAGGTGGAGAATACATCTCCAAATATTTCCTACCTTTCTGTAGGGAGAATGGCATACACAAGCAGTTTACCACAAGGTACACACCACAGCAAAACGGTGTTGCAGAAAGGAAGAAAAGGACCATCATGGACATGGTCAGAATTATGTTGAAGACAAAACATTTTCCAAATGAGTATTGGGCTGAAGCTGTCAATTGTGCAGCATATATTTTTAACAGATGTCCAACCAAAGCTATTATGAACAGAGTTCCAGAAGAAGCATGGAGTGGAACAAAGCAGTTTGTCACTCACATGAAAGTATTTGGATGTGTGGCATATGTACATGTCCCGGATCAACTAAGGAAGAAATTGTACAGTAAGGGAGAGAAGTGTATCTTTGTTGGATACAATGATGAGTCCAAGGCATATAAACTCTATAATCCATCCACCAAGAAAGTTATAATCACCAGAGATGTGCAGTTTATTGAAAAAGAAGCTTAGGATGGAAGCTTAGAGAAAACAATGAATGTGAATACATGTGTGTCTCACGAAGAGCAAGAGGAATTCACATCAACAAATAATTCCTCCAGGTGGCTCCTCCTCCACCTACACAAGCACAAAAGAGCACACCACAAGCTGGAAACAAAACAACCTTGAGAAATTAAGGAAGTGCTTCTCCAAGCACACCACATGGATCAAAAACTCCCTCGAGTTCAAGTGGAACTCCAAGCACACTAAGAAAACCAAAATTTAGAAATATAAGTGAAATATATCAGCAAGATGAAGCTGATAGTAGCGCTGGTTTAAATTCATTATTTGCATTATTTTGTCATATAGATGACCCAATCCATTTTGAAGATGCAGTCAAGGAAGAGAAATGGGTTGCGGCAATGAATGAAGAGATAGAAGCAATAGAAAAGAATGACACATGGGAGTTAGTGGACCTCCAGCAAGGTAAAGAAGTCATTGGAGTGAAGTGGGTCTATAAGACCAAGAGCAATGCTGAAGGAAAGATTGAAATGTACAAAGCAAGACTTGTTGTGAAAGGTTACAAGCAACAACATAGAAGGGACTATGCGGAAACATTTGTGCCAGTCGCGAGGATGGAGAAAGTGCGTACTGTGTTGTTAATTGCAGCGCAACAGAAATGGAAAATCTATCAGATGGACGTAAAGTCAACGTTCTTGAATGGAGTGCTGAAAAAGGAGGTGTATGTTGCACAACCTCCTCGCTATGAAATAGACGGCCAGGAACACAAGGTGTGTAGGTTGCAGAAAGCTCTCTATGGGCTGAAGCAAGCACCGCGTGCATGGTATAGCAGGATAGATGCTTACTTGCTGGAAAATAGGTTCGATAAATGTGACGGTGAACCTACTCTCTACATCAAACAAAGTGAAGATAAGATTCTTATTGTTGTTTTGTATGTAGATGATTTGATTTTTACAGGCAGTGATGATTTTATCATCACTGATTTCAAAGCAGTCATGAAAAGTGAGTTTGAAATGACTGATTTGGGTTTGTTAAGATATTTTTTGGGCATAGAAGTAAAGTAAAATGAAAAGGGAATTTTTATTTCCCAAGAAAAATATGTAGCAGAAATTTTGGAGAGGTTTAATATGCAGAACAACAAGCCATCACCAACTCCAATCGTCATGGGGTTGAAGTTGAGCAAGGAATATTGCAGCAACAATGTCAATCCGACATTATACAAGAGAATGGTGGGCAACCTCATGTATTTGACCTCAACTAGGCTTGATATAATGTATGCAGTGAGTTTGGTGTCGAGTTTCATGGAGACACCCAAGGAGACACATTGGCAAGCAACGAAAATAATTTTAAAGTATGTCAATGGGACAAAGGAGTATGGCATTTTGTACTCCGCAACTGATGATTCTAGGCTGGTTGGTTACACTGACGGTGATTGCGCTGGAAGTGTTGATGACAGAAAGAGCACATCGGGATTGTTGAAGTTTGCAACAATAAACAGTGAAGGAGGCATCCTGAAACATCATCCTTGATCCTAGTTGGAAAATAATCACCTAAACTATGTGGGGCCCACACAGGCTATCTTTAGGTGTATGTCTATTTTTAGACATGGTGAGCATATTCTATATGTAGCAGGAATCTATTTGTAGATGGTTGGTCAAATATGAAAAATAGATGAAATTCTATTTTTAGAAGATTGGGCGAAGTCTATTTATAGATCGTTGATCTAAAAATAGATTCATGTCGATTATTATTAGCTCTTAATAATAATCAGACTCTAAGCAACAAATTATTCTCTTGGAGCACTTTATTTTAGTATACAGATTTCGAAAATCAGTGGGCTGAAGGAATTACGCAATTCCTAAGGGTTTACTGGAGTTCATGCATGGAGGAATCAGTTAGAACTGAAGTGGAAAAGTTATGATAGAGTTGGAAGAGTAGTTCATGGATTTGTATTCAGTTTAACTCAGTTAGACTCAGTTGAGCTAGTTGTATGTAATCTAACTAAATGATACACTAGTGAGAGTGGAGTGAATTAATTAGTTAATTAATTCAAAAATAATAACTCATTAATCAACTGAACAATACAACTGTTAACTACAGTGCATGTCAGATCCAGTGGAGACCCAGTGCAGAGATAGATGAAAGGGTGAGATAGACTATCCGTTGTGACTACTAGTGATGCATGAATTGCATCTATATATACATTGGAGTTTCCAATGATAATCACGCAGTCAAGGAGAGTGGTATTGCATCGAATTGGTCTTTGTAATCAACTTGGATTGCGCAGTGGAGGCAGGCTAGCAGGAGGGCAGAGATTGGTGCATGGATTTGCAGATTTCTTCTATGTTAGTGTGTGAAAATTGCATTGTACTGAGAGCTTGATGTACTAAGATTTGTATGATATTGTTACATGATCTCCATAATACATAATATATGATAGTTGGGGTTTTTAGCTTCAGGATTTCCCGTTAAACAACTGTGTTATGTGTGTTTTTATTGCTTCATGTGTTTTGCAATTGTTGATTAAATTTCCGCAAGAATTATAGTGGAAGGATTCTGTATTTTGCAAGAAGATAAATATTGTGAGATCAGGAGAGTCTGGATATATACATGCATATTGTATATAATTTCTACATGGTATCAGAGCCGTGTTAATTACTAGAGATTGCAATTGTGAAGCGGTGCTGAGTTTTGTGCTGGTGGAAAAATTCGAATTTGCTGCAGGAGTTTCTTGGTGCGACAGTTCAGTATACATTGAAATGTCTTTCAATGGGTTGCGGTTGGAGTATGCACTCGAGGGAAACTCTAACTAAATAGCCTGGAAGGACAGGATGGAGGCGTTGCTTGAAGATAATGGCTTGAAGGAATTCATCGAGAGAGATGTTCCTAAGCCCACTTCGGCGAATGCTTCAGTACTTGACGCATGGAAAAAGAAAGTATCAAGGGCGAGGAGGATTCTGTTGGAAGGTGTGAGAGACCATATTATCTCAAGCCTTCATGGGAAAGCCACTCCATATTCTATGTGGAAGGCTTTGACAGATTTGTTCCAAAGCAGAAGTGACTAGAGGAAGTTCGCACTTAAAGACAAGCTCAGAAAAATAAAAATGGAGAAGAACGACACTATTCCGGTATACTTGAAAAAGTTTGTCCAATGCAGGGATGAGCTTGGGAGTGTAGGAGTCAGTGTTGATGATGATGACTTGGTGAGCTTGGCTCTCCTTGGGCTTCCGAAGAGCTGGCATAGCTACGAAGACTCTGTCAATGGACAAGAGAAACTGCCGGGTTGGGAGCGACTTTGTCGGATCTTGTGTAGGAGGAGATAAGGCAAAGTACCAAGGATGGCTCTTCATCAAAGCATGATGATGAAGAGGATTGTGCTTTGGTTGCCAAGGAAAAGAAGAAGAAGGGGAAGAAATTCTATTCTATATCTGAGGCTGGTGAAGATGGCAAAGAGCATGACATGTCCAAAGTGAAGTGTTTTCACTGTCACGAGTTTGGACATATTTCCACAAATTGTCCAGATAAGAAGAAGAACAAGATGGCTACTGGAGTTGTAGCTGGTGAGGCTCTTGCCTCGCAATTTGAGCTTGAATTCTCATTGATCACATGCATGGTGTCTAGTGCATTGGGATCGGGGTGGTACTTTGATAGTGGTGCTTCCTTTCACATGACGGGAGATGTGAACCTTTTCAGTGACTTGGTGGAGAAAGATCTCCAGTTGCATGTTGAGTTGGGTGACAATGGACGATACAGTGCGACCGCCATTGGCACCATTACCTTTCAGAGGGCGTCAGGTAAACTCATTATTTTACAAGATGTTGTGCATGTTCCAGGTCTAAAGAAGAATTTAATCTTAGTCGCAATGTTAGAGGATAAAGGCTATGATGTTGTATTTAGTGAAGGAAAAGTTTTCCTTCGGCACAAAGCAACAAGGCAAGTCAAGAAGGTTGGGATTCGAGCTAGGAATCTCTACAGATTTGATGTAGATGGGATTTCTATGGAGCTTCCTACTGTTGAGAAGTGCGAGAAAGCCATGCAATTGACGCTTGAGAGGGAGTAGGATTTTCATGCAGGTAAGAGTGAACCTCAGGATGTGGAGCAACCACAAGATGAGGATCATGGAGTGGGAGAAACCACTCATGCAGATAAATTTCGTGCCAGATGGGCAGAGGGAGTGCATGCTGCTATACCACCAGGTGAGAGGTGGGGCGACATGCATGGGTAATCCCAAGAGGATATTTCTTGGCAGGATTCATTGAGATGGTGTGGATGTCATGAATTGAACCTGGCTACGAGGTGCCCATAGAGCAGCAGTAGCATGATCAGTTGGATTGATTCGGGCAGATCAAAGTGACAATGTCAGATACTGGAGCGTGGTTTAGAGTTGACAGCAAGTGCAGAGTACATGGGTGCAGAGTTCAATAGCGCAGTGGTTCCTGAAGACATGTGTAGTAGCTAAGAAAAATTTGAAGACTTTGATGATAGATGCATTAGATTGATTGAGTTGTTTGGAGTTTTTTAGTTTCAGAAGTGTTGCAGCAAGAGTTGCAGGGCGAATGCATGGAGTTGCATGTCGCATGCAAAGACAATCCTTTCTTGTTGAGAGGGAGTGTTGAATTTTTCAACAAGAAATAGTGAAGGAGGCATCCTGAAACATCATCCTTGATGCTAGTTGGAAAATAATCACCTAAACTAGGTGGGGCCCACACAGGCTATTTTTAGGTGTATGTCTATTTTTAGACATGGTGAGCATATTCTATATGTAGCAGGAGGCTATTTGTAGATGGTTGGTCAAATTTGAAAAATAGATAAAATTATATTTTTAGAAGATTGGGCGAAGTCTATTTATAGATCACCGATCTAAAAATATATGCATGTCGATTATTATTATCTCTTAATAATAATCAAACTCTAAACAACAACTTATTCTCTTGGAGCACTTTATTTCAGTATACAGATTTGGAAAATCAGTGGGTTGAAAGAATTACGCAATTCCTAAGGGTTTACTGGAGTTCATGCATGGAGGACTCAGTTAGAACTAAAGTGGAAAATTTATGACAGAGTTGGAAGAGTAGTTCATGGAGTTGTATTCAGTTTAACTCAGTTAGACTCAGTTGAGCTAGTTGTACCTAATCTAACTGAATGATACACTAGTGAGAGTGGAGTGAATTAATTAGTTAATTAATTCACAAATAATAACTCATTTATTAACTGAAAAATACAGCAGTTAACTACAATGCATGTCAGATCCAGTGGAGACCCAGTGCAAAGATAGGTGAAAGGGTGAGATAGATTATCTGTTGTGACTACTAGTGATGCATGAATTTCATCTATATATACATTAGAGTTTCCAATGATAATCACGCAGTCAAGGAGAGTGGGATTGCATCGAATTGGTCTTTTCAATCAACTTGGATTGCGCAGTGGAGGTAGGCTAGCAGGAGGGCAGATATTGGTGCATGGATTTGCAGATTTCTTCTATGTTAGTGTGTGACGATTGCATTGTACTGAGAGCTTGATGTACTAAGCTTTGTATGAGATTGTTACACGATCTCCATGATACATAATATATGATAGTTGGGGTTTTTAGCTTTAGGATTTCCCATTAAACAACTGTGTTATGTGTGTTTTTATTGCTTCATGTGTTTTGCAATTGTTGATTAAATTTCCTCAAGAATTATAGTGGAAGGTTTCTGTATTTTGCAAGAAGATAAATATTGTGAGATTAGGAGTGTCCGGATATATACATGCATATTGTATATCATTTCTATAGGGATATGTTTTTCATTTTGGTTCGGGAGCCATTTCATGGGCCTCCAAGAAGCACCTGATAGTATCATTGTCAATAGCAGAAGTTGAGTATGTTGTCGCAATAGCAGCAACATGTCAAGCAGTTTGGATGAGAAGGATGTTGTGGGATTTATGTCATGAAAAAAATGGAGCAACCACTATTTTCTGTGATAACAGTTCAATAATTGTACTATCAAAGAATTCTGTCTTTCACAAAAGGACAAAGCATATTGATGCCAAATATAATTTCATAAGAGAATTAGTTAACAATGGTGAAATTGTGTTGTAGCATTGCAGGCCAGAAGAACAATTTGCAGACATCTTCACAAATCCATTGGCACGTGAAAATTTGTTTATCTCAGATATTTTCTGGGAATGGTCAATGGCAGCAGTTGCAGTTAAGGGGGAGTGTTGGAAATTAATCTCAACCACTGCAGTAAATGAACTGGAAACAACCATACCTCAGTAAATGTTTTGCAGGTTGCAGATTTTGTGTGCAGAGAAGGACAAGTTCTGAGCAAAGGAAAATTACCCATTCTGCAATAGATTAAATAGTTAAAGTCAAATAGGAATTTAATGCATGGTTATTAAATGTGCATGGGCAAAAATTTAATCCGCAAGTTTTGTTTAGTTCACACAACTTCTGTAATGTTCAGAAAATAATGTCTGCCCATACTTTGTATTAAATTTGGTTTTTCATGAATTAAATGTCTTATATATATATGTTTTTAGATTTTACATGTAAGGTCAAGGGTGAGCAAAAAGAGTAGAGCGGAGGTGAAGAGAGTGTTGTGTAATGTGGCAGATGTAAGTCTGGAAAGACAAGTGGAGAAAATATAAGAAGTCTTGTTTTACTTGTGAAGGAGCCACAACCTCCATATGTTGATGTATTTCATGTGTTGAAGTTTTAATATAAAGTTTGGTTAGTTACAATATAGTTATGTAATTTTCACGTATTTGTTTTACCGCAACACTCTATTTTATTCTGTTTCACAGGGAGTAAAATTTATTGATTATATTTTCTCCTCTCTATAGTTGCGATTTTAATCTCCACCACTCTGTATTGAAAAGAGGATTTATATGATTTGATTTCCACAACTGTGTGGAATGGATTAAGTGAATTCCAAAACTCTATGTAAACTTCAGTAAATGTGTTGTCTTGGTTAAAGTAATTTCTGCAACTCTGTGTGAACTCCATTTGTTGAGGGAAAATAATTTCTTGTCTTTTAAAAATTTCAACACAAACTTCACTAGAAGTTATTGTGCTCTGTACCATGGAGTAGTTATACCTTGTGCTATGGGAGGAGACAGGTTAAAAAAAATCCAATCAGTGGCTTTTAGATGCCTCTAGATCCCCACTATTAAAACCATGCCAAACCTCAACAAGAAAAATTATTTGAAATTTTGAAATTTAATCCCTCTTGCATTATAGATTTGTGTTTTGAGAAGTCATTTTGATTTTTTTTAAAAGCCATGGAAAAATGATAATCATTTATAATTTTGTTGACATTGGTTATTTTAATTTATTTTTAAAATTGGTTGATCTTGTAAAACAGGTGTAGAAAAGAGGAAACATCTTGAATGGCGAAAGCGCTATAACATCATCAGGGAATCGTTCGTGGCCTTGTTTACCTCCATGAATATTCACACCTGAAAATCATTCACAGAGACATTAAACCAAACAACATTTTTCTCGGTGAGAAATTGAATCCCAAGATAGCAGACTTCGGGTTAGCAAGGCTGTTTCCGGAAAACGAGACTCATATCCAAACCAGAGTTGTTGCAGGAACATAGTAAGAAAAATTTCCCGTGACATTTATAGCTAGTTGTATTGAAATTTATTTTGTATGTTTATAATTAGTTTATTGTTGAATTTATCTCAATTGAAAATTTTAAAAATATTTGTTATTTGACTGAAGTAGCCAGATAAAATAATTAATCTAACCATAAAATTCCAAAATATTCTGGAAATACACTCTGAATAAAGCCTTTTCAAATTAGATTTTTTTGATAAACACTTAATTACTTACTGATTGAAATATACAACAGTTATATGGCGCCAGAGTATGTAATGAGTGGACAACTATCTATTAAAGTTGATGTCTATAGTTTTGGAGTTCTAATCCTTGAGATTGTGACTAGAAGAAAAAGCAAGGACACAAATTTTTCCCCAGAAATGCAAACCCTCTTAGAGTGGGTAAGATCCCATTTCATCATTTAGTGGTATTAGCAAGAATTGGATTGCCGTAACATAGAATTTAAGTGACCCTGCATTAACCTGTGGCATTACTATGCAGGCATGGATGTCATACAAGCAAGGGGATCTTCTGAATATGATTGATTTGACATTAGCTGAAACATGTCGGTAGGAGGAAGCTGTAAGATGCATTCACGTTGCCCTTCTCTGCAGTCAAGAGGATGCAGGCATCTGTTCCACAATCTCTAATGTTATACTCATGATTTCCATCTCTTATGTGACATTACCAATTCCAACGCATCCCAGATTCGTGAATAACAGTGAGAGCTATACCCTGCAGGTCTAGTAGTGGGTTCACGAGCCATCACCTGCATCGCACTACATTTTCATAACATCAAATTCCTAAAACCAATATATTTACAGTTATTGATAATATTCTTGAGATAAACTATGTGCAAGAGTATATTTCATGAGTATCATGCACATTACTATGCAATTTTATAATTTTATGTGAATATCTATGAAAAAGGAAATTTGCATGTCTTGTATATTTTTAAACTAAGTAATTTCTAGATGATTGTAGATTTTGTTAAACATGTAGATTTTACTCGTCAAATTTGTGATTTTGATGAATCACTGTTTGATTTTATAGACAAATTAAATCCAAAAATTTACTAATTTTTTTTTCAAAAATCTCACCTATAAACAACATTTTAATGTTTAATATTCACCTATACTTATTATTATTTTAAAATGACATTCTCTACCTAGGCCACAATCATAAATTTTTCAGTGTCATGTAATACCCCCAGATAAACAAATAATACCCCCAGATAAACAAAAGGAAAGATTACTGGAAATGTAGTTAGCATATACATGGTAGCAATTGTCCCAAAAATTGCAAGGAGACACCTAAAGGTTTTTTTAAATTGAAGAAATTGTACTTTAGTTTCCATAATCAAGAAAATATTAATTTATCTATTAAATTTAAGGTTTTTTAGGGTATTTTTTTTAATGTTTATAAAATTATATTTTTGGTTTCAAAATTTAAGTAAATGTTAATCTTGTCTTCAAATTTAATCTATTTATATTAACATTTTCCCTCTCAATATTAGGATATAGGCCCAATATTTATTTACAACATCAAGTTGTCAAAACATCTTATAAACTTACTTGTGGCCTGTACATATAAAAAAAATGGGACAATATAAAGATAGAGTTTATTTCAAACTTATGCTACTTATATAATTTAATGCCAATCATATGGGGCTATTTGACTCCATCTCATCTTATAGATTGTTAACAACCATACATTGAAAAATAAGAGCTCTAGCTTGATTTTATTAAAAATATGATAAGAAAAAAGGAAACAATTAACCAAATGCAGGAATATAACATATGTTAAATGGGAAATAAGGCTTGAGGGTACTAAGTTTCTCATAAAGCAACCATAAGTTCTTTCATATAAACTGAACATTCCTAGTCTGATTTAATGTAAGAAATTATGTTATTTTTACTTTAAATTGAGTTGAGTAGAGATGTTTGAATTAAAGTTGGACTCTAGCACACTTGTCTAGAATGCCTTTACAGTTCGGATTTGAAAAACTACAAAATTTCACGTGAAAACTATTTTTCAAAATGGGATAAATATATTCCTACCTTGTCCGCAACTTCATCTCTGATATTTCTTATTTACCACTGATTTAGAACCTCAAACAGATTTGAAACCATCCTCAAGGTTTAAGATCCAACAATGGCAATAAGAATCAAACATGTCTCTAGAACGAATTTTAATGCTAAAAGAACTAAGGGCCAAACACTTCACTTTTGGGAGTATTGACGGGCTGTAATGTACCACCAACAATTAGGGGGTCTCGGTGTGAAGTCCCAATTAGACCTCACACCGTTTGGGATAGGATCCCCATCCGGTATGTGGGTCCAACAACCACCATGAACGTTTCTGCTCTTGGATGTCAAATGAGAAGGTGTCAAGAATTAAATGCCCAAATCGTGAAACAAAATCAGCCCAAGATTGACAAACTATAGAAGACTACAAGGAAAAGACCCTCTAGCAGAGGTTATAAAGGAGGGTTTTAGCATTATATAATTGGCCAAAATTGTCAAAAAAACATTTTCTACAACATCCGTTTTTGGTAATGGAGGTTTTGACGGAGCTTCTAACGGAACTTCAACACATTGAACTAAAAAAAACTGGGCAACTGAAGGTTTTTATGAATGTTTTTCTCTTCAGTGCACGCATCATGTGTGAACTCACTGGTGTATTTTACATTGTATGAACCAGTATTGTAAATACACCTAGCACCAGGATGGAAAAAAATTTTCGGAAGCCCTGGAGCGTTTAGAAATGAACCGATGCGTGTCACCCACAAAGACGCACCGGGCCGATAGAAGGTGCATGCACTGACGACGTTAAGGTGTAAAAACGCATCGAGACGTTTAGGTGTTAAAACACACCGGGTTGTTAAGTTATAAAAACACACCAGCACGTTAAAGAAAAACCATACCAGTGCATGCAACGCCTATCCGCCCACTCGAGTGGTAGTCGTCAATAAAGCACATCGAGCACTAATTGGTATTGGTATTTGGTGCGGTGCCCATAACTCGTAGAAATGTACCGGTGCTTAGTATCATAAAAATGCACTAGTGCGCATTAACTAACACGCACTGATGTTCATTTTATATTTTTTAGAAACATCGACGTGTGATAGTGCAATTATTGTAATTTTTTAAAATTCATTATTCATCAAAAGTCAACACATATCTTATAACAATATTCATATCAATTAAATTTTTATTAGTGCATTTGAATGTGATGTTTGGATGAATTTGTTATATCATATCATCATATTTCACATCTCTTCATTATAATATTTAATCAGCCATATATTTAATCAGTGGTGTAACATTTCACAATGACAATGGAGAGCGGAATGGAATAAATTAAAACATATTTTATTATATGACACTCTTTGTCATACAAAATGGGACTGTTATTGGTATCCCTTTGTCTTTTAATTGGGACACTATGTCCATTGCATTAAACAAAATGTGTGATTTGACAGACAATATTTCAAAAAGGACAATGCCTTGCTTTGATATCCAAACATATTGATCATCATTTTTTGCTGGAACTGCTCTCACTTCTCAAGCTACTTCCATGAATTGGGTTGTTTGGAGGAATGTTTTGTCATTGTGTTGATTGTTTTCTTCTTCTTCAAGTTCTATCTACAAACATAAAAGTAATGTGTAATGAGTGTATATACATTGGTGAGAATAATGAAAATTGCAATATTAAATAATATGCATCAATGTAAATCGAAAAAAAATGTACCATAGCAAGAATTGACTCGTGAACTATACACATTTTTTCAAAGCCAAATTTCATGCCATCTTTCAACAATTCATTTTTTGGCGCAGTTCCATACTTTGTTTCCTGCGAGTTGTATACCCCATAAAAAATCATAGATTTAATATAAAATATTTTTTTTGTTCTATTAATTATAGATGAAGCTAAGTAAAACAATATAGATGCTTATAAATTCCACAATTAATTTCTGATATGCCAACATATACTGACAACCCATATTTAACCTAATGTCAATCAATTCTTCTGATGGTTCTTCTTTGTATGTTAGCACCTATTTGAAAACATTCAATGTTGATTGTTGTAAAACAACTTAAAATATACAAAAATGAAATATAGTTAAGTTGTTATAAGGAAGTAAAAATTACTCACAAACATAGATATCAACCCTTTTCTTCCTTGTCGACTTGCTTTATGTGTTGAATGGGTTCCATTTTCTTTTCTTTTCTGCAAGAAAATAATTGAAAATTAATTTTTAATACTAAATTATTTATTTTTTGTACCTAATCTAAAAAAATGAATAATTACATATTATATTTGAAGCACGTTGTTGTTGAGATGGTGATACAGATTTATTCAGGAACACAATGAAATACAAAAATACACATAAAAGTAGAGATGCAGCAGAAATAAAACTTCATTTCATTAATGACAAATCACTGGAATATGCTTACAGAAAAAATGGAAATAAACTTGCTAGGGCACTAGTAGCTTATCTCTGAGAAGAGACGTGGCGACTATATGCCTCTGAACTGTGTTACAATGAGGCTCGAGGGCCTATTTATTATTGAGAAATAATGGAAAACCCTAAATCTAACCCTAGGAGATGAAGTGCCAAAACTAGGGGCCCCATTTGGGTAAATTGGTACATCAACCTTCCCAGGGATGTAACTTTGGCATATGATCTTCGTTTGATGCACACAATACCTCGCTAGAAAGATCTATTTGACACCTACAACTTTTGATGTGAGAAAAATCAAAGGATCTACCATGTTACTCTCGATTTTTCCAAAAAAACATCGTTTAGGGCCTCAAAACGGCTCCAGAAGTTCAAGACCTGAAAAACTGCTAAAAATAGTAAATTGTGCTACAATTAAGGAAACTGAAAAACTAAAATAAGAAATGGTGGGGCCCCAAGTGGAATAAGTGGGTGGCCACCAATATCCACCTGGACCATTCCTCCCCACTTAAGAAGCAGTGGTCCCCATTGTGTTGAGTTCCTCCATGAGATGAGAAAACTTCTGCTGAACTTGGTCCCTGGTGAACCATTTGCTTTGGTGCAGGAGTTGGCCAGCTTTGACAACCCGATACAGTTGATCTTCTACTAGCGAGTGTTCTTGATTTGCATGTCCATGATATGATTTGTGGTGGCTTGTTCCATGAAATCTGGGTTTAACTCTGTTGGTGTGAGTTGTTCTGCAATGTTGGAGGTGTCCAGTAGAGGTGGGAAGTAGGGCCGAAGGTAGTCTACATTGAACACTAGGTGCAGACCAAGGAATGGTGGAATACTGAGATCAAATGCATTGGCCCCTATAGCCTTGGTGATGGTGTACGACCCATATTGGAGCGGGCAAAGCTTGTGTTGGGGTCTAGCGAGGCGCTCCTTCTACAAATGTAGCCACACTTTGTCGCCCACCTGGAAGTTGTGTGGCACCCGATGTTGATCATGTCGTTGCTTTGACTTAGCATTGGCTCTGTCCAATATTTCATGAACCTGTTGACAGATGTGCTACATGCGATTAATCATTAGGGGAATTTTGAGGTCTAAAATGGGCCTCCTAAGGAAAATGTACAATTAAAATTCACTTTATGAGAACCAATCACATTTTAGGGGATGACATCATCCCTAATGGTTGAGGTGGAATTACTTGAGTTAAAGGTACTTACTTGTCACATTCTCAATGGTGGATAAAAACTCATCGTTAACCATGGTAGTGCTCTAAGTACTTTTAAAGTCAAAGTAAAGTACTCATAATAAATGTCATTTCACACCTTTTGAATAGAAATATATTATTGTCATTTCATATATCTTGAAAGAAACAATGCATATCCCTATACATTTGTTGTATTATATTATATTATTTTTATATAGTATATTAATTACATGTTATTATACAATTTAAATTATATAAATTTTAATTAATAGCATATAATATAATTAAGAATTTATAAATTTATATTTAAATATTTTATTTTAAGTTATTTAAGTGCAAAGGACAAATGCATTAATTGTTCAATGATAATGACTTTTTCTTGAAAAGCTCATTCTTATTTATAGTCACATCAATAAAAAAAAAATTATTAATTTTATTTTGGTACAAATTTTGAATTGAATTTAACTATGGTTACATGGATTGTGGTGCAAAAAGTGAATTGCAAATTCATAAATATTATTTTATTGGTTTAGCTATTGTTTTATTATTTCCTTAGGAGGCCCATTTTAGACCTCAAAATTCCTCTAATGGAAGTTGTTCACCTTGTTCGGTTCAGATTAGACATGAACCGAATCGGCTTGAGTAGCCGCAAATGGCATGGCTACGTTAATGGGACATAGTGGCTGGAATCCCATACCAACCTGAAAGGGGTTGTGGATGATTGAGCTGTGGAGAGCCCAATTATAACTGTGTTGTACATAGGGAAGGCTATCATCCCATGTGCGTGGATGCTTGTAATTGTACATGCGCAGAATGTGTACAATCATCCTGTTGACGGCCTCTATCTGGCCATCAGTTTGGCGATGGAAATTTGTGGACTTGGTGAGCTTGGTGTGCAGAATTGACCAAAGGTTGGACCAAAATGTGCTGAGGAACTTGCTATCCTAGTCTGAGATGATAGACTGTGAGATCCAAAAGTGCACCCACACTTGTTCAAAGAAGAGTTTAGCAGTGGCTTCTGCTGTGATATTCTTCATTAGGGGAATTTCAAGGTCTAAAATGGGCCTCCTAAGAAAAATGTACAACAAAAATAAAATTTATAAGAACTAATAGGATTCAAGATGATTATGTCAACCATGGGGGATGATTCACCATTTTTTAAGTAAAAGGGTAAAAATATTAAAATAAAATAAAATAATAAAAACTACTTTTTCAACTTATCTCCCAAAGTTTTTACTCAAATTTCGAGTGGGATTACTCGTTGGATGCAAAATTTAATTCCTGATCCAAGGACCACCCACGTTGCATGCTTTTGATGGACCCTGCTACAAGAAAAATGAGAAATACATAAAAAACGTGATTACAATCACGTTTTTCATGTATTTCTCATTTTTCTTGTAGCAGGACCCATAGAAAGCATGTGACATGGGTACTCCTTGGATGAAGAATTAAATTTCGCACCTAATGAGCACTTCCACTCAAAATTTGAGTAAACACTTTGGGAGATAAGTTGAAAATACGAGTTGAAAAAGTAGTTTTTCCTTTTTCCCTCTAAAATTTGATGATGTAATAAAATATTATTTTATTATTTCCACTATTATTTTATAATTTCCTTAGGAGGCTGATTTTAGACCTCAAACTTTCCCTAATGCTTGAAGGCTACCATAATGGCCATCTTCGAGAATCTGTCGATGACTATGAAAACACAGTCATTTCCATGCTTAGCAGAAGGAATGTCCGACATGTAATCCATGGAGATGGATTCCCAAGGTCGACTCGGGGTAGGTAGCGGAGTGTAGATGCCTTGCTTCTTGATGATCGGTTTGGAAATAGTGCAAGCAGTGTAGGGTTTGATGTACTTCCCAACATCCCGTCGAAGTTTCGGCCAATAGAAATACTTCTACAGTACTGCCACTATTTTTTCGCCCTCGAAATGCCTAGTGACCTGACTGTAGTGCGCTTCCCAAATCATCTTGGTACGCTCGCTTGAAGGAACACAAAGGTGTCTCAGGTGACATAACAGTGCATCCTAGAGGTGAAAATTTGGAACTTCCGTACCCTCCAAGAGTGTCATGTATTGGTGGCCAAATTCTAGATCACTCTTGTAGAGAAGAGGCCAATCAAAAGTCTCGTGCCCACAAGAGTTGAGAATGGTGGTTAGCACCACGATCGGTGGTTGGTTGAGGTAGTCTGCAACATTATTGGTGTTGCCCTTCTTGTACTTTATGTTCAAATGAAACTGTTGCAGATATGTGGACCACTTATGATGGTGATCGTTTTGCAACTTCCATTGCATTTGTATGAACTGCAGGGGTCAATGGTCTGTGTGGATGACCGTTTCCTTACCCAAAATGTAATTCTTCCATTGTCGGCAATCCTGCACAATGGAGTCCATTTCTTTGTCATAAGTGGGATATTTTCTGACTATGTCAGACAATGTCTCACTGTGATATGCCACTAGGTGCCCCTATTGAGTAAGAACTGCCTCGATAACATAGTCAGAGGCATTTTTCTTGATCTCAAATGGTTGTTGCAAGTCTGGTAATGTGAGCACCGAGGCAGAGCATAGACGATGCTTCAATTCTGTGAACGCCTTTTGTTGAGATTCCGACCAAAATAATTTTTCTTTTTCTCCTCCCTTGGTGACTTGACTCAAGGGCCAAGTGATATGAGAGAATCCCAACATGAACCTGCAGTAGAAATTAGCAAGACCCAGAAAGTTGTGAAGCTCTGTTAGAGTGGTTGGGGCCGGCCAATCCCAAATGAATTGGATCATGGTTGGATCCACATGCACCCCTCGCTCATCAATAATGTATCCCAGATACTAAACCTTGGTCATGCCAAAAGTGTATTTTTCCAAATAGGCACACAACTTGTGTTGCCACAGTGTTTGGAGGACCTGTCAAATGTGGTGGAGGTGCTCTTCCCAAGTCTGGCTGAAGATCAGGATTTCATCCAGGTACACTACTACAGATGAGTTGGTGAATGGCCACAAGATGTCATCCATAAGCCTCATGAAGGTTACACGAGCATTTGTCAACCAAAACGTCATGTCCAACCATTCGAAAATTCCCTCCTTGGCTTTGAAGGCAGTATTCCACACATCAGAGGGTTCGATTGGTACCTGGTGATACCCGGACTTCAAGTCGATCTTGCTGAAATATTTAGCCCCTTTGAGTTGGTCCAGAAGGTCATCAATCTGTGGGATCGGGTACCTATTCCATACAGTGATCCTGTTTAGTGCCCGATAGTCAATACAGAGTCTCCAAGACCCATCCTTCTTCTGTGCCAACACAATTGGGCTCCCACAGGGCGATGAACTTGGCCGGATGTGACCTTTCTGTAGCAGCTCCTGAATCTGCCTCTTGATTTCATTGTTCTCCAGAACAGAGCACCGATAGATTGGTCCATTGTTAAGTGGTGCACCTAGGATCAGATCTATGGGGTGCTTGACCTGACAGTGCAGAGGCACCCCTATGGGTGAGGTGAAGATGTCCCTGTACTCCTTCATGAACTTGTTTATTTTTTGTTGTCATGCAGAGGAGCCTTGTCTGGAGGTCGTGACCATAATATTATTCGTACCTTGAGGGCAGATCATCAGGAAAACAAATTTCCCGATTTTGGAAATGAGCTTACTACATTGTTTTGCAGTAACCAAAGAGATAGCAACATGTGGTGGTACCTCTCGTATCCTATACAACTTATTGCCCAAATTACCAATAACAACCCGAGGCTGGGACTCATACACAGCATGTCGCTTCCACAAGTATGGTCGGGCTAATAATACATCACAAACATCAAGAGGAGCAATGCCACATAATACCTCATCCATGAAGGGCTTGATGTTGGAAGTTGGTACTACTCGCTAACGTGGAGATCCCATCCTTGGTGAAGGCACCTAATGGTGTACGGTTGTGGGTGTGTTGTGGTCGGCAAGCCCAACCGCTTCATGAACTATACTAAAATGAGGTTCTTTTGGCTCCCACTGTCGACAATGAACTGTAGTGGGGAACCCTTTACCCAAATCAAGGAGTGGAAGAGATGCTCCTCCTCCTCTGGATCTTTCGGTTCCTCCTTATGGATTTTCGTGGTGGCAACGGTGGTGTTGGACTTCGCATTGATAATATGCTTCACTTTCTCATTTCCCTTGTCAATTTTTGATTCAGAGTCGGAGCATGCATCTGATTCTGAAACCTTCATCTCAGCCACTAGTGACTTCTTGGTCCGACACTCACTTGTGTTATGAGTGGAGCTCTTATGGAAATCACACCACTTCCCCGTGTCCTTCTTTGGCTTCGCAGTGTTTTTCTTTGCTTGTATATTTGGCGGGTTGTCTTGGCTTTGTCCCTTGTTCTGCGGTTTTGGGGCACCTTTCCCTTGCTTTTGATTCGTAGATCCAAAGTCTCGCTTCTTCTGTTTGAATTTCTGCTCAATCTTGTCAGCATACCAGTATGTCATACCAAGAGAGGAGATGCCGAGGAACTCCATTTCCTCCTGAATGTACCTATGCAAACAACTACGATACTTCAGCACCAAATTTTTCTTCGAATCTTTGATACCCAACTATATGTGTAGGGTATGGAACAGATTCATCAACTCATGCACATCTTGATTCCTCCACTGCCACAATGTAGTCCATTGTATGTACTTGTCCTCATAACTCCCCACAGGATAATATTGTTCCTTGATGGCTTTTCGGAAATAATTCCAAGTGGGTACAGAAGAGAACATAGAGGGTTCCCCCTCGTCATTTTTCTCACAGTAGGTTTCCTACCAGTACTTGAATAGGGGATGACTTTTAGGAGTGCAAAAATAATCTTCTCCCGATCGGAAAAGTCATGAACCGAGAAATATCCTTCTAATATATTCAACCATCTATCTACGACGCCTGCATCTATTTGGCCCTCAAATATGGGAATGTCAAAGTCTACTTGTACCTTAAAAGGAGTGGCGCCTCCAGAGTGACTGCTGGATGTAGACATGCCACCGATGGGCAGTCAGTGAAGGATATGGGAAAATTTATCCATCGTCACATTCCTTTGTTTCTCAAGGGCCTTCTTGAGCAATATTTTGATAGGATCTCCTGCTCCCACATCTTTTTTTTCTTCCCCCATGGGCGGTCGTTGGGGTTTGCGAGGCTGATCTTGCAAAGGTTCAACCAGACCGAGCCCTAAATCCTTATACCCCAACCTCGTTGGGGACATGCAAAGAAGGATCGAGAAAGAGAAGACCACTCTAATACCACTAATCTGGATTTATGCAGGAACACATTAAAATACATAAATACACATAAAAGCAGAGATACGGCAGAAATAAGACTTCATTTAATTAATAACAAATAACTAGAATATGCTTACAAACACAATGTAAATAAACTAGCTAGGGCGCTGGTATCTTACCTCTATGAAGATATGTGGCAGCTACAGGCCTCTGAAATGTGTTACAATGAGGCTCGAGGGCTATTTATTATTTAGAAAAAATGGAAAGCCCTAAACATCCAAAAACCTAACCCTAGGAGATGAAGCACCAAAACTAGGGACCCCGTTAGGGTAAATTGGTACATCAATCTTCCCGGGGACGTAACTTTGGCATACAATCTCTGTTTGACGTGCACAATACCTCGTTAGAAAGATCTATGCAAAGAATACAACTTTGGATGTGAACAAAAATGAAGGAACTTCCATGTTGCTCCCATTTTTTTCCAAAAAACGTCGTTTAGGGCCTCAAAACGATTGCGGAAATTAAGGACCTAGAAAACTGCTAAAAATAGTAAATTGTTCTACAATTAAGGAAACTAAAAAACTGAAAGAAGAAATGGTGAGGCCCCAAGTGGAATAGGCGGGTGGTCACCAATATCCACCTGGATCAGATGGCTCCTTGTGCGATGCAATTATGTCCATTTCTTTTACCATCTCCTTGTACACCTTTTTGAACATTCCTACTAACATATTTCTGATATCAGCTCGTTCATCCTTTGAGATTTTCATAATATTCCTGAAAATGTAACATGGAAATAAACTATTTAATTTTTATATTGATATATGAAAACTAAATATAACAAAAGTGATATTTATAAATGATTTCTTTGTAGTAATATATACATATAATTCTGGAAAAACATTTAAAGGAATGTTACTTTTTCAATCCTTCTTTTTTGTTGTTGTATTTTTGCTATTAAAAGTCTGAATATTACTTTTCAATTTTGTAGTTTAAATAAAATTTAGTTTTTGGAATCATTGGATGTATTTTTGTATTGTAAGTGGAAATAACTTCTATACATTCGTTCCACTAGATCCCTCAAATTTTTGTAAAAGTTTTTCTTGCTTTCGTTAACCTCCAGTGCCACTCTAGATGAGTTAACACTATAAGAAAAAGACCCTCTACATAGGTTATAAAGGAGGTTTTTAGTGTTATAAAATTGGCCAAAATTGTTAAAATTTTTTTTGCTACAACATCCGTTTATGGTTACGAAGGTTTTGGCGGAGCGTTTAACGGAAATTCAACACAACTAAAAAAAAATGGGCAATCAAAGGTTATTACAAATGTTTTTGTCATCGGTGCGCTACTATGGATTGAATGCATCGGTGCGTACATATAGAAGGTGTCCTGGGGCGGTCGAAGGAAAATGCACTAGGCTGTTAAGGTATAAAACCGCATCGGGCGTAGTGTTGGTGATAGAATGCATGGGGCCATTCTAATTGGTCTTGGGATTTGTGCAGTGCCCATAGGTCGTATCAACGCACCAGTGCGTAGACGTATAGAAACGCACCGCACCAGTGCGCAGTATCACAGAAAGGCACCGAGATTTATAATTGGTATCAGTATTCGTGCAGTGCCCATAGGTCGTACAAATGCACCGGTGCTTATAGACACATAAATGCCCCGGTGCACAGTATCACACAAACGCACTGAGATTTATAATTGGTATTGGTATTTGTGCGATGCCCATAGGTCGTAAAACGACGCTGTTGCGTATAGACACATAAATGCACCGGTGCATCGTACCGCACAAACACACCGATATTTTTAATTGATTTTGGTGCTTTTTTGGTTCTCATACGTCGTAGAAATGCACCGATGTGATTCTTAATACAAACGCACTAGTGTATAGTTACTGACACGCACCGGTTTTCATTTTGTATTTTTTAGAAACACCGACCTATGACAGTGCAATTATTGTGATTGTTTTAAATTCATTATTCATCAAAAGTCGACACATCTTATACAAATATTCATATTAATTAAATTCTTATTAAAGCATTTGAACGTGATGTTTGGATTAATTTGTTATATCATATCATAATTATTGTGGTTTTTAAAAATTTATTATTCATCAAAAGTCAACACATATATATCTCATAACAATATTCATATGAATTAATTTTTTATTAGTGCATTTGAGAACGACAATGGAGAACACAATAGAGACAATGGAGAATGCAATAGAATAAATTAAAACATATTTAATGATATATAATATATATGAATAAGAAAATATTTATCATACAAAATGGGACAGTTATTGGTATCACTTTGTCTTTCAATTGGGACATTATGTCAATTACATTAAACAAAATGTCAGATTTCACAGGCATATTTCAAAAAGTACAACGCCTTGCTTGATATCCAAACATAGTGATCATCATTCTTTGCTTGAACTACTGTCACTCCTAAAGTTACTTCCATGACTTGGGGTTATTTTCAGGAATGTTTTGTTCATGGTGTTGATTGTTTTCTTCTTCTTCACCTTCCATCTATAAACATAAAAATAAACTGAAATGAGTGTATATACATTGGTGAGAATAATGAAAATTGCAATATTAAATAATATACATCAATGTAAATTGAAAAGAAAAATGACGTACCATAGCAACAATTGACTCATAAACTATACACAATCTTTCAAAACCATGTACCATGCCATCTTTCAAAATTTCATCTGTTGGCGTAGTTCCATACTTTGTTTCCTGCAAGTTTTATGCCCCATAGAAAATCATATATTTAATATAAAAGATGTTTTTTTCTATTAATTATAGATGGAGCTAAGTAAAACAAGATCAAAAGATGCTTACAAATTCCACAATTAATTTCTGATATGCCAACATATACTCACAACCCATGTTTAACCGAATTTCAATCAATTCGTTTGATGGTTCTTCTTTGTATGTTAACACCTGTTTGAAGACATTCAATGATGATTTTGTAAAATAACTTAAAAAATACAAAAATGAAATCTATTTAAGTTGTTATAAGGAAGTAACAACTACTCACAAACTTAGATATCAACCCTTTTCTTCCTTGTCATCCTGTTTTATGTGCTGAATGGGTTCCATTTTCTTTTCTTTTCTGCAAGAAAATTCTTGAGAATTCATATTTAATGCTAAATTGTTTATTTATTGTACCTAATGATAGAAAAATTCAATGATTACATATTACATTTGAAGCACATTGTTGTTGAGATGGCTCCTCCTACGATGCAATTTTGTCCATTTCTTTGACCATCTCCTTGTACACCTTTTTGGACATTCCTACTGGCATATTTATGATATCAGTGCTTTCATCTTTTGAGATTTTCATAATCTTCCTGAAAATGTAACATGATAGTAAAATATTTAATTTTTATATTGATATCTGAAAAGTAAATATAATAAAAGTGATATTTATAAATAATTCTAGACAAACATTTAAAGGAATATTAATTTTTCATTCTTCCTTTTTTGTTGTTGTATGTTTTTGCTATTAAAAGTCTGACATGTCTCATTGACCAATTCTCTGGAAACTCTTCCTGTAGTTGAGATAAAATTTGGTTCTTGGAATCATTAGATTGCTTTGTATTGTAATTGGAAAGAACATCTATACATTCGTTCCACTAGATCCCTCAAACTTTTGTAAAAAATTTTCCCCCTTTCGTTAACTTCCAGCACCACTCCAGATGAGCTAAGGAGCAATTCATTTTCATTTGCATTTTCTATTTTTTTTCTTTTCTTAAAACAACATTCCTTTTCTGAGTTGTTGGTCCCTGTAGAACATTAAACAGATGTGAATTAATAGACTGTTTGACACATGTTATCTAAAAATTTTAAGTATATTATTAATGATAATTTAAAAAAGAAACTCATATTGGATCGATAATATTTTTTCATTCACCTGATTCATCCTTTTGCAATTTTTCCATCAAGATTTTACGCTCTTCTGGTCCTAGATCAGAAATAATCTTATCAAGCTTTGTCATTTTGTGGCTCTACATGATACACAGTAAATAATACATATTAGTTAAACTTACATATAGTTCAAAAATAATATTTTTTATAAAGAATTTACAAAGAACTTGTTTTTTTTTTATTTTCTTGATGTGTTATCAATATTTTTGTTACTTGATTTCTTGTCAGTAATTTCTTTATCAATCTGAAACCTGTACCATATCATTTATTAATATATTTATAAATAAATTCTCAACTTTTCAAGTAAAAAATAAATCTCAAGACACCGGTGCGCCTTTCTTGATGTACGCACCGCCACCGGTGCGTGGGGGTATTATCAACGCACCACAAAACAGTATAATAGACTGTATAGTGTGTGGGGTATTATAAACGCACCACACAAACAGTGTAATAGACCGTATGGTGCTATCCTTGTAACATGGAGCACTAGTGCCCTATTTAAGATATGGCGCACTGATTTAAAAAAATTGTCTTCAAATTTTTTATTACACAGTACTTGCGCAGTGCGCTAGGTTACGTAGGGCGCACCGATAAAAAAAAAATCCATTTTTTCCAAAAATTCAGGCAATGGCCGAATGGATTGGGATCCGACTATGCAAGTCATCCTGTGGGTTGAATGTCAATCTAAAATGAAAAGCCCTAATTCTGAAATCACAGAAACAGGGAGAAGAAAGGGAAAAAACAAAAAAATGAAGGGCTTAGGGTAAAAATGGATAAAACTAAAGAAAAAGTAAAAAAACTCTAGAAAAAGTAAAAAAAATAATCAAATTTAATCACGAGATAGTTTGAAATTATATGATACATGGTTTGAATCACGAGAGGTTTGATTTTTGATTGTTTGAATGCATCTGTTTGAACGTATTTCGCTGCTCCACAGTGCCCTCATGCTCTCTTGCTCCAGGTATATCTCCTGCAAATATCCGGCTGAAAATTTTAGAAAAAATAGTGAAATAATGAAAATTGTTTAGTATTTAAAGAATTATTTTATGAAATTAGATTTTCGAAAATATTTTGCCACCCATTTTTCAATTTGCTACTTTTTTTTTTCACTTAAAGAAAATAGAGTTGCGCTTTTTTTATTTGCGTTTATTCGTCACCGGTGCATCACTTAATAGAACCGCACGCGTCACTTAATAGAACCGCACCGGTGCATCGTTTTGTAACATCGACACCGGTGTGGTTATATGTACAGTAGCACCGATTTGCGGTTAAGGCACCGAAATTACTTTTAGGTGTGTACACCAAAATTTAGTGAACTCCAACCATAGAAATTGAGAATTATAATTTTGTTTATTCTTGAGAATTAGAATTAGAATTAGAATTAAGAATTGGGATTGGATAAATTCTTGATGGAAATAGCTATTCTTCCAATGAATTTTGTTTATTGCAGGAGGTCCCCACTGATTATGTGGAGAGAATTCAATGTGGGGCATGTGAAGATGCAATACTATAGGGCCCAAGTGGGCAATTTTCGCATGTGAACCTATTATAATTGGCACTTAACTATTTGCAACCAATATGTTTTAGAATATAATCTGCAGATAGACGAATGGCCTCCCAACAATTAGTACATATAATCTACAGAAGGGTAATGTTTTGGGAGTAATGACAATGAGTCCTTCATTCTAGATTTGTTAGCAGAAGAAGACTGATTTTCGACTAGACGATGCAATTATTACATGTGGAGGAAATGGTTTCCCATAGAAAATGAGTATAGGGTTGAGTAGAGGAAAGACATTGCAAAATAGGCTATTAGATTAGTTTTTCCAATGGGAAACTGATTTGCAGGTGGAAATATGGTAGCTGTAGGTATCTATGCTTTTATTCCCATAGAAATGGTCATTGGATTTCCATTTATAATACAAGCATACTTTTTACTGTTTTCATCCACAGGACCACAGCTCAGACAACTTAAAGATGCCATTCAGGTTTAGTTGAAAGCCGAAGATGTGATTTTATGCAACGTCAGCTTTGCCAGTAAAATTTTATGTAAGCCAACCGAAGCTCGGACAATACTCCTAGCTTCTTTCAAACGCATTCTAGAGAATCTTCCCCTTCATGGGACCTACCAGCCTGATCAAAAATGTCAATTTATCTCTCTCTGATGTCCTTAAGGGAATGAGAATCCTTCCCTTCATGGTGCGTCTTGGATTTATCAACTGCCTCGACTGATCTTTCTCTTCCATCAAATTTGCTCTCCATTTCTCCGTCATGGGACCTCTTAACCCTATCGTCGGCCTCAACCGAATGCTCTCTGCCAGTCTCAACCTGTACTCCTTTGGTACTTTGTCAAGCTCTGTAGCCGTTTGCATCCCTGTAAGTGTCTTTGTCCGTCTTTCTGTTTGAATCACTCATTTTCTCTCCTATAAAATTCTCAGCCGAAATTCGAACTCTCATCTTTTCAAACCCTCATCTCCTTAGAAAAATTCTTGCCCACGATTCGAACCCTCCGCTACTCCAATACTGCACTTTATAGAATAACTCTGTTCCGGTGCCCGCTGTTTTATAGGCGCACTGGGGCGGTTTGTAAGATCGAGGTTTTTGTTTTGGCGCGGTGTTTTATGACGCACCAGTGTGGGAGCGTTCTAAAGCACTGGTGCGTCAAATTAATAAGAAGAACCGGTGCGTGTTATGATGATAAGCACACCAGACTGTATAAAGTTCTTTTTTTAAGTAAGATCATAATAAAATAATGATAATTCTAAAGTACATGAATTTATTTGCATTATTTTCTAAACTTTATTATGTTACAAAAATTCATATTATTCTATATTTATTATTTTACAATTATTTACAAATTTACAAATTTAAATATTTTAATAAAATCATTTCACATTAATACAATTAAAATTTTCACATTAATACAACTAAAATTTTACAAATATTTTACATACGGTTACAATTAAAATTACAATTACAATTATAATTAGAATTAGAATTAGAATTTTACAATTTCACATACAATTACGATTAGAATTAGAATTACAATTTTAATTTTACATACAATTACAAATTTTACATAAAATTAGAATTAGAATTAGAATTTTACAATTTGTCATATATACAATTACAATTATAATTACAATTACAATCATTTCACAATAAATTAGATATTACAATTACAATTAAAATTTTACATTAAACATCTTACATAAAATTACAATTAAAATTATAATTATAATTAGAATTAGAATTACAATTACAATTTTACAATTTCACATACAATTACGATTAGAATTAGAATTAGAATTTTATATACAATTACATTTACAATTACAATCATTTCACAGTAATACTATTAAAATTCTACAAATATTTTAAAATATACAATTAGAATTACATTTACAATTACAATTACAATTTTACAAATATTTTACATAAAATTACAATTAAAATTACAATTACAAATACAATTACAATTTTAGAATTTTACATACAATTAGAATTACAATTACAATTTTACAATTTGTCATATATACAATTACAATTAAAATTACAATTACAATCATTTCACAATAAATTAAATATAACAATTACAATTAAAATTTTACATTAAATATTTTACATACAATTACAGTTAAAATTACAATTACATATACAAACTAAAAAACACATTCAAACATCAAATTAACATTATATATTAACATCATCACAACACAAACATCAAATATACATCTCATGTGAAATAACTCATGCTATCACATACACATCTATCTGCAAGCTAAACATTAAATGAACATATCTAACATGACCTAACAATATACACATCATGATGATCACCAACATGTAAATTAAGTACAACTGCAACATGAACATATAATACATGGACCATATATATATATAATTGAATAATGTTAAAAATATACAACTGTAATATAAATGTCATGGATCAACTCGTGGTAGTACAACATCAATAGCAATACTAGTGGAGGCTTGCTCAGTCAATGGTGCAGCCTCGACGGTTGATGGTCGAGCCTGCTCATGATCATGACTAGTACTGATGGATGGATCAGCGGGTGGCAGTACAACATCAATATAAGCAGTACTACTGGAGGCATGCTCAGTCAATGGTGTAGCCTCGACACTTGATGGTCCAACCTGCTCATGATCATGACTAGTATTGATGGATGCTGCAGGCTGTTGATGACTAGACGTGGCCGATGGTCCAGCCTCATCTCCATGATGATTGCTAGATGCTAGTGGAGCCTCATGCTCATTAGGTGCAATGCGAGGTGAACGATCATGAGATGAGTCACTGCTCGCAGACTGTCCATCACGTCTTGTGGCTTGACCATGCCTATAACGTGCAACAATCCTCATCAGCCGCGTAACAACTGTCGTAGCTCTTACAACATGCCGCTTCAGGTTGTACATGTCACGCAACATGCCTCTCCACATCCGTATTAGCCTATCATCGACCTGTATGTCTCTGTAATGAGCGGGCCTGATGCTCGCCTCAACAATAAATGCATTGATTTGGTCGCTCAACTCCATCTTGTATCGAGTATTAGGTCGACTGTGCCTAGCAAAAGGCAGTACTGGCACACTAGCATGAGGAGCATATCTCTCTCCACTGGCCTCCTGATCATGATCCTCAACATCTGCCATGTCCTGATCGTCATCAGGATCCACACCTGGATCATGTGGTGGTTCCGGCATCTCCTCGCCATCAAAAGAGTCAATGTATGTAAAAAATATACAAGTACACAACAATAATTAGACAATTTCATTACACAATTTAATAAAAACAAGTTAAAGAACATGTTAGAATAAATATAAATAAAATAGTAATATTACCTCTATTATCTGGCAGCTCATCATCTGTGAAGAGGATGTTGGCACACCCTCGCCAATGCAATCCAGCATAAAGACATGGGACCATAATGAAGGGATGCAGCTCGTCAACACTGGCTAGTAAGTCCAGGGCATCATGCGATATCCTGGCTGGAACATAGTTTCTCCCATCTTGGGCATCATCTTCCCCCACATGTGCATCTGGGCCTCCAACATCAGCCTACGAGGGTGTCGAACGAAAGCAGGCCTCATATATGGAAACCTCTCAAAAAATAAACAAAAAAACTCTAAAGAAAAAGGGAATTTGACCCTCCCTTGTGCATGAGCACGACATCTATCTAAGGCCATACAAAACTGCCGCAAAAAAATGGTAGACCACCTGAAAAGTTGTGGCTCTTGTACTAAAGAATCAACATAATATAGAGGCGGGAAACTAATGCGTTTCCTGTCACTGGTGTTGTGTGAAATGGTTGAAATGGGAAGTGAGAGGCACTGCACATCTTGTCTAGCAAATACACCAATACATAGCTGACCTCCAGGGACCTGAAACTTTGAAGGAGACAATACATCTGCTCTACTAACTGAATCCTTGCTACACAACCAGCTAGAACCTCTGGGAACGAGGGAAAACCCACCCCTCCCCTCGATAGCCCTGTAATGAAATAAATATCCTCCTCAGTGGGTGTGTGCCACTGGTCAGGACCAACCTGGAAAGCCTATTGGTGGGCATTCCACCTACGGATAAGATGTCTCAAAAAGGCACTATGGGCCTTTAGGGAAGTAGCCTCCTCATAGAACTTGAGGAGGCCTACCTGCCTTAGGAGCCAATGGGTATCTTCTGTAATAGGGCGAGGGTACACATCTCTCTCCCTCTCTCGTGCCTCCCACTGGAGAAACATGTCATACTGCTCCGCCTATTGTTGCTGTTGTTCTTCCTCTTCTCTCTGAATCATTGACATATTAAATATTTTTTTTTATTAAATAAGACATGTATTTAGGAATATACATATATAAATTTTTTTGGAAAAAAAAACAGACCAGTCGGTGCGCCACAAAAACAGTCATGCACTGGTTCTGGTGCGACTGTTTTTTGTAGAGCACTGGAGGTGGTGCCCCAGATGACATAAATGCACCGTATGCGATGCACCTAAAACCTTTTCAAGCCCTGTTGACTATATCTAGTTTCAGAAGAGTGGTGCACTGACTAAAATATATGCCCTGACGCGTATAGTCGTGTCAGCGCACCAACTTCCTGAAAAATTATGTAGTCAATGGTGCGATCTTTTACTCGACCGCACTGTTGACCTTGTTGGAATGCTGAATGCGGTGCACTGACAGACACTGGGGTGGATATGTCCTTCAACGCACCGCGTTGCTATTCCCATGGTCAACTGTGCGCCTAGCTAAATGACCAGATCGTAATTTTTTTTTAAATTAAAATAATATGGGGCGCCTTTCGGTATCGCCCTGGAAACGGTGCAGATACCGTTAGCACCAGTTGTGGTGCGGCTTGTAAATTTTATAGGCAACATTGCTTACCGGTGCGAGCCGAATGGCTCATGCGCCCTGCGCGACAAATTTTTTTCTTTTCTTTTTTAATGGTTAATTTTAAGGTTATTTCAAATTCTAATCCACTAGAAAGCTTAATTATGGAAAAACTAGAAAAATACCTGCACATTTCACCGTCGAGGAGGCATATTGGCTATAGAATTTGCAAAAGAAAATTTGCCCACCGTTTTGCAAAATGAAAGCTGGAGATTGGTGGCCAATGCACAGTAGCAGTGCATGCAATGGGTGCAATGGGAGCACCAATGTCAGGGCGGCTTAGAGAAGGAGAAATTGCATCGGTGCTTGAGAGCTCTGGAGTACTGAGAAAAGTGAAAAATGCGGTTTTTTGGCCGTAATTTTTTTTTTTATTTAACCCTGTTCTGGTGCGTGGGGTTTTATAGGCGCACTGGTGCGGTTTCTTAAGAATGCACCGAGCGATTTTAGATTTGGTGCGTTGTTTTATGATGCACCGGGGTGGTTACTAAACCCTTTTTCGGTGCACCGGTGCTATTTCATACGAACGCACCGGTCCGCTTCTGTTTTGGCGCGGTGTTTTATGATGCACCAACGCAGAAGAGTTTGTGCGCACTGGTGCCTTCTCTTGTAGAGTGCACCAGTAATGGAGAGCTCTAGAGCACTGAAAAAAGTGGAAAATCTGGTTTTTTTGCCGTAAATTTTTTTTTTAACCCTTTTTCGGTGTGTGTGCTTTATAGGTGCACCGGTACTATTTCTTATGAACGCACCAGTCGTTTTGTGTTTTGGCACATTGTTTTATGATGCACCAGTGTGGGTTCTTAATACCACACCGGGCGTTTTCAGTTTTGGTGCAGTGTTTTATGATGCACCGACGCAAAAGAGTTGTGAAGCATCGGTACTCTACAGTAATACGACACACTGGGCGGGTGTGTACAGAGTGCATGGTGTCTGGTGTGCCAATGTTTTGTGCGCACCGATGCTTTCTCTTGTAAGGAGCATTGGTGCGATGTTGAATGATAAGCGCACCGAGCAGAAAACATCCACAAAACCCTCCGCCCGCCAACCTCCTCTAGTAACCTCCGCTAGAAACGGATGTATGGGGTATTTTTATAAGGGGTTCCTCAAAAACATCCGCTAGAGGGTCCTTTCCTTGTAGTGTAAGGAGCAATTCATTTTTATTTGCATGCTCTATTTTTTTTCTTTTCTTAGAACAACATTCATTTTCTTCATTGTTGGTCCCTATAAAGCATTAAACATATCTAAATTAATAGATTGTTTGAAACATGCTATCTAATATTTTTAAGTATATTATTAATGAAAATTCAAAAAAGAAACTCATATTGGATCGATAGTATTTTTTCATTCACCCGATTCATCTTTCTACAAATTTTCCATCAATATTTTATGTTCTTCTGGTCTTAGATATGAAATAATCTGATCTAGTTTCATCATTTTGTGGCTCTGTGTGATACACACTAAACAATACATCTTAGTTAAACTTACATATAGTTCAAAAATAATATTTTTTGTAAAGAATTTACTAAGAACTTTCCTTTTCTGCTTTTCTGGATGTGCTATCAGTATTTTTGTTTCCTGAACTCTTTTTAGCCATTTCTTTATCAATATGAAACATGTAGAATTCATTAATATATTTTATAAATAATTCACATACTTTTCAGGTAATTTTTTTTCAAGAAAACGGTGCATCTTTCGCAACTTACGCACAGAACGCAGTGCAGTAGGTTCTTATAAATGCATCGCCAATACATTAGAAACATTGTACTATGCTCTTTGTCAACAAGGTGACCCAGTGTGTTATATTAATATCGGAGCACCGATTAACATAAACATAAAATAATAAAAATAAATTTATCAAACAGTGTTTTTTGTCAATATGCGCCTGATGCACTATAATACTATTGCGCATCGGTGCGCTATTTTAAACAGTGTGCAACAATTAACAAAAGTTGTTTTTTAAAAAATTGTGGAAGGGTGGACATGGATTGGGATCTGAATCTGCAAGTGATCTCATGAGTTAGATGTCATACACCTATATATATAGTAATACAAACCCTATAAATCTAAAATGAAAATCCTTAATTGTGAAGTCACATAAACAAAAAGAAGTAAGGGTTTAATATAAAAATGGATTTTTTTTCGTGAATTTTAATTAAATGTGAATAGGAATAGAGATTGTAAATGATTTTATTAGTAAAATGCAGAGTAAAATTTAAAATTTATACTATGCATGTATTAAATGTAACAGAAACTAAAAAAAAAATTATTATAGTAAAATTTAACAAGTTTACTATACTACAAGGTTTTTGTGTGAATCACCAGATGTTTCAAATTCTGATTCTCTGAACAGTGTTGTTGTTCGAAAGTATTTTGCTGCTCCAGAGTGCTCTCGTGCTCTCTTGCTCCAGGTATGTCTCTCGTGCAAATCCCTTCCTAATTTTTTTTGCAAAAATAATGAAATAATGAATAGATTTTACTATTTAAAGAAATTTTTTATGAAATTAGATTTCTGAAAATCATTTCCGCTTAGTTTTCAATTTTACCGTTTTTTTTTTTAGTTCAATTTTTTCTTCCAATATTTGGTGTGTTTTTAACTAACATCACTAGTGTGTCCGGTTATAAAACTGCATCGGTGTGGTTAACAATACATAAACACCAATAACAATAAATCCTTTTTTAAGGCATTGAAATTACTTTCAAGTATGTACAACAAAATTTATTGTTGATTTTTCTCAAATGTATGGAGAAAATCTCATAATTATATCAAATGGAAAATTATTCAAAATCCAGCTCGTTCCATAATATTTCTCAAAGTCCATTGCTGAGTTCTCCCTATCCATATCCAGACATAATTACTTCAGCTTTTATTTATATTTTCATTATCTAATTGAATTTATTTATTTTATCCATGTCAATGAGATGAATAAAATTAATGGATACAAATTTGTAGGTTCATGGAGATTCATAATCGAGTTCAGATGCACAAAAAATTCAAATAGTTCCAAAACGTCGGAAGCTCTTATCAGGAGCAGTATACCGTAATGCGCAGTTGGTAGATGAAAATGGACAACCGCTTCACCCTACCAATTGTAACATGCCATCTTCTAACCACAATCCTGGGATAATGATGGTAATAATAATTGTTTGGTATAATGTAATTATTTCAATGTCAAACTAATTAATTATGCATTGACGTGCTCAGTAATTGATATCATCGATTTTGTACTAATCATGTTCAAATATTTTTTTTGAAATTATTAGGATTCTAGTGATGATGACCGACCTACCTACCATCTTCCGTTTAACCCCACAAAAATGTCAAATCGAGAGAAGGATGAATTAAGAGAAATACTAGGAGAGGAACGATACCAAGAATGGTTGAATAAACCACCTATTCAATTCCCACTACATCCATATTCCCCAATTAGGAATGACTACAACAATATTAGTTCTTCACAAACTGAAAAATGAGGCAATCAAATAGATGTTGGTATGGATGATTACTTACGGGATACAACTTCCATGCTGACAATTTTGTTAGATGCATTCCAGAACGATAATCAGCTTGGGGATGATGCTCATATCGTTGATACCTTTTTCAAAAGCCTAAAATTTGCTTCCACCACCCCTCTCTTTGGACCTGGTGACCAATCAAAGTCTACCTAGTTGGGGACAATGATGTTACCGTACACATTGAAAGAAAATTTTGGCTTGTCGAATACATGTTTCTCAGAAATTTTGAGGTAACTGACCATCAAGTCCCTTGTATTTTGAGAAATCTTGTCACACAATAAAAATTACAAATGGTCAATTTTATGAACATTAATAATTATCAGCATTAATGTACATTAAATATTGTCCATGACCAACTATATTATTCAAAGATAAGGTTCTTTCGAGTGATAATGTCTTTCTCGGTAGCTGCGAAGAGGAAAATAAGTTGTTGAAAATGTTGGGTGTTGAGTACATATCATATCATGCATGTTCATATGATTGTATTCTATATGGAGGAGAATATGCAGAAGAAGAGATATGTCTGAAATGTGGGCATGACAGGTATGATAAATAAAAAAGGAAGGGAAAATCACGTGGTCCTCCTTTTAAGATATTGAGACACATGCCTATAATCCCAAGGATTCAAAGGCTCTTTCGTTGTAAAGAATTAGCTATGTTGCAGGGATGGCATGCCTCACATAGAAGTGAGTTGGGAGTTATGTGAATCCCAACAAATTCAATAGCCATGAAGCATATAGAGGATACATAGCCCGAAAATTTCAAGGATGAAGTACAAAGTCTACGACTCAGCATAGCCATGGATGGCGTCAACCCATATTCCCTCCAGAACACCAACTATTATGTTTGGCCTGTAGTAGTGATAAATATCAATATCCCCCCATGTTTTTCTGTTAATAGTGAACATCTTATGTTGGCTCTCATAACCCTTGGTAGAAGACAAGTGAAGAATATGGATGTCTACTTACAACCACTTGTGGATGAATTGAAGGAATATGGGATGGAATAAATGTATACGATGTATCAAGACCCATCGTAGTAGAGAGGAGTTTTACGTTGTATGGCATATGTGCTTACACGACACATGATTATCTAGGCTTAGGAGTTTTCTCTAGTAAACTACATGTTTATTGATTTTTTTATATACGTAACAATATTCTTTCGCATATTAATTATTTAATTCGTTGTAATTGTTCTGATCTTCATGATATTCTTTAACTTTCCATGCATATTGTATATAATAATTTCACAGGTCTTGTAAAAAAATGGGATTATGGATGTAAATGTTGTGGACATTCTCTAAAAGCTAGATGGTCCAATGACCTACGAAAGCTAGTGTATGACTACTCTAGGGTATTCCTCCCAGAGGAACACCGTTACAGAAGAGAAACATCCACTTTCAATGGTAAACGAGAGAGAACCCAAAGGTCTACAATAATGACACCAGATGAATGGCTTAGAGAATATGAGAGAGAGAAGGAGAAGGAGTTCATAGTAATTTTCGATTCAAATGGGGAGCCTATGTTCGATGATCCAGAATTCTTTGACACATATGTTTAGAAATTTCCCATTGGGATGAAAAGGAAATGTATCTTTTATTAACCTCCCATATTGGGAGCATGTGAAGATTACCCACTTATTAGATCCCATGCATATATTTAAAAATGTTTCATCTTCTTTATGGAGGCACATATCATCGAAACAAAGTGACACATTGGTTGTTTTGAAAGATCTTATTACTTCAAAAAATAAAAATAAACATTGGCCAAGATGATTAGAAAGTATAGGATCAGAGGTTGGTACCTCTAATTGGTATTTCAAATAAGGTGATGTCCCATGGATTTAAAAAAAAAAATGATCTTCTTTGAAAAAGGAAGTTATAATGGGTGTGAGGGTGCCATCTTCATATGGGTCTTCACTACGGCGCACCTTCACCATGGAAGACCATTTGTCGGGGTTGAAATCACATGGCTATTTGAATCTTCTAAGAGTACGTATAATGTGAAAATCATGATAATATTATTTTTTATATTAATAAATTTTATCCCATGCAGGGATCATAAAACATAACTAATTGTGTATATTATTGCATGTGTTTATAACTTTTCAGTGTCATTATCCTTTGTTCGTGCATGGGTGTGTGAAACATGACTTCCCCCAAGACCTAGGACGTGCCATATCTAAATTATATGCAATTTTATGTTGGATCACGTCAAAGGAGATTCATATGGTTAGAATTCCACGGTGGCGTCAAGAGATAGTTGAGATTGTTTGTATGTTTGAGAAGAAACTGTCGACGAGTTTCATGGACTTTCAGGTTCATCTTATAATCCACCAAGTAGATGAATTTCAATTATTTGGGGTAGTTTCTTGTCGTTGGATGTTATTCTTAGAGAGGTACATGAAGAAATTGTAAGGTTTTGTTCGACAAAGGGAAAAACCCGAGGGGTCTATGGCAGAGGGGTAAATATCGTATGAGTCTTTCTATTATTCCAGTGAGTACATCAAGCATATTGACAACAGACTAGCTGTGGTGATTTGGGACGATGAAAGGGATGAAGAAAAAAGAGAAGGGGAGCTTCTCCAAATGAATGGAAAAATGAACTTGATAAAGAGTAAGCGACTTACGATTTTTCAAATTTACACAAAATAAATATTCACATTGAACTTCGATATAATGCATATTTTTATCTCATATGTACTATATGGTCAATAAATTTGTTCTTTACAATTCTGAAGTAACACAACCATGGGTCAAATTGTACGAACAAAAGAGGATGAAAGGGATAGTGACAGGAAAGAATTTAGAGGGTTGAATGGTAGAAGTGTGCCTTATCCTGATCATTTAAAAAAAAATATGCCAATTATATGTCCCAACAGTTGGGTTATTGACCAAGTCAGAGAGAAATACGGTGCAATCAGTCATTATCTGCGTGCTGAAGAGGATGCACTAAACATAGAAATTGGGTGCAGCAACTCAGTAATAATCTATTTATGTACATTTTAAACTTAATAATGCACCTTTGAAATGTAACATCTTTATTTTATATTTTAACAGTTGGGTTACTGGACACATGACACTATTATTTTTTAACTTTTTTATAGTCACATTTGTTCCCATCTATGTGGGAATATGGACACCATTGTCGCATAGAAAATTTTGATGATGGACACATGACACAAGACCGTGGAGTGGAAGTCGAGTTCGATCAATCTAGTCCAGCTAGCCACCGTGATCAAAACCTAGTACAAGGGACATTAGGTTACGTCAGAAAGATACATGAGATCATTGAAGTAGACTTCTCTTCTTTCCAATGTATTATTTTTAGGTGCAATTGGTGGGACACCTTTGATCGGAATAATGTAAAGGAAGATTGTGATAGTAGGCTGATATGTATCAACTCTAGAAAGATGTGGGATGAAGTTAAGGAGCCTTATGATTTCCCCAAACACTGTAACCAGGTGTTTTTTTACCCAGATGTGTTGGATAGGGATTGGTGGTTCATATTGAGACATGGCCCTAGATCAAAACATATTTTTGAGAACGATAGTGTTATCATGCCAAGCGAGCTGGAAGATAATGAGGGTGATCATGAGAACAAAGAGTGATATCGTACATGTATTATTTCATCATTTATACTATTTAAGATGGGTTTTTATAAATAAAATGACTTAACCTTATAACTAAGGCTCTTTTTTTTGAAACATTATAATATGTATTTTGAATTAATTGGTTTGCATTGTGTTAATTTTAAAATCATTTCACTAGATAATTTGCAATTATGTTGATCTAAAAAAAATGCATTGTATCAAGTTATTTTTTTTATGTCAATTCCTAAAATAATACAACTACTTGATTGCTTTAAATGTTTTTTTTTTCACTATATCATTACTTAAATAAATGCAGCCTATATGTGTGTGTGTGTGCGTGTGATATCTTCAAAATTTTAAAAATGTATTAATGTATACTATTATTTTTGGTATGTAAGATCATAATAAAATAATGATAATTCTAAACATGAATTTATTTGCATTATTTTATAAACTTTATTATGTTACAAAAATTCATATTATTCTAGATTTATTATTTTACAATTATTTATATTCATACAAATTTACAAATTTACAATTATGGTAATTTAACAATATGTACTGTATACATTTACTTACGGTAGTTATGGTTCAAAATTGACAGTGAATTTACAATTTTACAAATTTTGCAATTTTAATAAAATTGAATCATGACAATACATACAATTACAATTACAATTTTACAAATATTTTACATACAATTACAATTACAATTACAATTTGAAAATTTGACATACAATTAGAATTAAAATTACAATTACAATCACAATGCATGCATTTACAATTACAATTTTACAAATTTTACAATTTTAATAAAATTGAATCATGACGATACATACAATTACGATTACAATTTCACAATTGCACAATACAGTTACAATTACAATTACAATTTTACAAATATTTTACATACAATTACAATTAAAATTACAATTACAATTTCACAATTTTACACACAATTATAATTAAAATTACAATTACAATCACGATACATAGAATTACAATTACACAATATTACAATTACCCATACATAATATTTAATAAATATCAAGATTTAATATTAAAAACAAACATCACGATCATGATATCCATCGTACAAACATCATATTCTAAAATACACATTCAAATTCGCTAACATCATCTAATCATTGTGATCATGATCATCTAAAAAAACAAAAGCATTGTATAACATCATCACAAAAGAAATATCAAATATACATCTCATGTTAAATAACTGCTATCATATACACATCTATTTGCAAGCACATTAAATGAACATATCTAACATGACCTAACAATATACACATCATGATGAACACGGACATGTAAATTAAGTACATCAACATGAACATAAAACACACACACACACACACACACACACACACACACACACACATATATATATATATATGAACTCTTTAATGTAAAAAATATACAACTGTAATAAAACTACATATAAATGTCAAATATTTGGTGGTAGTATATGATCAATACTATAACTAGTAATAGTCGATGCCTGCTCAATCGATGGTGCAACCTCATGCTCAAATGGATGACATGCATGCTCTGGAGGTTCCTGTTGATCAGTTGGTGCAGTCTACTCAGGAGGCACCTGTTGATCAGATGATGCAGTGTGCTGAGGAGGTGCGTATTGATGAGTCGATGGTGTGGCTTGCTTAGTGGATGGTGCCTGCTCAGATGGACCTGCCTGCTCATGATCAGGTGCCTGCTCAGTCGATGGTCGTGTCTGCTCAGGACTAGGTGCTTGTTGAGATGGTGACTGCTCAGAAGATACCTGCTGATCAGGGCTTGATGTTGGTTGCTCATCTCTAGCGCAAGGTGAAGGAGGAGGAGGTGGATTACTAAAATCATGATCACTCCCCTCGTGATCATGATAATCCTATGAGTTTCTATGTCACGCATCTCCACGACACCTATCCCTCCTAGTTGCCAGTAGTATGGAAGTTCCAACGATATGATGCATAAGGGTCATCATATTGAGAGGCATGTATCTCCAGAGATCTATGAGACTATGGTCAGCTTGGATCTCTCTGATTGTAGCAGGGAGGATTCCCTCTTCAACTAGGAGTCGATAAAGTTGGTCACCCAACTCCACCTTGAATCAGATGTCTGCCCTATGCCGCATCCCTGCTGGAATCTGCACCCGAGGATCAAGTTTGTCACCCTGATCCGCTGCCTCTGCCATCTCCTCATCATGATCTACATGATCATCCAGTGGGGGTGGAATAATGTCCCCAACGAATGTGCCAATATCTACAAAATATATAGTACACAACAATAATTAGAAAATTTCATTAAAAAATTTAATAAAATATGTTAAAGAACGTGTCAGAATAAATTTTATTTTAATTGATTAATTAAGAAAACAAAATGAAACTATCTTAATTTAAAGAAAACACTAATCTTACCTCTAGCATCTAGTGTCTCATCCTGTGTGAAGAGGATGTTGGTACACCCTCGCCAATCCAAACCCGCGTAAAGACATGACACCATCACGAACGAGTGATCATCAACACTGGCTAGAAGCTCCAGTACTGCATCACTAGATATCCTCGTCGACAGTCGAATAGGCCCCTCTTGGGCATCATCTTGCCCCACATCTACATCCATACATGGAACATCGACCTACGAGGCTGCTGAACAAAAGAAGGCCTCGTCTCTGGAAACCTATCAAAAAATAAACAAAATAACTCTAAAGCAAAAGGGAAGGTCAACCTCCCATGTGCCTCAGAACGAAATATATCTAATGCTATACAAAACTGCCGCAAAAAAATGGTATACCATCTCACAAGTCGTGGCATATGGAATAAAGAATCAACATAAAATAAAAGCGAGCAACTAATGCGTTGCCCATCACTAGTATAGTGTGAAATGGTATTCAGTAGTAGTGAGAGGCACCTCACCTCCTATGGACCAAACGAAGCAATGCATAACTAACCACCGGACACCTAAAAATGTGTAGGAGGAATTATATCATCCCTAATGTATCTCTGGGAATACAACAACTGACTCCCTGTTTCATAACCGATGAGGACATCTAGGAACTGGGGAAAATCCTGTCCTAGACTCCTAGATAGGCCAGTAATAAAATAAATTTCCTCCTCAGTGGGCTCGTACCACTGGTTAGGACCGACCTAGAAAGCTTGTCGGTCGGCATCCCACCTATAGATTAGTTGTCCCAATAACCCACTATGCCCCTTTAGGGATGTGGCCTCCTCATAGAACTTGAGGAGGCCTAACTCCCTTAAGAGAAACTGGGCGGGTGTCGTAATCATTAGGGGAATTTTGAGGTCTAAAATGGGCCTCCTAAGGAAATTATAAAATAATAGTAAAATAATAAAATAATATTTTATTACATCATCAAATTTTGGAAGGAAAAAAATAAAAAACTACTTTTTCAACTCGTATTTTCAACTTATCTTCCAAAGGTTTTACTCAAATTTCGAGTAGGATTACTCTTGGATGCAAAATGTAATTCTTCATCCAAGGTGTACTCATGTTTCATACTTTCGATGGACCCTGCTACATGAAAAATGAGAAATACATGAAAAATGTGATTGCAATCACGTTTTTTTCATGTATTTCTCATTTTTCATGTAGCACGGTCCATCAAAAGTATGGAACATGGGTACTCCTTGGATGAGGAATTAAATTTTGCATCCAATGAGTATCCTTGCTCAAAATTTGAGTAAAAAATTCGGGAGATAAGTTGAAAAAGTAGTTTTATTCTTTTATTATTTTTTAATCTTTTTACCCTTTTACTTAAAAAATTGTGAATCATCCCCCATGGTTGACATCATCATCTTGAATCCTATTAGTTCTTATAAAGTTTATTTTGTTTGTACATTTTTATTAGGAGGCCCATTTTAGACCTCGAAATTCCCCTAATGAGGGCGAGGGTACAAAAGTTTGTCCCTCTCCCATGCCTCCCACTGTTAATTTATGTTATAACGGTCTTCCATATGCTCTTGTTGTTCCCTTTTCTCTCTTTGTTGAAGTTGATGAATGATTCACATATTAAATAATTTTTTTCTATTAAATGAGAAATGTATATATATATATATATAATTTTTATTGAAAAAAAACACAAGTCTTGAAAAAAAAAATAATCAACGCATTCTGGTCGTAGTACTTGTTTATCACGCCTTTGGCCATGGCTGTCGGGCCGTGTTTTCTGTACCATTGGAACCAGTGGGTTTTATTGCTCTTTGATGTGGTCAGACTTGTAAATTTAAGCGTACTATGAATGGGTGCAACTTTGACATTTGAATGCCGCCGATAATATATATATATATATATATATATATATATATATATATATATATATATATATATATATATATATATATATATATATTTTAACAGTAAATTTTAAGTGAATTTGAGAAATTAATCTGCTAAAAGGTTAAGTTATTGAGAAACAAGTAGATTACTTGCACATTTGCATGTCGAGGAGGCACCTTTACCAAGGAATACTAAAAAATAAATTTGCCCACCGTTTTCGAAAATTCGAACTCCACATAGTGAGAAATGGATGGAAGCCATACGGACAATGGGAGCACCGATGGCAGGGCACCTCAGAGAAGAAAAACTCACACCGGTGCTTGAGATATCTAGAGCACTGAACAAGTAAAAGTGGAGTTTCTTAGGGCTAGTAATTTTTTTTAAATTAACCTTGTTTCAGTGCGCTCGATTATGAGACACACCTGGCAGTTTTATCAATGGAACACCACACTTTTTTACTGTGTGCTAGATTACTGAGACGCAGCAGGCCGATTTGTATGTAGAGCATGGTGTCTCGGTGTGCCATTTTATAGTATGCACCGGTGTGCTGGAGTAGTGAGACGCATTGGGCCAGTTTGTACGAAGAGTACAGTGTCTCGGTATGCCATTTAACAGTACACACCAGTGTGATTTTCATAAAACACATAGGTGCATGTTATGATTAGAAACGCACCGCAAAAACCTCCACCTTCCAACCTCCTTTAGTGACCTCCACTACAAATGGATATCTGGGCTATTTTTATAAGGGATTCCTCAAAAACATCCACTAGAGGGTCTTTTCCTTGTAGTGGAAAGAGGTACAAACAAGTCTCACTGGCAATACGAGGGGGTATGCCATGTGAGGGATCAGTGAGACAAAACCCAAACAGACATACATGAACAAGAACATGCCAAAAATTAATTGCAAACTAGTTCACAATAGAACACCTGATGTCATGGAGAGAAATAAGTAAACATAGATTCAAAAGAAAAACATACATGCAAAAACTATGAACTAGTCCATAACATATTGCATATATGAAATCACACATACAAATACATTGAAAATATTAGACAAACAATACAACCACCATGAGTAAGCATGAGAATTAGTGCAAAACATGAAGAATATCTTATTAATTTTGCTGCAACTTTAAGTACATATCATGAAATTGGTCAAAACCCAACATTAGAACATGGGTTGTTGATATCATTTCCAAATGAAAATACCTAGCCTCACTACAACTCCATCTACTAGCTTCCAAGAGCTGAGTGCCTCTAGCTCTCAAGCACAAATCAACTATCTAATCATAACATCCACTCAAGTGCTAAAAGTCCTTTACAATGAGGTATGAAGGTACATTTATAGAGATGAAGTAATTGTTCACCTATCATGGTCTTTAACCTCCCCTCATGACTCTTGAGCTTCCTCACAGCTCTCTCATGCCTATTGCTTAGTACATGCCGAATTGATCGCAACTTAACCAGTCACACCATGATGAAAAAAATTTCATACTGATAGAAGAGAGAATGTGAGGAGAATAAAGAAGTTTTGAGAAACCCTAGGGTTGGTTCTTATTGCGAAAAATGTTGTGAAACCATGGAGACTTGTATGAATGGTTTAAATTCTTGTTATTGTTCCTCGCTTGCATCCAATCATATTCTTTCGTTGTGTTCCTGACATTTCCACCAGAGTTTAGGAGCCTAATTGGATCCAGTTTCGATCTCATTGAAACCCTGGCTGTGTAGCTTCTTGCAAGGAACCTTAATCCCTCTTCATAGACCAAAAACTTGTTTCCTTCCTTCTACCTGTAGGAAAATAACATTGGTGAGACATAATTTTAAGCAAAGAATGATACTGGAAATACAATCAACTAATTGAAAGAATGACATTAATATATAATTAATTTAGACCCCTATGTGGTCAATTGTTATGCCTCTGTGTTGTGAGAGAGGGTGGATTTTATAGGGTCTCCTCGTGCTTCTTCAATCAATTTTTTTTCCATGGGCCTACTATGGAATGAGTGTTGAATGTAGCTCCACTTTTTTTCGTAGCCAAGGGGCATAATACTATAAAAATGGATGGTATCATTTGCAATATCTTCGAGCTTCCTTAACCAATTCTGATCATTAATCATTGTCTATAAGAGCCTCAAGGGTTTGATCACTGCCATTTAAGTTTCCAAAGTCAGTATAAGAATCATCCACTTATTTAATCACCTCTGATTCCAAAAAATTGATATAGGAGACAGAGGTCTGCCTCGGTGGCTCCATAAAGAACGAACATGCACAATCTGTGTCAAATAATTTCAAGACCTTCATCTTAAGGCCCCAAAAAATTGGTTCTTCTGAAGGAATCATAGGATAAAATGAAGGATATTTTTTCCAACTATACTTTAACATTGGAATCATTAATCCCTTGGTTTCTAACTCACAATGCCCATTACTCTCAAGGTGGATATGCAACTATGCAGTATCACTGAAAATCACCATTGAATAAACATTAGGTGGGGAGTGAGTGTGTATAAACAAAGAGATGAAACATACATTAATTTAGGAAAATATTGTCACCTAAATCCCCACAAAGGTATCAAACATCTTAATGCTACATGAACATTGTTCATGTTTCTTGGATGACTTATCAATTTTAAGAGCATTGACATCATTTAGGCCACTTGTGTGGTCAATATTGTTGTGAAATAGAAACCCCTGTCATGCCAACTGTTATGAAAATATTTAAGTGAGGATATTCCCATGATTGCAACAGAAAGTTGTGTATAACTCTCTCTTCTACAGAGGAACTATTGGAGAGATGGAAATTTCCGTTATTCTTTCCAATGTTATTCCAAATATTATTTCATTTGAATCTCAACGAGTTTTCATAGTCCCAATGGGAGAAGACATGCGAGCTAGGGACTAGAAAAAAGAGGATGTGACTAGCAGGCCGACTTGTGACATCTTCAAGGGGATGCTACCTTGTGGGATGGAGAGTTTTAGAAAGGTTGCATAACCGCAACATTCTATAGGTCGCATTTCCCAGTAATTTGTATGGGGTTATGTAGTGCGACTATGTGATCCAGATAAGGGCTGCAAACAAATGATGTGACTTTGGTGAGTCGCATAGTCACAACACTCTGCGGTTTGCATTTTCAGGTCATTTGTTTGAGTCTAAACAATGACCATGTGACTTTGGAAAGAACTGTGACCTAAGGTTAGACACATTTGAGAGTTGCATCATAGTTGTCGGTAAAGCTCCTTCCACTACAAGGAAAAGACCCTCTAGCGGATGTTTTTGAGGAACCCCTTATAAAAATAACCCATACATATGTTTCTAGCGGAGGTTACTAGAGGAGGTTGGCGGGCAGAGGGTTTTGCGGATGTTTTCCTCTCGGTGCGCTTATAATCCAAACTCGCACCGGTATGCTTTACAAGAGAAAGCACTGGTGCGTACAAAGCATTGGCACACTGGACACCGTGCATTCTCTACACACCTGCCCAGTGCGTCATATTACTGTAGAGCACCGGTTCTTCCCAATTCTTCTGCGCCGGTGCATCATAAAACACCACGCCAAAATAGAAATTTCCCAGTGCGGTATTAAGAAACTGCACCAGGCCATCATAAAACACCGTGCCAAAACATAAACCGACCGGTGCATTCGTAAGAAACAACACCGGGGCGCCTATAAACCCCACACACCGAAACAGGGTTAAGTAAAAAAAAATTATGGCAAAAAAACCATATTTTTCACTATTCTTAGTGCTCCATATCTCTCAATCACTGGTGCGCTCTACAAGAGAAAGTACCGGTGCCCACAAAACATTGGCACACCGGACACCGTGCGCTCTATAGACACCCGCCCGGTGCGTCGTATTACTGTAGATCATTGGTGCTTCACAACTCTTCTGCACCGGTGCATCATAAAACACCGCGCCAAGACAGAAATCACCCGGTGCGGTGTTAATAAACCGCACCGGTGCATCATAAAACACTGCGCCAAAATAGAAACCGACCGGTGCATTCATAAGAAACATCGTTGGTGTGCCCATAAAACAACACACACTAGAACAAGGTTAAATAAAAAAAATTACAGCCAAAAAACCGCATTTTTCACTTTCTCAGTGTTCAAGAGCTCTCAAGCACCGGTGCAATTTATCCTTGTCTGAGCTGCCCTAACATCAGTGCTCCCATTGCATGCATTTCATGCACTGCTACTGTGCATTGCCCACCAATCTCTAGCTTGCATTTTGCAAAACGATGGGAAAATTTTCTTTTGCAAATTATACAGCCAATATGCCTCCTCAACAGCGAAATGTACATGTATTTTTCTTGTTTTTCCATAATTAAGCTTTTTAGCGGATTAGAATTTCAAATAACCTTAAAATTTACCATTTAAAAGAAAATAATTTTTTTTTGTCGCGCAGTGCGCATGAGCCATTCGGCTCGCATCGGTAAGCAGTGCTGCCTATAAAATTTACAGGCTACATCGAAATTGGTGCTAACGGTATCCGCACCATGTCCGGGGTGGTACTGAAAGATGCCCTACGTTATTTTAAAATTAAAAAAAAAAGTGCGGTGCGATCATTTAGCCGGTCACACCATTGACCATGGAAATAGCAACACGGTGCGCTGACGGAAATATCTACCCCAGTGTCTATCAACGCACCTCATTCAGCATTCCGACAGGGTCAATGGTGCGGCCTGGTAAAAGACCGCACCGTTGACTATGTAATTTGTCAAGAAGTCGGTGCGCTGACATAACTATACGCATCGGGGCATATATTTTAATCATCGCACTGCTTTTCTGACACCATACATAGTCAACGGTGCTTTAAAAATTTTCAGGTGCACTGCATATGGTGCGTTGTATGTCATCTAGGGCACCACCCCCGGTGCACGACAAACAATTGCCTCACCAGAACCGGTGCATGACTATTTTTATGGCGCACCAACTGGTCTGTTTTTTTTTTTCAAAAAAAATTATATATGTATAATATTCCTAAATACATGTATCATTTAATAAGAAATTTTTATTTAATATGTCAATGATTCAGAGAAAAGAGGGGGAACAATAGCAACAATAGGCGGGGTAGTATGACATGGTTCGCCTGTGGGAGGTACGAGAGAGGGAGGGAGATGCGTGCCCTCACCCTATTACAATAGCTACCCAGGGGCTCCTAAGGTAGGTAGGCCTCCTCAAGTTCTATGAGGAGGCTACTTCCCTAAAGGCCCATAGTGTGTTTTTGAGACATCTTATCCGCAGGTGGAATGCCCACCGATAGGCTTTCTAGGTTGGTCCTAACCAGTGGTACACACCCACTCGGAAGGATATATATTTCATTACAGGGCTATCAAGGAGAGGGGTGGATTTTCCCTTGTTCCCAGAGGTTCCTGCTAGTTTTGTAGCAGGGAGTCAGTTAGTTTACTCCCAAAGATACATTGGAGCATTAGTACTGTCTCCTGCAGATTTTCAGGTCGCTGGAGGTCAGTTCTGTATTGGTGCATTTGGTAGTGAGGAGGTGCAGTGCCTCTCACTTCTCATTTCACCCATTTCACACAATACCAGTGACGGGAAACACATTAGTTGCTCGCTTCTATATTATGTTGATTCTTTAGTACAGGAGCCATGACTTGTCAGCTGGTCTGCCATTTTTTGTTGGCAGTTCTGTACAGCCTTAGATAGTTGTCGTGTTCATGCACAAGGAAGGGTCAACTTCCCTTTTGCTTCAGAGATTTTTTGTTTATTTTTTGAGAGGTTTCCAAAGATGAGGCCTAAATTTGTTTAACAGCCTTGTAGGCTGATGTTGGAGGCATATATGCACATGTGGGGGTAGATGATGCCCAAGAGGGGAGAGACTATGTTTCCAGCCAGGATATCACATGATGCACTGGACTTACTAGCCAATGTTGATGAGTTGCATCCCTTCATTATGGTCCCCTGTCCTTATGCTGGATTGGATTGGTGAGGGTGTGCCAACATCCTCTTCACAGATGATGAGCTGCCAGATGATGAAAGGTAATATTATTGTTTTATTTATATTTATTCTAACATGTTCTTTAACTTGTTTTTATTAAATTGTGTAATGAAATTGTCTAATTATTGTTGTGTACTTGTATATATTTTACAGACATTGGCTCTTTTGATGGCAAGGAGATGCCGACACCACCACATGATCCAGGTGTGGATCCCGATGACGATTAGGGCATGCCAGATGCCAAGGATCATCAGGAGGCCGGTGCAAAGATACATGCTCTTGTTGGTGCACCAATACCGTATTTTGCTAGGCGTGGTTGACCTGATAGTAGATACAGGATGGAGTTGGGCGACCAACTTAGTGCATTGATTGTTGAGGCGAGCATTATGCCCGCTCATTAAAAAGACATAGAGGCCGATGATAGGCTATTACAGATGTGGAGAGGCATGCCGCGTGACATGTACAACCTGATGCGGCATGTCATAGGAGCTATGATAGCTGTTACACAACTGAGGAGGATTGTTGCATGTTATAGGCATGGTCGAGCTGCAACACATGATGGACAGTTCACGAGCAGCGACTCATCATCTCATGATCGTTCACCTCGCACCACGTCAGATGAGCATGAGGCTCCACTAGCATCTAGCAGTCATCATGGAGATGAGGCTGGACCATCAGCCATGCCCAGTCAACAGCTTGCGGCATCCATCAGTACTAGTCATGATCATGAGTAGGCTGGACCATCGACCGTCGAGGCTGCACCATTGACTGAGTAGGCCTCCACTAGTACTACTATTGATGTTGTACTACCACCAGCTGATCCATGACATTTATATTACAGTTGTATATTTTTAACATTATTCAGTTATATATATATATATATATATATATATATATATATATATATATATATATATATATATATATATATATATATATATATATATATATATATATATATATATATATATATATATATATATATATATATATATATATATATATATATCTATATATATGGTCCATTTATTTTATGTTCATGTTGCAGTTGTACTTAATTTACATGTTAGTGATCATCATGATGTGCATATTGTTAGGTCATGTTAGATATGTTCATTTAATGTGCAACTTGCAGATAGATGTGTATGTGATAGCATGAGTTATTTGACATGATATGTATATTTGATGTTTGTGTTGTGATGATGTTAATATATAATGTTAATTTGATGTTTGAATGTGTTTTTTAGTTGAATATGATGTTTTTACGATGGTTATCATGATCGTGATGTTTATTAGTTAATTTAATATTAAATTACCATGATATTGATTAAATATTATGTCGTGATTGTAATTTAAATTTAAATTTTAATTGTATGTAAAATTGTAAAATTGTATTTGTATTTGTAATTGTAATTTTAACTGTAATTGTGTGTAAAATATTTAATGTAAAATTTTTATTGTAATTGTAATATTTAATTTATTGTGAAATGATTGTAATTGTAATTGTATAAATGAAAAATTGTAAAATTGTAATTGTATGTAAACTTCTAAAATTGTAATTGTAATTTTAATTGTAATTGTATGTAAGATATTTGTAAAATTGTAATTGTAATTGTAAATGTAATTCTAATTCTAATTGTATGTAAAATATTTGTAAAATTTTAATTGTATTACTGTGAAATGATTGTAATTGTAAATGTAATTGTATGTAAAATAAAAATTGTAATTGTAATTGTATGTAAAATATTTGTAAAATTTTAATTGTATTAATGTGAAATGATTTTATTAAAATATTTAACTTTGTAAATTTGTAAATAATTGTAAAATAATAAAATCTAGAATAATAAGAATTTTTGTAACATAATAAAGTTTAGAAAATAATGCAAATAAATTCATTTACTTCAGAATTATCATTATTTTATTATGATCTTACATACCAAAAAAAAAAAAACTTTATATAGTCTGGTGCGCTTATCATCATAACACGCACCAGTGCGTCTTATTACTAAGACGCATAGATGTTTCACAACTATTCCACACCGGTGCGTCTTAGTACTCAGATGCACCGGTGCTTCACAACTCTTCCACACTGGTGCGTCATAAAACACAGCGCCGAAACATAAACCTCGATCTTACAAACCGCACTGGTGCACCTATAAAACCCCGCGCACCAGAACATGATTATTCTGTAAAGTACAGTATTGGAGCAGTGGAGGGTTCGAATCGCGGGCAAGAATTTTTCTGAGGAGATGAGGGTTTGAAAAGACGAGAGTTAAAATTGCGGCTGAGAAGTTTATAGCAGAAAAAATGAGTGATTCAAATAGAAAGGCGGACAAAGACGCTTACAGGGATGTAGAAGGCTACAGAGCTCGACAGAGTACAAAAGGAGGAAAGGAGTACATGTTGATACTAACAGAGAGCATTCAATTGAGGCCGACGATAGGGTTAAGAGGTCGCATGATGGAGAAATGGAGAGCAGAGTTGATGGCAGAGAAAGATCAATCGAGGCAGTCGATAAAGCCAAGAGGCACTGTTGTCAATCCTAGAGACAACCTTGAGTTGTGAAATACCAGTCCCTAGGACATCTTAAAAATCAGAGAGCAAAAGGAATATAATATAGCAGGAATGACTAGCAGGACTGAGCTCTCATGCTGTTTCTTTCAGGAAGTTTAATTTTGAATGGGACCAAGAATTTCAAAAGTTTGGTGCATGAAATGGTATATTGCAAAAACAAGGTGTAAAACTCTTACGCAAAGGAAACAGACAATTTAAAGACAGTTCACGATAAATAAGGCCAGTTCAACAATACTTCACAGAGATAAGTAATCTGAAGATGTTCACTGTGTAAGAAGGAATGAGAGAATACCAGCTGTCACATGGAAAATATTCAGACACACATATCACCATGTAATGGGCTTATTTATTTAAGAATCCATTCACAATAATAGCATATTCGAAAAATAACATCACATTGAAGCCAATATAGCAGAAGTATGGATGTTGTGAGAATGGAACAATATATCATGCATGAGCTATATTTAAAGCGCTAGACTGATTCCAACATAAGTATCAACTAGGATAAGTTCACATTAAAATCAATGAGCTGCTCGCATTCCAAAACATGATACAGGAGAAACGGATGAAATAAGACGAAAAATTGATCAACACATAAAGGAGAAGTTACGTTCTATTAAATATCAAAGACTGGAATCTTCCTTACAGATAAAACTTCTCTTCATTGAAACCCAATGGGCTCTGAACCTTCATGCAAGAGTTAAACAAACATGCATACAAAATCCTCTTACAGCATAATTTTCTGATAAAATCTGGAACCTTGTGTTCTCTTCCGCTCTTGTTTATATAGGAACTTCTCTACATGGGCGAGAAGATATTTTGGGAAAATATCTTCTTCGCATGCTAGGGATTTTTTAGAAGTCCTTGTCAAAGTAACAAAAATCATGATGAGGAATAAAAAACCTCTCATCCTTTGCTGTTAGGCGCTCGGCCATTTTAAAACCAAAATTGCATAACAGTCTAAGTAAAAGTAAATTGCTGTGGTGAAATATAAATTCCACCTGAAACTTGAAAAAGACTAACTAATGGTAAAAAGTGAAAAGGCTGCGAGGGCCAAATCATGAAATAAAAATGCATCATTTGTGAGAAGGGGTCGAGGCTATTGCTGATACTAGTGGCGACACGTTTGCGGATGAACTGGAAATTTGGCTGACAAACTGGATGCACCTCTGCTGACTGTCCGCGGCACGCTCAGGCATCGCTGCAAATCCTTCTACCCTGATGAAGGCCTCAGCGAGATCACTTAGATTTTCCTCGGTAGGAATTTTATGTTTTAACAAGTGAAGGAGGGCAAACTCTGGGCGGAGCGATGCAACAATGGTTTCGGCCTTTAGCCAGGCAGTTTTATCTGACAGGACATTTGTCCTGTCCCTTTCTTGCTTTAGGCATGTTTCATATTCCGGTAATGATCGCAGCATGGAAGGGGTGGTGGAGTCCCAACACGTTGGAAGCCCTGCTGTCATAATCTCGGCCCAAACCACATCAAACCGGTCCACGCTGTATACCAACTGCTGCAAGGCCTTCAAAGCCGCGACGCGAGCCGATTCCTTATCAATGATTTTCTGGCATTCCAAGGCTTCCTTATGCCGGCTGACTATGCCATGCTGCTCTGCTTCGTTAGCTCTTAGCTCTTTCAAGAATGACACATATTCCCTGGCACACTGAGCTCTGTTGACCAAATCGGGATCCCCTTCCTGAAATCTCCTCCTGAGATATAGTGCTGGAGATTTCATCTCCTCGATGACTTTCAGAAACTCCCATTGCTCTGTTATGGCTGAAATGATCTCGGACCAAATAATCTTTCTACCATCCCTAAGAGTGAGGTTACCTTTTAGGAGTGCGTTGAGATCATTTATGGTCTTCTACTGGTCGGCCCTCGTTTTCTTTTCTTGTTCAATCTCTTTCTGCAATGCTTCTATTTTTCTAGTATTCTCTGACAGGGATTTTTCCAAATCTGTGATCCTTTGCCTTGTGGTGGAAGCCTGTTTCTCCAGTATATCATTTGCAGCTTTCGCTGCGTCCAGCTTCTCTGAAAGTGAACTCATCTCAGGTGGTGTTGTAGCAGGCACACAGCTGTGTGTGTCCCAAGTGTTCTGTAGCTCTGACAACCTACTCTGAAGGGTAGCAATTGTTCCTACCAATTTCTCCTTCTCTTCTCTTTCTTTTGACAATATTCTGGCCAATTCCATTTTTTCTTTCTCTACTTGCGCCAACTCGGCTGTCTGCCCATGCTGGGAGGCTAGCATACGGGCTTTTCTTTTCAATGAGGCAACTTCCTTCTGTAATTGGTTTATTAAAAAGTCCTGTGGGTTTGCTTCCCCGGTCTCTTTCCCTTTGATTTGATCTCGGAGACCACGTATTTGATTTTCCAGGGCGCGGGTACTTTCCTATTCATTCTTCAGGGTAGTCCTCACCTGTTCATGTTTTTTCTCGAGTTTTCTCAGTGCAATGGTAACCCGCATTACCTTGTCCTTCAGCATATCGCCTACGACCTGAAACAGGTTACACATATCAGTTGCTGGCACCTTGGTCATGTCAATTGCGTGCTCGAGCACCTGGTAGCTAATGGCACCTGTATCAGGGTCCAAGAGGGCTTCAGCCATAAACAATACCAGGTGTTTAGTATCCACATTCATGGTGGCTGAAATCCTGGTGTGATATTTCTCTACATACCCTTCCAGCTCGACTTTGTATTTATCTCTGATTATCCTATTTTTCTTGATCCTTTCGGCTGCCACTAGTGAAGTATAGTCTCCAATGGCCTGTGAGACCTCCGTGAAGTTGGAGGAGGTGGTGCTGTCTCTCAACACTTTGATTCTGGCTTTGCTGCTGTCAAGTTGCGCATATGGTGTGAACGGTTCAAGCAACTATTCTTCCCTTATAACTTCGGCCTCACTTGAGACTATTTTCTGCTTTTTACGAGCGGGAGAGCCTGCTCCTGAAGGACCCACTTCCTCTTCTTGGCCTTTATTGATGTCTTCCTCTTCCCCTGTGGCAGATGAATCTGTCTCCATCTGTGAAATAAAAGGCCAAATTTCCATGTTAGCCTTCCACTCTATAAACAGTCTTGGTTCATGTACATAAGGGGCGGACCTGTTCCTCTTTCTTCTATTTGAAATAATCTCCCGAGGATCATAGGCCCAAGCATTCCCCTATCTTAGGTCCATGCCCTGCAACAGCTTCTCGATAATGGGAAAAGCGTGTCTTGAATTCACGACGAACGGGCCGATAGTGGTAGGAAGCCTTAGTATGTAACCCTTCTTGGCGGGGACAAAGTGGAGCTGGTCAGCCTTGAGGGCTTGCCGAATATACTCCAGAGCATAAACTCATCGAGCGGGAAACACGGGTAGCAGGTAAGGGGCAACCTCAGCTCCATAGACCCGAATTTCAGTATAATTATCAGAGAGATACCAATCCCCGGTGCTCTGGATTTTACCAGCTTGCAGCGAGTTCTTCATTTCAAGAAAAACCCTAGGTGATGGTGAATTGTGAATGATGGTGTAAGCAATGGACATGAAATTGTTTAGGAAACTTGAATAACCCACCCCTTTTGGCAATTGACGCATTGCAAAGTTCCAGTCAAAAACAGGTCGGGGCTGAGATTGACCTCATATACCCTATCCAAGCCCAAACCCTCGAACTTATCAGCATGCTGATATAAGAAAAGGTAGAACACTATTGAACAAAAATGAAAGTGACTGGTTTCTGAAAGCTCTTGGAAGTGGGTGTGAATGTTCGCAGATAAGTAACCCGGGATATCCAGGATGACCCCCTTCTGAGACATTAACCACAGAAAGAAAACACATACTTTGGAAGTTTCCCCCAACCCACATACACCTAAAAGACCCGAAATGAGAGCGAGGATGGGTTGCACTTCTTCCTTAAACAAGTTTAATGGGAGGAGTTCCATATCGGGAAGAAAAGTAGCTTGGCTGCTAGTGATAGAAGCAATGAAGCTTTTTTGATGCTCCCCTGGAAATTTGGTAAACTGGGAGGTTAAAGCTGTTTCGCTGAAAGCAGTGTAGGTGGAGCTGGTGGGAAAATGGAGGGCTTGCTTGATGATGTCGGGCGAAAGGGAGAAAATCCTATTTCCCTGAGCTGAGGTAAACATGCCTCGGTTTTCGTCGTAGGCGTCTCTAAGCCAGTAGATGAACTCGACCACCGAGAAGACTGGGGGGGTAATCTGATGGTAAAAGCCTGATACAACCACCCGATATCGATCCCTATTCTGGACATGTCGCGAAAAAAGCTCATGTCTTATACTGCTAATGGGGAAAGGTTATTGGTGATCGCATATTCCAGCTTGCTGGTCGATGAAAGGCTCGAACCCGGGAGGGTTTCTGGTTTCTCGGACCTGGGGAGTCTCTGGTTCGTTTTTCCTGGGTGTGCCCCTTCCCATGACTGACATATGAAATGTAAAAGGAAAAACGAAAGGAAAACAGAGGGAATATAAGGGACGGAATACCTGTACAGTAGGTAAATTTGCTTAGGAAAGCGATGCAGGGGGTAGTCTCGTGATGATTGGGTAGACCTGGTACTTGTTCCCGCTTGGTATATACCGTAACTGGAAGACCTGTGACTTTTACCACAGTAAAATATGGGAAACTGTTGTCTAAGACTGGTAATTCTGAGCCGAAAAGGTGTAGAGGTGAAATAGGCAGGGTAAGTGTCGTAAGGACACTGACAGTGGGGCACGCGGCATGTAGGGATTGGGCGTGAGTTGCGAACAGGTGAACACTGCGTGCTGGGTTTAATACTGGTACGGGCCTCAGTAACATCTTATCTAGAAACTTACCTTACCTCTCTGCCGCATACACCATATGATTCTTGAAATATATCATTCGCAAAGCGAATTAAATACATAACCCACCAGTCGTAAGGGCCCACATTGCGTTCTGCCACGTCACTGTAACTCTGCGCTTTGCTCTTGCCACTTGATTCTGGCGTACAATATGATACATCAGGCTTTCTCGGCCCAGATCAGTACTAGAAATAAGGCTTGAGGAATTGACCATTAACAGGGGCGTCTAGCAAATCCCCCTACAAATTCTCCAACCTAAAAGTATTGTTGCCACCTTGTTCTGCAATTTTGAAAGGGCCAAACCAGAGGGGATTGAATTTTCCGTGTTTCCCTTTATCTGCCCTTCGAATGTACCATCTGAGCACCAGATCTCCCACCTATAATTTTCTGTCTTTGGCATGTTGGTCAAAAAGATCCTTCATTTTCTCCTGATATTCGATCAGCTTCTGACTCACCTGATTTCGTGTTTCTTCTAGCTCCACCAACTGATTAATACTCCTAGTTACATCGTCGGGCTCCTCTTGACTTTCTTGCATGAACCGAGCTACCGGTAGAGCCAGCTGCACAAGAAAAACTGCCACCCTCCCATAAACTAATTCATATGGGGACTTCCCAGTTGCCCTCTTGCTAGTAATTCGGTTTGCCCACAGAGCGAATTTCAGCTGAGAATCCCAATTCTTCTGATTCTCGTTGATAGTCTTCTTTAGTGCTCGGACCAGAGTTTTATTTGAGGACTCTGCAAGGTTGTTCCCTTGGGGGTAGTAGGCTGCAGAGTGACCCAATGCAATATTATACTGCTGGCAAAAGTTGACAAATTTTGTGGATTTAAAGGCTTGTGCGTTGTCAGTTACTATCTTAGCAGGACAACCAAATCTGGATATGATATGTTCCTCCATGAATTTTATTACCATAACGTCAGTCACATTCCTAGCAGGTATAGATTCCACCCATTTTGTAAAATAGTCCGTGGCTATTAATATCCATTTATGTTGACTGCTGGATGGGGGGTGTATTTCTCCGATGAAATCAATTCCCCACTGCTGGAATGGCTCATCTACATGGACAGGTATCATGGGGAGAGGCACGAGCTTCTGTCTCTCTGCGAACCTTTGGAACTTATCCCAGGCTCTAACTCGAGTGAACACGTCTCCAAATAGTTTAGGCCAAAAAAAACCAGCCTTCAAAATCTTGTGAGCAGTAGCCCTCCAACTGTAATGGCCCCCACAAATTCCCTTGTGAAACTCAGCCATTATACTCTCCACCTCTTCTTTCGTAAGACACAGAAGTAGGATACCTGAGGGGTCTCACCAATACAACCGACCGTTCACAATGACATACTTTTGCGACCTCAACCTCAGTGATTTGTACTTAGTTTTGTCACAACTGGGCGGGCAACTGAGGGTTAGAAGGTATTCTACCATATCTTTGTACCATGGGCTGATAAGGTACTTCATATGTATCTTTTGGGAGGCTATTTCTATTCTCTGTGCTTCCTCCTTTGCCCCAGAATCTTCGTTTGCTGTCATAGACAAATTGATACCCAAGGCCTGACAATTTGATTCAGACAGGATCTTGGCTAAACCTTGCCCCTTGATTAATTTGGTAGGACGGATATCTAACTCATATTCCTATATTTTGGCTATCCATTTTCCTCTTTTTCCTTCACTGTCCCCTTGGATAAGAATGTCTTTGACAGCTGTTGTAGGAACAAATGCAGTGACATGGGACTGCAAAACATACATACGAAAATATTTGAGGGATTTCACCAGAGCGTACGCTTGCTTCTCTAATATGTTATATTTCCGTTCAGCATCCCGAAGCACCTGACTGAAAAAGGAAATAGGCTGTTTATACCCCTCTTCGTTTTTCTGCAACAAAACTCGAGCTACTGTATGAGGGGATGCAAAGGAGAAGATCATAAATGGTTTGGCATAATCGGGCCCAGCTAACACAGGGGCTTCAGCAAATGCATTTTTAATTCTGGCAAAGGCTTCTCTTGACTCTGGTGACCATTTCACCTCATTATTCTTCTTTAGCATATCAGTTATGTGCCTAACTATCTCAGCATAGTTAGGGATGAACCTCCTTAGGAAGTTTATACGTCCTAGGAAAACCTGAACTTCCTTTTTGTTTCTAGGCAGGGCAATGCCATTTATGACTTCCACTCTTTTAGGGTCTATCCTTACTCCATCTTTGGTTACAATGTGTCCCAAAAGCTTGCCCTCTTCCAGTGCAAACAAATATTTCTGTGGGTTAAGGGAGAGGCCATACTTTCTACACTTCTCAAAGGTTCTGCGCAGGTGTTCTATGTGCTCTGCATCATCCTTTGAAAACAAATTAATGTCGTCCAGGTATACCACCACGAACTGGTCCTGTTCTCCAATAAAAGCAATATCCATGGCCCTCTGAAAAGTGGCCCCTGCGTTAATCAGCCCAAAAGGCATCCTGGCATATATAAACGTCCCCCATGGAGTGGTGAAGGTCGTCTTTTTTTGATCTTCTGGCAGTACAGCCACCTGATTGTACCCGGAGAACCCATCCATCATCGACATCCGAGAAGCCCCTACCACTTTCTGCAATATGTGATCCATCTTGGGCAGTGGGTAATTATCTTTTAATGATGCCCTGTTCAGGTTCCTAAAATCAACACATAGTCTTATTTCTCCATTCTTATTCTGTACAGGGAATAAATTTGCTACCCACTCAGAGTACCTTAATGGTACAATGATTTTAGCCTTCAGTAGTTTCTTAATTTCTTTCTCAATAGAAGGTAGCAATAGTGGATTTATCTGTCTAAGATTTTGCTTATGCGTTTTTGCATCTCCCTTCAGCGGAATCTTATGCTACATAATGCTGACATCGAAGGTTTTTAGATCTTGATAAGACCAGGAAAAAAAATCTTTATAGGACTGAAATAACTTCTGATACAGCTGTTTATATTCTTCAGGGACCTTCTTAGATAGCTTCATGATTTTAGGGTCAACCTCAGTGCCTAGATTCAGGTCCTCCACCTGATTCTCCTCTACAACTTTGTTTGGCTGTAATGGAACATCATTCTTGTTAAACAGCCTTTGTAAGGGTACTAATCCTCGGGGGATAATATTTCCTTTTAACTGCAGGAACTTGTGGCCAGCTACCTCTTCTTCCCATTTATCTCCTGAAGTGTCTTCAGTCTCCACTTCTTCACAAATGTCAATCTCCTTGTTGGAGAACTCCCCAACTGTTTCCAAGAATATCTTGACTTTATCATCATCTTCAAATACTTGCCAGTGTTTGATGTTGTTTGGGATTGATGGCCTATAACGTACCTCAATCTCATATCTCAAGAGAGGGTTCTGAGGTGGCCGAAAAGTGCTGGCAGCCACTGCTAAGGAGTCTGCCATTCTATTTTGCTCCCAGGGCATGAACTGGATATTAAATGCCAAGAAGAAGTTCTCCACCAGATCCCAAAATTCGTTCCTATAGGCCCTCAGCCTAGGATGTTTAGCTTGACACTGATTTCTCACCTGCCTGACTACTAGTTCTGAATCCCCCAGAACTTTTAAACTTTGTATGTTCATACTCCTGGCTGTCTGCAACCATAGTAGGAGTGCTTCATATTTGGCCACGTTATTTGTGGCTTCATACTCTAGCTTGAAAGATAGAGGCACCCATCTACCGGCAGGCGAAATCAATAACACCCTAGCTCCATTTCCTTCCCTAGAATTGGCCCCATCAAAGTGAAGTGTCCAGATTTCTGATTCAGGACTTTCTATGAACTGTTCTGTCTTGATCTGGAAAAATGATGGTTCATGTGCATACTCCTGATCTTCCTCCAGCATTAGACATGATAAATCCCCCTCCCTGCTATAAACCCAAGAATTAACTGAATCATCTGCCTTGGTAACTGTCTTGACAAATCTGGTTTCCCGGTACAACCTCCTCTCTTGACCACCAAAGACAGGGATAGTGGCATAGGTCGGATCCAGCTTGATCGATCCACCAATTTTGGTCCCCCAAGATCTTGACAGTAACATTCCAAAGCGAGCTGCGATGTCAGCCATCACTACAATTTTTGTTGGGATCTGAGCCAGGTTAACCACCAAATATTTTATCATGCCCAGGCACTTAACTCTTTTGGAGTCAAATGAGTAAAGGTCTTTGTATGGGCGGGCGATCTATAGTCCTAGTTGCTCCATGACCGAGAGGGGTAAAATATTATGAGAGGCTCCTGAGTCTAACATGCAGTTATGCAGCAGCAAGTCATGTATTACCAAGGATACATAAAAAGGGGGAGTTGCAGCATCCAACTCTTCGACATGTGGGCCAAAAACAACCATAGGTCTTTCCTCATGAAGGTTAAGGCTATCTGGAATGTTTATAACTTCTGGAGGGAGCATCAATGAAGTGACCTGGGACTGATATGCAGGCTGTTTCAACAACTCGGTCAAGGGGACTGGGATTTTCACTTTCTCAAGCTCCTTCTGCAAACTGAAAGCAGAGGAGGACTTATCTATTGACACCTCTTTTGGTTCTTTATCTTTGGAGTCTTTATTTTGAGGGGAAGGTTTGACTTCTTTTAAGATTGGCTTGACACTAGGAGGTGTAGACACTTGTGAAGATGAAGGTAATTGATCAGCAAATTGTAAAGATTGGTTAAGGGGCCTCTTACCTTTGTCCGGGATCTTTTGAGGAGTGGCCTCCTTCCGTGCAGGTGCCTCTTCCTGTGGTGTGTCCTCCTCCTGATCCTGAGTACGGGTTCTCTTTCTAGAAGACCTGAGATCATATCTTCTATTGAACTGCGCTTGCATGAAATCAACGAACTGCTTGCAGTAGTCATCAATCTCGGGATCTTCGGTATCTTCATTAGCTTTCACTTCTGTGTGTGCCACCTCCACTTCTTCACTTCCATGTACTGGACATTCAACATCATCATTGTTTGAGAAAGAAAGGTATTCCTCCTCTTGCTTGTAAGCATTGTCTTCAGTAGAACCCTCTACTTTCCCTTCCAAGTATAGAGGATGTGGCACTTGATCTTGCTACTCCTTCTGTCCCCTTTGCAGTATTTGCAAGGGTGGTTTTCTGTATTGAGGGTTAAAGCCTCTGTTTGGAGCATTTTGGAAATTATTGGAGGATGAATTCTTGGCCTCTATTTCAAGTTTCACCAATTTTCTTGAAAGATTCTTGATCATTTTGTTCATCTCCTCAATCCTGTCATTAGCTGAATCTCTATCTTGGCTCGAGGTGGATACCTCTTCCTTTCCCCTCCTTCTCGTATCCTGCTCAGATCTACCCTTGGATTTACCAGTGGAGGAAAAGTTTGCCTCAAGCTCCAGTGCATCAGTTTGAGCATCATCTAGAGTGTTTGGCTTTCTTTCTCTCAGAGAGAAGCCAAATTCTGAGTCAAAAGCTGCAACGAACACAACCTTGGCAGCGGTCTGGTGCGGTTTCATTTCGGTGGGTAGGCTTAGGTACAGCTTGTTAAATCTCTTAATAAACTCGGCCACCCCTTCATTGTGTCTTTTCTTGAGTGTATTAAACTCAGTTAGACAGTGTCCGTGGTCTTTCTTCTCCCCCCATTTCTTGAGAAAAGTGTCTTCCATTGCTTCCCATGTGTTTATGGAATGGTCTCCCAACGTTTTGAACCATTTTCTGGCTTCACCATCAAGGGATTGCACAAATAGTCTTAGGACTACATCCAGATGTTCTACATTAAAGTTTTCTGCAAAAGCATAGAAGACCGCAAGGTGTTTTTGAGCATCAATCTCGTTTTCTCCATTGAAGCGGGGCAAGATCTTTAGATAGTCCTGCGGCATATCATTTAGAACTAGAGGTAATGCCAGGGGAGCATATTTATTTAGCAAGAAACCCAGAACGTTGGCCATTGGAGGAGGAGGTGGAGGTAACAAGAGGGTTTGGTGAGTAAGTGGGCAGGAGGTGGAAGTGAGGTGTGGATGATGATAGGAATATAGTGAACATCAGCTTGGGAGGATGGGGACAGGGGTGGAGTATTAATAGCAGATATTTCCGTGACCTCTTTAACTTCTTCAGCCTTTGGAGTAGGGTGAAATGTATAACGGGTGGTATCTATTGACTCAGCCTCGTCCTTAACTGGGACGTTTCCTGGGGGTAAATAGTCTGAGTAATAACCGGTTTCACCCAGAGCGGAGTCAGAATCTTGCAATTAGGCAACCTGAGAAGAGGAAGAAGGAAAGTCTTCTAGAGAAAATTGTGGGATCTCAGTATGAAAAAATTGTCTCTCCCTCCAACCTCTTCTATGTAAAATTCTCTCTGGGTCAGACACAGAGGGTGTCTTTGGTTGAGATGTATCTGACCTAAGGTGTGGCTTCCGAGGAGCCAAGACTACAATTAGATTTTTCTGAAAAATGAATGTGGAGTCACCAAGGTGAGGGATATACAACTCTCAACTCTCCATGCTCACCTAGTTGAAGAGTGAAATAGGGTTTTGTCGAGGCACAGGGATTTCAATTTTTTCATCAACTTCGTTCCCCGGAAACGGCGCCAAAAAGAGGCACCATGAAGGGAAGGATTCTCATTCCCTTAAGGATAGCAGAGAAAGATCAATTGACGTTGTTGATCGGGCTGATAGGTCCCATGAAGGGAAATATTCTCCAGAATGTATTTAAAATCAGCTGGGAGTATTGTCCAAGTTTCAGTTGGCTTATATTAACTTTTACCAGCAAAGATGGCGTCGCATAAAATCACATCTTCGGCTTTCAATTGAACCTGAATGGCATCTCTAACTTGTCTGAGCTGTGGTCCTTTAGATGAAACTAGTAAAAAATCTGCTTGTATTATAAATGGAAATCCAATGACCATTTCTGTGGGAAGAAAATCATAGATACCTGCAGCTACCATATTTCCACTTGCAAATCGGTTTCCCATTGGAAAAGCTAATGTAATAGCCCATTTTGCAATGTATTTCCTCTGCTCAACCATTAGGGGAATTTTGAGGTCTAAAATGGGCCTCCTAAGAAAAATGTACAACCAAAATAAACTTTATAAGAACCAATAGGATTCAAGATGATGACGTAAACCATGGGGGATGATTCACCATTTTTTAGGTACAAGGGAAAAAATATTAAAAAATAATAAAATAATAAAAATACTTTTTCAACTCGTATTTTCAACTTATCTCCCAATTTTTTTTACTCAAATTTCAAGCCAAAGTACTCGTTAGATGCAAAATTTAATTCCTCATCCAAGGAGTACCCATTTTTCATACTTTTGATCGGCCCCACTACACGAAATATGAGAAATACATGAAAAAAACGTGATTGAAATCACATTTTTCATGTATTTTTCATTTTTCGTGTAGTAGGATCCATAAAACGTATGCAACATGGGTACTCCTTGGATGATGAATTAAATTTTGCATATAATGAGTACTCCCACTTGAAATTTGAGCAAAAAATTTGGGAGATAAGTTGAAAATACAAGTTGAAAAAGTAGTTTTTTATTTTTTCCCTCCAAATTTTGATTATGTAATCAAATCTTATTTGATTATTTCTACTATTATTTTATAATTTCCTTAGGAGGCCCATTTTAGACCTCAAAACTCCCCTAATGCCTATACTCATTTTCTATGGGAAACCATTTCCTCCACATGTAATAACTGCATCCTCTAGTTGAAAATCGGTATTCTTTTGCTAAAAAATGCAGAATGAAAGACTCGCTTTCATTGCTCCCAAAACATTCAAGGTCAGTTTCTTGTAAAATAGAGATTGTATAAATTTTGTTAAGATCGAGATAGAAATCACAAAGGAGAAAAGAGGAAATTGGATGCCAAGATGGAGGAGGAACTTACAAATGAGCACGCAGATCATGGGGCACCTTTTCTTGTTGCAGGTTATGGAAATGTTCAAGTTTCTTTTTATGAAATAACAAGAGGTGTAGTTTTGAAAAGAAATGGCCCAAATATTTTCACATCAAAATGTACATTTCCAACATGTCTAAAAGCTAAAATATCTCCAACTTCAATAAACTGCTCAGAAACAAAATTTTCCCAACCATTTCTGAAAACTGCCCACGTCTTAGCATAGCACATGTTCACATGCCACAATTTCCCACCTGGGCCCTATAGTATTGCATCTTCATACACCCCACATTGCATTCTCTCCACATAATCACTAGGGACCTCATGCAATAAAAAAAATGCATTGGAAGAATAGTTATTTCCATCAAGAATTTATCTAATTCCAATTCTCAATTCTAATTCTAATTCTAATTCTCAAGAATAAAAAAAATTCTAATTCTCAATTTCTATGGTTGGAGTTCACTAAATTTTGGTGTACACACATAAAATTAATTTCGGTGCCTTAATCGCAAATCGGTGCTACTATACATATAACCGCACCGGTGCCGGTGTTACAAATGGATGCACTAGTGTGGTGCTATTAAGTGACGCACCAATGACGAATAAACGCAAATAAAAAAAGCGCAAATATATTTATTTAAGTGAAAAAAGAAGCGACAAATTGAAAAATGGGTGGCAAAATATTTTCGAAAATCTAATTTCAAAAAATAATTCTTTAAATACTAAAAACTTTTCATTATTTCACTATTTTTGCTAAAATTTTTAGCCAGATATTTGCAGGAGACATACCTAGAGCAAGAGAGCAAGAGAGCACTGTGGAGTAGCAAAATACGTTCGAACAGAAGTATTAAGACAATCAGAAACCAAACCTCTGGTGATTGAAACCCTGTATCATAGAATTTCAAACATTCTTGTGATTAAATTTGACTATTTTTTTTACTTTTTTTGCAGTTTTATCCATTTTTACCCTAAATTTTTTCTTTTTTTTTCCTGCCCTTTCTTCTCTCTGTTTCTGTGATTTCAGAATTAGGGATTTTCATTTTAGATTGAAATCCAACCCACGGGACAACTTGCATAGTTGGATCCCAATCCATTCGGCCCTTGCGTGAATTTTTGTAAAAACTGGAATTTTTTTTTATTGGTGCGCCCTGTGTAACCTAGCGCACTGGTGCGCTGTATTATACAGCACACTGTGCAAGTACTGTGTAATAAAAATTTGAAAGAAATTTTTTTAAATCAGTGCGGCATATCTAAAATAGGGCACGAGTTCTCTATGTTACGAGGATAGCACCGTGCGGTCTATTTCACTCCTTGTGCGATGCGTTTATAATACCCCCACACATCGTACAATCTATTATACTATTTTTACGGTGCATTTCTAATACCCCCATGCACCGACATTGGTTGGTACAGCATGAAAGGCACACCGGTTTCTTGAGATTTATTTTTTACCTGAAAAGTTGACAATTTATTTATAAATATATATATTAATGAATGATATGGTACATGTTTCAGATTGATAAATACATGACTGACAAGAGATCAAGTAACAAAAATATTGAAACACATCAAGAAAAGAAAAAAAGGAAAGTTCTTTGTAAATTCTTTATAAAAAATATTATTTTTTGATGCAGGAGCATCCAAGTCAAATTTTCATTATTTAATTGTAATAGGGGGGGTGAGATATTTTAATTATTTTATTAATTAAATTGTTTATTTTAATAAATTAAGAGAAAAGGTGAGGATTTTTGTATATATTCTTTTAATAATTAAAAGGATATGAGTGAAATAGGATTAGGTAGCAAATTTAGGGAGTAGGAATTCTAAGTACGGGACTTGGTTGAGTCTACACCTAGAATGAATCTAATTTAGATTTAGTTGAGATTTGAGTGGAGAGATTTTTGGAATTGAGTAAATCCATTTTTTTGTATAAATAAGAAAATTGTATGAGAGTGTAACTAGAGAGGGAAGAGAGGTGAGAAATGAGGAATTAAGAGAGAGAGTGAATTGATTTGAGAGCTGTTGTAGAGGGCCAAGAGCTGAGAGAAGCTCTTCATTGTAATATGCGACCGAATATTTCTCTTACCTTATTAATATCTGCATTTTGTTTGAATAAGCTCTCTTTTGATTTGTATATTTCACGTTGAAGTGAATGGTATTTTTATGCGACTGTGTGAGTGTATATGAAATTTAGGAAGGATCTATTGGTTTATATGCAGGGATCTGATTTAACCCAGATACCTTGCATCATTTGGTATTGACTCGTCGTAAATCTTCCCTGGGAGTGGACCTCATACTTGTTTTGAGTCTGTATAATTACACAAAATGATTTTTTTTAATGCATCCTTATAATAGAATGATTGTTAGGCATTGATAGCTTATAAGCCTTTTGCATGTGGCGATATCATGTGTTCGACAATTGCACATATAGAGTTTGTATTTTAAGAAAAAAGAATTATGGTCCCAAAGCATTTCTATAATGCGATGAATCTCATGACAGTGAATTGATAGGTTCTTTGTTGCATTATAAATACATGTTTCTTCACCCTCCCACCGTGATTTAACAAGAACTGGGGTGCATTATCTTATGCCTCTTTTCCCATATCGGATTATTCATAAGTGGGTATGGAGTGAACATAAATTAGAAGAATACCGTGATGACCCTGAGAACTTGAAAAATGAGGCCTTCATTCCATTCCATAGAGACCATTCCAGTGGTCCTTATGAATAAATGAGTCCCTTAGAGGCATGAAAAAAAATGTGATAATGCGACCTAGGTGGAAATTCGACTTGCTAGAGGTCGCACAATCATGTTGCAGATAGGTCACTCACCCTAGATGCTTCTGGAGTGCAACTTTGTGACTTCGATGAAAGTGTGACTTGCCAAGGCTGGCATGGTTGCATAACATAGATAGTTGCACCCCTCGGTGACTTTCCTGAGGTGATGAGGTGCGACTCTACAACCTATAGCATTGACCAGTTGAACCTTACTACTTTTACCAATCACAACAGTATGATGATATTTGTGTCTTTAATTCCAGATGCATTAGGGGAATTTCGAGGTCTAAAATGGGCCTCCTAAGGAAATTATAAAATAATAGTGGAAATAGTAAAATAAGATTTTATTACATCATCAAATTTTAGAGGGAAAAAAGAGAACACTACTTTTTCAACTCGTATTTTAAACTTATCTCCCTAAGGTTTTACTCAAATTTCAAGCGGGAATACTCGTTGGATGTAAAATTTAATTCCACATCCAAGGATTACCCATGTTGCTTACTTTTGATGGACTTTTCTACACGAAAAATGGGAAATAAATAAAAAATGTGATTGCAATAACGTTTTTTTATATATTTCTCATTTTTGGTCCATTAAAAGTATGCAACATGGGTACTCCTTTGATGAGGAATTAAATTTTGTATCCAACGAGTATTCCCACTAGAAATTTGGGTAAACCCTTAGGGAGATAAGTTGAAACTACGAGTTGAGAAAAGTAGTTTTATTATTTTATTATTTTTTAATATTTTTACTTTATTACTCCAAAAATGGTGAATCATCCCCCATGGTTGACATCATCATCTTGAATCCTAGTGGTTCTTATAAAGATTATTTTAGTTGTACATCTTTGTTAGGAGGCCCATTTTAGACCTCAAAATTCCCCTAAGGCTAGCAAAGAACCTTTTTTGTTACAAAAAACAGAAGTTGTGTCTATGTTATGCCCATTCAATGTAGTCTTACAACCACCGCCCATAATCTTGGCAGATTGAATTGATGCATGGCATTAGTCGATGTCAGGGAACCCTTTAGCGATGAGTTATGCAATGTGTAGTTACGGTTCCTTCAACACAAGAAGTTCGATCTGAACCAACCCTTCACTATTTATGACTTAGATATGTGCACTTGCATGCCAAATAATTCCCTAAATTCCATCTGAGCAGAGAGTTGAGTACAATGCTTTTCCTTCAATATTGTGACATATTTAATGGGTATGTTGGCCAGACATGCACGAATGTGGCTTCTATAGCTAGTTTTGTGCCATGCATTGGCCCTTTTGGGCTTCTTGGTGGCATATATGGTACCCTGTTCATATTGATAGAACACCTTCCATGTGTTGTGCATTGTCACTCAGATGCACGATTCATATGGATTGGTTAGACGTATAATCTTAGATGTATAATGTCATTTGGAAACAATGCATATGGTGGTCACATGATTCTCCTCCAACTTTATTTTCTCTTGCCCAAAATTCTTCATGCTTTCTTTGCATGCATACATATTTTCATTTCGTAGTTATGGCAGTTGCATTGTTTTATATTTTCCTCAGTAATCGACCTTTGGTGTGACAATTCACATCTATTCATTGTTTTCTTACAATGTGCTTTTGAAATGGAAGATATAATCTCTTTTGCATTATCATCATTCACTCTTAGTGCACAGTTTATAGTGCAGTGTCATATTTAAGTGGGAAACCTTCTTATCGCAATGACCCAACGTGTGATTTCCCAATGTGTCATGACTTTTCATCGGATTCGTGTGACATGTGGTGCTTCCCTCTTGCATTGGTAGCTTATTCCTTCATCATAAAATAGTCCACGTTACTCAAAAACCAACCATGCTAGGTATCAAATGATGTGCCCTGCATTTGCATTGTCTCCTCCTTCGACGTTGTGTCAATAGATGTCCTGGTGTATGATGCCTTAGGTGAAATTTTCGCTGATTTATTTTACCTTCAGATGCCACCCCATATTATTTTATTTCTCAAAACCTTCAATATGTGTCATGGTTAGCGCCATGCTTCCCACATCTCATACTAATCTCTTCTACATTCCATTCTAATCGTACCAATGAAACTTGAACCACACTTTGCGTAACACCTCTGTGCATCCATCCCACGTATCATTATGTTTTCATTTTCCACATCTTGGGTATGGGATATTGATAATATATACATATATATGCTGATATCACATTCCCATAGTTGTTTTAGAAATATATTTTCATAATGTTCTCTATCGCATGTGTAGGGAATAGAGATTTTGATTGCGCCTAAATAAGAGCTTTGAGTGTGTTACTTTGCTAGCCCTACATGGCTCAAAGTGGCCAAAATTTAGTTAAATGGAATCATGTAATAATGTTTATATTTAAAAATAAAACTAATATGCATTAAAAGAATAAAGGAAGTGCATGTAAGCTTCAAAGGATATTCATATGGGTTCATTTTCCTTTGATGTTGCAATACTTCAGGCATTTGGTGACATTAGAAGGATTAGCCTTTCATACCCCATTAGGGCCTTTTCTTCAACAAATTCTCAGTCAAGCACGTAAACGAACTTGATGATTGTAGGTGATGCGATATGTAATTATTTTATCTACATGATGTAATGGTATGTACAACCAAAAGAATGCTCAAGAGAAAATGTTAAAGATTGGGAGTACATTAGAATATAGTTGAGACTTTCATCATGAGAATTTAGGGTTTAACAAGTTTTTGAGTGAAGTCTCATCTTCTTAACCCTAAAGTAGTTAGGGAGAGTCCATTGTTCAATAACATATGATATATTCACCTTACATCAATGCTCATTGATAGATGATGGTTGGGGGTGCATGAAGCTTGTAATGCCTTATCAGAAAGGAGACTGAAATAAAACCTGAAGTATTTTCCCTTTTGATGGACTCCTTGCCCAATCTGTAACAGTGAAGCCTTGAATATTCACTCCCTTTGTCCTCCTGTACCATAACCAATACTCTATTGTGCCTCTGAGGTATCTTAACACATTCTTTGCTGCATTCCAATACAACTTGGTATGATTCACCATGGATTGACTCAACTGATTAAATACATATCATATGTCGGGACTTGTGTGCACTAGATACATCAAGGATTCCACAAGATTCCTGTAGATGGTGGCATCTACTACCTCTCTTAAAGAGGCATCCTCCTTCCTCTTGTTCGTAGCTAGAGGGGTGTTCATAGGCTTGCAATTCTCTATGTGAAATATTTGAAGTGTTTCAGAGGAATACTTCCCCTGACTCACAAGCAGCTCACCATCACCCTGCCATACTTCCAGCCCAAGGAAGTAATGCATCAAGCCCATGTATTTCATCTTGAATTATCTTGCAAGGTCCTCCTTGCACTAGTAAAAAATGGCTAATTAGTTACTAAAATAATGATTAAAATTTGCATATAAATGACTATCTTTTGGTCGGGGACCAATAGTAGATATTTTACAGTATCTTATAACGCGACCAAGTTTTAGTCGTTTTTAGCTTAGTCATTAATTGGTTGTCTCAACTTTATTGTCTAGTAGTATATTTATTCATAAATTTGGTCATTAATTTAGTCCTTGATTTAGTCTTTAATTGTCACAGTTAATGACCAAATATACAACAAAATATATTGCTAAATGATCACCTGAGAAAAATAATTAATAACTAAAGAAATATGACCAAAAAGTTGGTCATGTTATAAGATACTATAAATTAGCTACTAATAGTCATATATATGCAAATTTTAGTCATCGTTTTAAACCAATTAATGACCAAATAAATACGACTAAATTTTGGTCTTTTTATAAGATATTGTAAATTAGCTACTAATAGTCATATATGCAAATTTTAGTCATTGTTTGAAACCAATTAATGACCAAAGAAATATGACTAAATTTTGTTCGTGTTATAAGATACCCTAAATTACCTACTAATAGTCATATATATGCAAAAATTAGTCATCATTTGTAATCACAAATTTATCATTTGTAGTAGTCATTTATCTTTTTTTGGTTGTTTCATATTCATTATATAAATGACTACTTTAGTAGTTTATATTTATTTAATTTACTTTCATTAAAAATCGATATAAGAAACTCATTTTGTCATATATTTATTTTATTTATGTTCATCGTTAATAAACATAAACTACTAATTTAGTAGTTTTAGATTTATTTTATGCGTTCATTATTAATCAACATAAATTAATTAGTATAATTTTGCAACTAAATTAAAAAAATGGAATACAATATACATGTTCATCTAATATGAAAATGCAAAGTTACATATGTTAATTACAATACTGAATAATATCAAGTGCAAATATAAATAATTTCAACCACATAAATTATATTACATAAAATATCAAGTATTAAAATATGAGTTTCCAACTTAATCTTGGTTGGAGCACAATTTACACATGAAATATTGTTTCATCACTTCAAAACATTATCATTGTGTTGCCAAGGCATTGCAAGTGAATTCACCGACTATGAAGATTTGACCATCAATCTCTATGTGTGTGTCTTATGCGGGATATTGTCTCTACAAGTACCACTATACCAATTCTCTTCTCTCTCTCTCTTTAATTTTCATTTTGTCGCTCTAGTGTTATTGTTCCCCTCATTCTTCAATTCCTACTTCTTACCATAAATACTGAGTTCCTTTTATGAAAAATAAAGAAGATACAATGCATAGTATAAGACATGAAAGACGATGAACACTACAATATAAAATGAAATAGACTATAAAGGATTTATAAGATATACACCTCAACATCAACAATATTGTCAATGTCATTTCCCCCATAAAAGCAAGAAACTCAAACAAGTTTTCTTCAGTTGGGCAATAGTAACTTCTTTGTGGCCAGATGACTTGTATAAAAAAGAAAATAAAACATCACCATAGAAAATAACACCTTAGTAAAATTAGTATTCAACATTCAAGGAGATAATAGGCACAATCATGCCAACTAAGTTACATGATAAAAATATCAAGTTGTAGATTAGTTATACAATGTGGGAGTGCAAAGAAAACTCCTAGAAAATGCCAAAGATAAGTCTAGAGTAAAATGAAATGAAGCAAAAAGTATAAAATAAAATGGTAGCCTCGTATACATGTATATAACTGGATAATGTAGAAGGCTAAGTGAATAAGTACATGGCTAGAGGTCGATGATGCCAAGAATGCCCAAGTATGATGAACATTTCTTTAGATAAGAACTACTATTTGGGTCCATTATCACATATGAATAAGCCAACTAGTCTATATCAATTATTTATTTATTTATTTATTTATGGATCACTACAATATAAGTGGATAAATTGCAAAGAAAATTCACTTCCCATATTGTTCCTCACTTGTGGTACAATATATTAGCTGTGATTTGGAGCAAATTTCCAACACCGAAAAATATGTAGCAATGACCACTAGTAATCCCCCAAAAAGGATTTTTTAGAATGTAACTTTCAGATTACAGTTTCTCTATGATTCTTGAATGGAAAATCCACATTGAATTCCAACACCAAACTTCCATTTTGAGGGAACACCTATTGCCATCCTTAATCACTCAAACTCAAAACATCAGTGATCATTATAATGAAAAGATAAAAGAAGAGTAGTTTTGATATGTTTTGCAGAGTTACATGCAAAGCACCAATAGTTTTCCCATATGTAGCATACTTGTAATTTCCAAGATATAACACATTGATTGATATTTTACAACAAATACTTGATTCAATAAAAACAAGAATTTAACATATTACAAAAATACCACCAACGTTTGATCCTCCATTAATTCAAAATAGTTAACCCAAAAATTTCAAGAAATAGCATCAAGTATAAATAAAAAAGCCATCAATTAATAATCAATGAAAAAAGGATAAGATTTTTTATGAAGCTTGATAAACAACTATAAATATTGACAATCCACTACAAGTAGTGGTGTTTCTCAAAGAGAAATACTACCTGGAGAACTCATCTTCCAAATTATTTTCTCTATCCATGAAGATTTTTTCTATCCTCAAAAAAGAATTCACATTCATTCTTTTAGGTTTCTAAAGCTGCCCAAAGCCTTGCTAAATGAAGTAGTGAATTTCATAAAATGCTTCTGGCACTGAAAAAATATAGTTTGACCATGTGATAGATAATTCAAGCAAGTAAAAAATTGTACACTATTTCTTATAAGACTTCATGTTAAAAGGAAAATTTGCATATTTCAAATAGAAAAAACAACTTTATAGAGATGGCCAATATTACACAACAATAGACTGGATATAAAACTATAGCTATAACTAACAAAATCCTAATTGTAATACATTTGATTGATTATTCTAAGTGAATCCAACTAGATACATACAAGTTTTCATTTTTAGCTTTCTTTCCCATATCTTTATTGGAGGTGGAAGGTAACTTGCATGCATCTCACAAGGCTGTTTTAGCAAGAGTATATGTTGCATTCTCATATTCCAGACTTTATTTTCCATGAACAATCACAACATGTATTAGAGGAATTAGTTGCTACATTAGATGAGTTGTCAATTTTAACCTTCTCTCTACTTGAGGTATTGATCCTTCCCCTTATTCTTAGTTATCAATCTCATATTTCTCCTGTAGCCAACATAGGAATAATTTGGGTTCAGGAAGAATAAAAATATTCATATGATGTCTTCAAATTTGAAACTATGCATTTATATTATTTAACTACTAGTAAAATAGTGGTAGGAAGACCTTAAATATAACCAGGCATTTTCTGTGAAGCGGTTTGTTGCAGATTCCCATGCTAGCATAACATCATTGAAAATAAATGGTCAACAATAATTAAATTTTTTTCCCCTGGCATGAACATTGACTTAGTTTTGATAAATAAACATAAACCATTTCAAACTACAATGAATAAACAAAAAGCACACCATCGATATAAATTCACAAAATATTGACAACAAAAAAAGAAGTGAATTTGCTAGGTAGTAGCTCAAAACCTTGTAGTGGGAAGATGTTCTCAAGCTTGAGTAATATCTACATGCTAGGGAATGAGTTGTGACACTTGTTTCTTACGTTTACTAGGAAGAATTGCAACTGGAGCTTCGATGTTTGCTTTAGATAAATAGTATTGGTTTTGATATGCAATGTGTCCCTCCATCATTATTAGCAATGACACAACTGTTGGGGTTCGCACAGTTATTGCATATTCAATGTCTTTCATGTCTGACTGAATATTGTGGCTGGTAATTATTGGTGCTAATCATGATCCAGGGAAAAAATTCTCAATATTTATCCCTGAAGGAATTTGTTGAGAGTTTAAAGTTATAGACCTTCCATATTCACCAAAATTCTTATACATGGTAGCAACTTGCAAGGCTAAGAGTCTCTAGCTAGTATGATGCCAAAAATACATTAATCTGGAATTCAAATGACAAGAATGTGGTACTGAAAATTGCAGAATCCAGGACCCTGCATCCCCAAAGGATAGTAGAAACATTGTGTGGTTCACCACTATAAATAGCACTTGAGATTATGCAATATCCAAAAGGTGATGGTTCGGGAAAATTTGAAGGATGGATTTTTATCTTAAAGTTTAAAAACTTGGCGAATCTTAGTAGTCTCCAATATGTAGATTGTAAAAATTTTGATGTTATTTTTGTAAAAATATTTAGTTTTCTAATCATTTTATATTAGTATATATAAATTTTGGCAATTTTTTGGGTAAAATATTTTTATACTATAAAATTTAGGCGAATCAATTAAAAAAAAATGGAAATTGGCGAATCTTTTTTTGGAAAAAGCATGAAAAATTAGCCCACCTGCGAATATTAGCCCTTAAAATTTTCCATGAATTGGCCATGCAAGAAGTCATGAAGGTTTCAGATCTGAAGATGACTGGGAGAACGAAACCTATTCATATCCACAAACGTTCCCCCAAACAAAGGATTTTAACAAAATAAGTAGTAATAGAAGGTATGCCCAATTAAAACGTTCGGTTGAAGAGGAACTGGATATGGATAACTAGTTTAATAAGCGGGGTATATCTATGTTTTGTTAGCTGAAGCATGGTAGAAATAATGATAATGATGGATTCTATAGAACCTCTAAAGGTAATGCGGTCTCTTGAAGAGGCAGCCAAGGATAAGGTGAATTGTTGAATAAAAGAGGCTCTAAATCCTCTGGTATCCAAGCACAGAAGATCAGTGATGACAAATATGAGTCTAAATATGAAGATGATGAATTTGATTTAGTGAAATCTGTGGGGCACAAAAAGCCAATGTTGAGTCCTATTGAAAAAGAAGATCGAAAAACAAGTAGTGTGAAGGTTAATGGGGATGCTAATTATTTGAGCCAATCAAGATTTGACCAGCACAATATCTCACCATTGACACTCAAGGAAACCAACACAATGGGATATGAGCGTATGAACATTGTGCAAGAATAAACTCTTCCATCTATTCTCAAAGGCAAGAATGTGTTGGCCAAGGCTAAAACTTGCATCGACAAGATAGTAGCATCTATGTCTCCTACTATTGAGGTGATAGTGAAGTCATTATTCCTCCATGATCATAAAAGGCTCGCATATTTTTGTTCTTGTCATTTGTCCCACTAGGGAACTTGCAAGTCAAGCTGTTTTTTAGGCCAATGTTTTGTTTAAATTCCATGCAAATATTGGTGTACAAGTAGTTAGTGGGGGCATTAAATTACCAAGAGAAAAGAAATGGCTACAAACAAATCCTTGCCAAATATTAGTGGCCACTCCTGGAAGGATTTGGGATCATATAAAGAATACCCCAGTTGTCTCAAGTCATTTAATGGGTGTGAAAGTTATTGTACTTTGATGAAGTCAACCATTTTCTAGATATGGGGTTCCATAGGGATATTTATAAGATAATTGTTGGTGTGCCTAAAGAGAGGAAGACACGTATTTTAAGCTACAATTTCAGAGGACGTTCACAAAGTTACCCAGATTGCTTTAAAACAAGATGATGAGTTTACTAATACAATTGAAGAGGGAAGTGAGGAAACTCACTCAAAGGTTTGTGAGTCATAAATTATTGCTTCACATGAAACCAAAGTATAATAAATAATATGATAACTAATCTGCAATATTTAGCCAAACAAATTTAAGACAAAGTATAATAAATAATATAATAACCACCTTTATTATAATAAAGTATAATCATAAATTATAATAATATACTTTTATTATAATAATCTGCAATATTTATCCAAACAAATTTAAGCCATGAGTTGAAAGCACTTGAAAGTTGGAAAAGTTGTAAATTTATAGACCACGAGCACATTAATGTCCAAACCAGTTGGTATCTCAAAGGTTCAAGTTCCTTGTAACATATTCCTAATCAGATCACTCAAATTCTTGAAGAAAAGTCACTAGTACACTTCGTTGATGGTCTGCACTAGAAGCAAGTACAAGGAAAAAGGAGAAGAGAGAGGAGGGCTCAAAGATAATATATATATACATGAAAGATAGTAGAAGAGAGGGTCAAGGAAGCCAATCATTACTTGAAAGGAGGCTAACCATATTAGATGTTTTGTATTATCTCTAACTTAGAATCAAGGAGAGTACAAAAGTGCTTAACCAGACGATGGATTTCATGTCCCTGCAACATCACTTTTTAAATCTCCCAACTAGTAACTGAACTTGGTAGTGCCAAAATTCATTTTATTTCATTTGGAGGAACTAGCCATATTACTTTAGCATCAATGCTAGAAAACTCCTCTTTCATCCAACAATGTCTACTTAAAGTAGAGATGATTTTGGCAATCAGCCTTTTGATGGAACTAGGAATATCAAAAGGCTTGATAATTAAATTTGGAATTTATAAATATATATTGAATGTCCATGGTTTTTCAACTCATAGAAAATCTGATTTGATAGACTGAAGATGACAAGTTGTGCCTTGTTATGATGGAAATGTTTTTGCTAGCATAAAATTCGTTGAGGAATACCTTTCATCCTCAATTAGGAAGAATGTAGATGAATACTGTGGGAGAATTTCGACCTATGAAGACATGAATGTGAGTTATGAGTCCAATGGAAGAGTCTTACGAAAAATCCAGGAAGAAAGTTGATGATTATGCAGTTGAATGTTCAAGGGTGTCAATGTGTCAGTGTGGGCTTTGGTAAGGGGATGCAATTTATAAAAATTGGCTTCATTATGTGGGTATGAGCTTAACATGTTAAAAAAATGTTTTTGAGCCAAATAATGAAATATGGGAACATTTTGTGAAGTCTAGCGAGAATTACATTTTATTATTTTCAGAACTTAAACATAGACATGTAACAGTCACCCACATTTTTCAAAATCATGGTATATAGGGTGGATGTTATTTTATTCGTAAGAAAAGGTAGGTTTTATATAACTGAACCCAAGTTGGGTAAAAATACACACAAAAAAAATTGAGGGGAATTTTTCTACATGATTTTTTGAATAGATTTCCCCACTAGCCACTCTATACATTCCAATATAAACAATACCATTCACACTAACTAGATTGTTGATAGAATAACATTTTCTCAAAAAAAGAGGTGTAAATTCTAACTATAAAACAAGAGAGATCAACATTATTTTTATGTGCATGAGAATTTTTTATTATCCAATGGATATATCCTTAAGATCTGTAACTGTCTTGACTCTCAAATACCATAAATGATCTCTACTCTAGCCACCTAGCAAGACAAAAATTGATCCTATGCCTCCAAGCTTCAGAATTTCTCCTAGAGTGGAATCAAAATAAATTTATACATAGTGAGGCTACTGCCCCTTCTTCGATTCTCCTATGCTTAAAAAAAAAAAACAGAAACCCATCTAAGTATGTAGAGTATTTATGGCTCAGTTCTTTTCTTTTACAATTTTAAAATATCATAAGTATAATTGAAAATTGTACTACAGTTTTAATCCCAACAGTGAAGGATGGCATTAAAAAACTAATTTGAAGGATTCCTGAACATAACCATCTCTAGATTGCAACAATATCCATTTCCCAATTTCCCTTTGGGGTCCTTTGGATAAGGACTCATGAGTCAATCTCCACGTTCAGTTCTCTAAATACATGGATGAACAAAATGGTGTTAAGAATTGATTTCATTCTTTGAATCTCCTTGAATAGTGAACTTGAGAACAAAAAGGACCTAGTTGCAACTGCATTTTAAAGTAAAACTGAATAATTACCTTATCTCTGAAAATTGTAAGTCCTTCCTTTAAACTTAATTGAAACCAATCCTGGAATGTTACCTTGTAAATTTGGAACAAAGGAGAATTAGAACTAGGATGCTATGGAAAAAAAACAGTAAGCCTTATTAATTCCTCCATCTTCTGTTAATCTAGAAAAACAAAATATCCAAAAATATGCAGAATACGAGGAACATTGAAATATTAGATAGAATGTGGCTTAAAACCCTTCTAATGACACAACTGCCAACAATTAAATGCATACATAATGGACATTTGACATAGTACATAATAAAAAAGAAATAACAATGTGCATATCATAAATGGCATATCGACATGTAAGTTCATACTAAGGATTTATGACATTGTATATAAAGAAAGAATATATATATATATATATATATATATATATATATATATATATATATATATATATATATATATATATATATATATATATATATATATATATATATATATATATATATATATATCAGTTTACCTGTTACCAGTCCAGTTGTAGAAATACTTCCAAACCCGGGAGCACATGAGCAAAATTAAGGTAAATATGAAAACATAACATGTTTACAGAGATACAACTACAAAACGTTTTTTAGTTGTATTAATTGTTTCATTCGCAAAGCAATACCTCATGACCAATAACACCCAAGATAGCAACATAGTATGCATCCATTACAATTTGTGGGGATGCCAAAATAAGCCTTGAATTAAATATCTGCATTTGAAAATGTGATACAATCATGAGAGATTCATTTCAGAAATCTAATGGAAAGGAGTCATCAAAATATCACAATGTGAAAACATATAACCAACACTCAACAAAAATAAACATGAATGGAAAAGGCATTCTACATTAAGGTTCTTGTTCTCCATCGCTTCCCTAGTGGTACCTGGACAATAAAATAAAAAAATGAAAAATAATGGAAAGCAGATAAACATTAAAGAATTAACTAAAAATATATCTCCAGAGTTCCAAATTATTCCCAGAGCTACTCCACTTCAATATAAATTCCCCTCATGTTTAAATGATATTTTGTCCATCTTTTCAATATACAAGGACTATAATGGTAGTATTTCAACATTATTTGAAAATTTAAATGTGTAGGTTTTATCATTGGCCTGAAAGTGAAATGCATTAAAATTAGAAAAAACTAAATTACAATAATAAAAGTGAGTATTTATCATATATCTAGAATCAAAATATATCTTACATGTTAAAATCAGGTACTACCACAATGTTAAATAGATCAAGGTCATATCCCAGACCAAAGACCTACACAGAAAAGACAGATCAGTAAACATCTAGAGGCGACTTCAAATGAAATCTTACTTACTTACGAAGTGACTAAATCTAAAATGTAAATGAATAATTTTAATCGTACATCCTCATCCCATTTGAAATTTCATGCCGTCTTAAGGAAATACATGGCATGAGAAGTCTTTGATATATCATTTGCAGGAGTCCAAATACGAAGTGAAACTTGGCGTCCTGATCGTGTAATGAATGTGTCATTTCTACTGACTAATTGGCCAACAACCAAAGCAAATAGATAGCAAGGCTTCTTGAAAGGATATTTCCAGACAACATAGTGTCTGCCATCTCGCACCACAAAAAAAAACTTTGTGGTTAGATGCTAACAACACCACCAACATGCATTTGAAGACCGTGCCATTTATCTTGACTAAAACACACATACCTTGAGATCCCCCTAGTCTATTATATTTCCATTAGAAAATCATATAGGAAATAATGTTTTATCTACTTCAATCCTAGTCATAAACTGTTCCAATATATTTGGACGATCCTGCATTATATATACATAAAACACATTCGATATGAATTCCATCTAAGAATGGAAAAATAGTTCCTATTTCAGAATAGGTTAACGTGTATCAGAGCTAAGGTCATGATCAAAGGAAGTTTGAAAACCACTTCTACATCTTTGAGGTATTTAAAGAGATCAAGATCTCACCTTAAGAAGAAGGAGGATTTCAATATCCCACAGTGAATTAGTTCGGATATCACAATGCACAAGTTCAAATATCAATCAAGGGTTTGATGCTACCTCTGTTATAAGGGTTTGATGCCTCCACAGTGACAAATTTATCGGTGCTACCACAGGACTTGATGTTATTACAATAACTACATGACTCACACTTGGTATTATTGCAGAGGTCTCAGTACTATTGCAGTGATGAGTTCTTGGTGATATTACAGTGAAGAGATGTCAGTGCCATGACAACCTTTTATTATAATTTTTTTAAAACTAAAATTTTAAAATTTATAATATATTATATAAAGTCTGTAGCCTAAGATGATAGCAAGATTACAAAAATTACCATTCATATATTTCAAGCCACATTTCTAGCTTCTTATTGAGAACACTTATGTCATTATACCTACGTTCCAATATTTTTTCACGAGAAAATTTTGACAAATTGATTACATAACGAAATACAAAAGCAGTACATGGCTAGACTGGATAACATGTATGTCTTCATGTAACCATTGAATTTGCTACTGAGTTAAATTTTTATTCTTTACTACTATTTTCCAAACTTCCAATGCCTTTGTTGAATTCCATGTTTTTCCCTCCAAACTTTTTCTTGATCCTGAGGTTTTGGTTGTTCTACAACCTCATGTTCTTCAGTCTAATCTTCTCACCTTGCCTTAGCCTAATAAATCAGTGATATTTCTGCTTCCTAATCTAGATATGGAGGAATAGCATATTCCTCTTCCACTGTATTCTGTGGTATCACATCTTTCTCTTTGATGGGATGTCCCTGATTTCCTTTGGATCCAATTTTTACCCATCCATGGGAGGGTCCAAGTCAGCTGGCTCATCCTTGCCAATCACTTGATGTTCTGCCTTGTCACCAACCAACCAGGTTGATTTTCACTAGTGCTTCCTAACTTACCTTGGCCCTTTTGGACAATATGTTGCCAAATTCCTTGTTTCAAAAGAAGCTCTATAGAAAAATGATGCATTTTTATAATCCAACTTTTGTGTCTAGGAGGAATTTTAAGCTGCCAAATTATTTTTTGTTGGAAAACCTTTGTTGAAGTTTATTTCCACACATATTTGTGCATTTTTTATGATGTTATCGTTATTTATTTTAGAGCTTATGTGATGGAATTTTCCAAGGGCTTGGCCATTGGAGAGAGTGTTGGAAGTCTGACCTACACAGGGGTTGAGGAAGACGTATCTATGATTGGATGAAAATATGGCATCCAAGGATTCTTGCATAATCCAGAATTCCCCTAAAACTGCAAAATTTATAATATATATTATATAAAGTCTGTAGCCTAATCTGACAACAAGATTACAAAAATATCCATTCCTAGATTTCAAGCCACATTTCTAGCTCCTTATTTGCTGATTACTGAGAACACTTATGTCATTATACCTATGTTCCAGTGTTTTTTGCATGAGAAAAATTTGAAAAATTGATTACATAACAAAATACAAAAGTAGTACATGGCTACACTGGATAACATGCCTAGCTTCATGTAAGCATTGACTTTTCTATTGAGTGAAATTGTTATTCTTTACTACTTTTGTCCAAACTTCCAATTCCTTTGTTGAATTCCATGTTATTACCTCCAAAATTTGGCTTGATCCAGAGGTTTTGGTTGTTCTATAATCTCATGTTATTCAGTCTAATATGGTTGACTTGCCTTAGCCTAAGGACTCAGTGAGATTTATGCTCCCTGATCTAGATCTAGAGGAATAGTAGATTCCTCTTCCATTTTATTCTGTGGTATCACATATTTCTCTTTGACGGGATGTCCCTAATTTCCTTTGGATCCATTTTTGACTCATCTATGGGAGGGTCCAAGTCAAATGGCTCATCCTTGCCAATAAATTGATGTTCTGCCTTGTTTCCAACCCACCAGGTTGATTTTCACTAGTGCTTCCTAACTTTCCTTGGCCCTTTTGGACAATCTGTTGCCAAATTCCTTGTTTCAAAACAATCTCTATAGCAAAATGATGCATTTTTATAATCCAACTTTTGTGTCTAGGAGAAATTTTAATTTGCCAAATTAATTTTTGTTGGAAAACCTTTGTTGAATTTTATTTCCACACATATTTGTGCATCTGTTGTGATGTTGTGGTTGTTTGTTTTAGAGCTTATGTGATGGAATTTTCCAAGGGCTTGGCCATTGAACAGAGCGGTGGAAGTCTAACGTACACAAGGGTTGAGGACAACGTATCTATGATTTGATGAAAAGATGATGTCCAATGATTCTTGCATAATCCAAAATTCCCCTAAAACTAGGGTCATGAGTTTAATATTAGATAAGTTTTACTTTTACAAGGTTGAACTCCACAATGAAAAACCCTTTTGTATAGGGTTGAATAAAACCTTATTATTTTTTCTTAGATTGCCAGAAGTTCAAAATCTAGTTGTGCATATCGACTAAACGTTTGTAAAGACCATTAAAGTGTAATATCCCTTTTGGGGGGATTACACTCAGAGTGAAATTATGAGCTAGGGTGTTAAATAAATCATGAAAGAATTGTACTTCATAAAAATAATGCAATATTCATCAATCTATGAAACAATGGCGCTCTTTATTGAACACACAAATAATATAGGAAATAACCCAAGCAGCAATAGATTCCACAAGCAACCATTATAAAATAGGACTGGTTCAAAAAATAATTAACAGAATTACAAAGTCAACAATATCCCAACAAGGATGTCAAGTCAAAAAATGGTTTCTAGGTAGCTTACCCCTTACCTCCAAAGACCCTATAAATAGTCTATAATCCTAACTTGAACCCTTAATAATTCCCTGCATCCTCCTGTTCGTGTCCCCCTTGTCACTAGTAGCCTCATTTACCTCAGGAAGTCAGTCTACTGCCACAGAAAAATAGAAATTATCTTATTGCTACCACAAGAAGTTATATTTAGACATTCGCTGCCTCAAAAGGTGATCTCCAACCCTTGTTTCCTCTGTTAGTTAGTCATTTCAACACTTCACAACCACATGAGAGAAAATGCTAGCCCTTAGTTGTCCCTTTTAGCTCTTTGCTGCCACAGATAGCTCAGCAGTTTCCCTTTTCAGCCCTTGCTACCCCTGAGTCACGAGTCCCACCCTTTTTCTGCATTACAACAATGGTATGATGTCCTAAAGGGGTTGATTCCAGCTCTTGTTGCCACAGTCATCTAAGATTCTAGCACTCTCTTGCCTCATAAAATGATTCAATACCTTAGAATGATTAGTCCAACCTTGCGGCCTTAAAAAATTGAGTTTCTAGCCTTCGACAGCCTCAAAACATGGCTTGATGCCTTAGAATGATTAGTCTAGCCTTGCAGCCTCAAAAAACTGAGATTCCAGACTTTGCTTGCCTCAAAATATGACTTGTTGCCTTAGAATGATTAGTATGACCCTCGCTTATTGATTTTGTTGCTATGGTTGGTCTTCATTTTAGCCCTTGAAAAATATGTAACAATAAATATAAGACATGTTCTTCATGTCGGCTTCAAAAGAGAAAAAAAAATTAATTTATAAAATTCAATTTCCCTTTGTTGTCTATTTTTTATGCTTAGAAATATATTTCAATCTAAGATAAGTTGGATATAGAAGAATGCAAGCAACCTCGACATATGTTATATTAAGAGTTTGTTGATATATATGCACATCTAACTAATTTTATTTCCTTATGATTTGATTCCTGTAGGAAACCTAAGAATTTCTCACATAGCCTTTGCAGTTTCAAGTGAGTATGATGAAACATGTATTATAACTGTCTCCCCTACTTCTGCAATTACTACAACAATTAAAACCAATTCCTTTATTGAATCATTAAATCTTTATTGTGAGATGCCAATATATGTTTGAAAATGAACTAGGCTCTTGATCCAAAAGAACCCCCAGAGAATCTATAGGTCATGAAAAGCATCTTTGAGAAATAATAAAACAAGCACTACTTCTTGATGCACTAAAATCCATAATAACAAGAAACATAAAATCTACCATAGCATGTTGCTCTACAAATATTTTTGTGTTGTTAGGGAATCTAATGAAGTATTGGTGACCTTAAAAATACCCTTTCCCCTATAGCATAAAGGTTCCATAAAATAGTGGTAACAAAATATAAAACTGTAGTGAGTGTCAGGAAACACTATAAATAACCCAAACATTGTACAAAATACCCCATTCCAATTGTGCTGACAATCACTGCAAATGTCCCAATGGTATTTGTAATTCTTGCCCAAGAATAGACATGAAGAGTTGTAAAATATATATTCGATAAATGTGATTAAAATCCACCATTTTCAACTTATCATAGTCCACAAGGGAAAAAAATAAGAGAGTTTGGATGATACCATGAATGAATCTTCCATATTGGGGAGCTATTTCCCGATAATAAAACAGAAACAATACATCTAAAAATCAGAAATTTTTGTTAAATAACATGATCATAATACCATTAGTTAAGCCTCTGTGATCTGATTACAAGTGAACATTCAACTATCAATGCAGTTTTGAACAAAATAAAACATTTCTAACTTCATTAACTTTGAAACTTACATGCATATTTAGTAGAAACCCAGCTTGGCTGAATGAACTCAAACTAAGTGCTGCATTGAGCCAAGAAACTGTAATAGTTGGACTGTGGGTAGCATTTAAAGCAAGGATTGATAGTCCTGGACCAAGAAAACCAATTGACTACAAGGATGTATAATGATAGTGTAAGAAATCGATAATGTATTACACATTGAGAACTAAAAAATAAAAGGTTAGAGCAGAATCTTCAGTATGAGAAGGTTATTAAAGTAGAAAATTGATAATAAAATGAGTATAAAATTAGAATTTCTCAAGACTTGGAATGAATAGGATTGCTTCCAAGTTTAAGCTCACTTTGTTTATCAACTTTGCATGGTTCCCAATTTATTCTACAACTAGTTTAATTTAAGATTATTTTAGACATATTTAGGTTTCGTGTTAAGAATCAAAGTAAATATGACATCTGCAATGAGCATTATGGTTGTTACATTCAGGTCATTTAGGTAATGAGGAGAACTCAAGTGAGCATTGAATATAAACATTGGATAATTGATGAATCAATCCTTTTATATCCTTATCAACCATTGGCTAATAAAGATGCACCATAGTGAATACAAAAAATAAGGCCAATATAAGCATTGAATAATTGATGATTCAATTCTATATTTCCTTATAAACCTTTGGCTAATAAAAAGGCTTTAGGGTGAACACGAAAAATAAGGCCAATATAAGGATTGAATAACTGACGATTCAATTCTCTATATCCTTACAAAATTTGGCTAATAAAGACACATCAATGATTAGGGATGAATACAAAAATAAGTTTTGAAACACCCTATTGGTAAGGCAAGGTAAATATTTTCAATAAATATTTAAAAGGCCATTTAGAATGAATGTATAAATGAAGCACTAATTGCCTATTCGGAGGTCGATAAATAGTAATAGAGAGTGCATATTTACATAGTTTTAAAAGTAGGGACACAATAGTGATCCAGATTTATGCAGGAATGCAATAGAATAAACACATAACCATAAATACAGAGATGCAGCGGAAATAACACTTCATTTCATTAATATCCAAGAACTGAAATTTGCTTACAGACAGAATGGAAATAAAACTAGCTAGGGCACTGGTAGCTATCTCTTAGAAGAGATGTGGCGGTTACTGGCCTCTGAACTGTGTTACAATGAGGCTCGAGGGCCTATTTATTATTGAGAAACAATGGAGAACCCTAAACATCCCAAAAACCTAACCCTAGGAGATGAAGCGCCAAAACTATGGGCCTCGTTTGGGTAAATTGGTGTTTCAACTTCCCAGGGACGTAACTTTGGCATACTATCTCCGTTTGACACACATGATACATCATTAGAAAGCTCTATCCAAGGACTAAAACTTTCAAGACGAATTTGATGGTAAAAAGATGTCCAAAAAATGTCGTTTAGGGCCTCAAAACGGCTCCGGAAGTTCAGGACCCGAAAAACTGCTAAAAATAGTAAGTTATGCCGAAACTGAAAAACTGAAAGAGAAAATGGTGGGGGACCAAGTGGAATAGGTGGGTGGCCACCAATATCCACCTGGATCAAATAGTGTGTATAGTAACTACCATCCTTGACCAAATAACCTTGGCATGACCACAAATCAATATTTTCCATAGAAAGTAATATTAAAAATTGAATAATTGTCTTCCCTTTGGCAAGGTTCAATGGCCTAGTTAACAACATGATCATCAGAATGTCAAAAAGAGAGCACACATACTTACAATAAAAATGAAGTGAAATGGCTTGCTACACTTGGATAGGGATATGCTACATTTCTCTTAATTTCTTCCCCCCTTGAAAAAAATCCAGATTTCCAAATGATTGATAGTGTGAGAAAAGGTTATGAATGCAGAGGAGGAATATTAGCAGGAGGGTAGGAAACAAATTTCTACCAATACTTCTATTTCCCAAGAAGACTTAGAACGTGATGACAGAAATATCATTCCATGCCTTTTTTATACACTGGAAAATTGAAATTCAACCAACATATGACAAAATCCTGAGTGCGGATGGAGATAATGGACTAGAATATAGTTCTAGTTTCCCTGAGAATGAGAGTAATAAGAGAGTCATTAATGAAGGTAAATCCTGAAGCTACCCTAAGGTTTAAGAGAACAACACTCCTATCTATGATTTTGAATATGGTAGAAAATTTGGCACCCATAATGATGTGCATCTCCAATCAGGATTACCTATTAAGTTTGAATAGAACAGTGCAAGATCATATATATTTTTTCTTTGATAGTCATCCTACATATTACATGGACTCTAACGAGGAAGAAAATAAGGTTGATCATATCATCAAGTCGTTTTGTGAACCATATGAGACAAAGGCAGAATGGTCCACTCCATTTGTTGAAGGCATATTTATTGAAGATGAATAGTCTTGTCATATTGAAAGAACTAACCAATATCCAAGCATACAAGAGGACTTCTGCAAACCCATAATTGATTTACACAGTGAGCATAATCATTTCCAGGTTTTTCTCTTATTTTTCATAGTTATGATAATTGATCTTCAAAGGAGGTTCTTCTCTTAACTACAATTTATATTCAGGTAGATTTAATTTCCCATATAAAACAACCCCCTCTCGGCAACACTGTTGCTGATGGAAAACATAAAAATGTTCCTATGTTTGATCCAGAAACATTGGAACTAAAATCTCATAATTTCCTTCGTCCATAATGACCCAAGGAGACCAGATATTTATAACAAATATGGATCTCTCTCCAAACTCAAGGTAGAGTCTCAAAGGGCCCAAAATATACCCTCTACACCAAATTATTTTGTGGGTTGTTCCCTACTATAAGACATAAGTTAGAGTTTCTTCTATTTCCTCCTTAGAGAATTTTATGCAAATTGATTCGAAGATTGAAGCCAAGTTACATAAAACCATTCAATTCTTTTAGATGAAGGGAATTTCGTCCTCATTTTCTTTCTACTAATTAATCAGCCCAACAATATTGGGTAGAAAAAATATTAAACCAATTCCATATCCTCTACTTACTATGGGAAGAATAAACATGGCCCCTATCATAGGAAGCTTTCCCATTCCAATGAGGAATGTCAAACATTTAAGCCAAAAGAGCTCCAAAAGGAAAAATGCTTCCTTTATAAGAGTTAATGAGAGGTTGTAGACTTAAATGTTGATGTCAAAATTCGAAGCTACATTGACCCACACTTGATGCTAATGCATAAAGATAGCCTTGTCAACAATAAGGAAGCTCCTTGTACATAGAATTGTCAAATCAAGCACAAAATAACATATATGGTCATTGATAATGGCAACCAAAATAACCTTTTCTTGCTTCAATTGGAAACGGAATTTGAGTTACCAACCTCAACTCATCCCAACTCACATTAGATTGGATGTCTCAAAGATGCACATTAGCTTGTGCTAATCAGTTGACAATAGATCGAATTGTTACTAAAATATAGAAATATTTTTCCCAATATCTTATATGTTCTTACAAACCTTGATGAGAATACTTATGAAAATAAGATGATGATAAAAAGTTTAACTAATTTCATAAGTGTAAGTAATATAAGTGGCATTTAAAAAATAAAAGGAAGACTACAAAAGAGGAATGCCACAAATGTAGATATATTGTAGTACATAAAATAAAAAATATAATGAAGTTAATTGATGGAGAATCAATGGATTCATTGGTGGTTGTTTGTCTCCTAAACATGGGAGTTACAATTATATGTTTACAAATACACCGTGAAACATTCCCACTTGCCACTTGTCACCTAGTATTATTCCCACCTCTTCCTCCTTACTTGTAAGGAATTATTCCCTAAATTAGAAAAATGGAAACCAATATGTCTTCCCTCATAAGGAAGCCACATGTTTTCCATTGAAATGTGTGGCTATGATATTTCTTTGGGTAATGAGTCGGGAAGAACACTAGCACCTATCACCATGGATTTCTCGGAATTCTACATGAGTTTTCAAGAGAATGGAAATTCCTACATGCTCAAAGATTCCAAAGCAACCATTACTGAAATAATCAACTACCATTGTATGGAAAAGCTTCTGAAAAAGGGCCATTGTTTGAAAATGGGGGATATGTGAAATGTGAGGGAAGACATATTGGTTTCCATTTTCCTAATTGACTAGGTGAAAGACTCAACTATTTTCTCTACTTCCTCATGGCTGACATGCTATGAGTGTTTTTCATGGGACCATTGGGTCCATCAAAGAGGTTAGAAAAATTTTAGCCAAACATATCAGTGTACCAAAAGAAAATTTTTAAGAGGGGCCACAAGTAATGGTATGAGTTGGTCCACAAGAAAGGATAAATTAGTTACTATAGCATGACACCACAACAATCAACGTTGCACAAGGATTTTTTCACGCTAGGTCTCCTGTAATGTTATTGGCATGCATAGCTCCATTTGAAATATGAGTTATTGATACCTCACCAAGACCCTTTCAACATCATTATGCCCAAAGGATTGTTGGAAGTAGACATAGGAGAGGAATGGGGGTATCTGAAAGAAGACATCCCAGATACACAAGGAGATCCACTATTAGCTTATAACCCAAGCATTACTGTAGATAGTGAGAAATCCAACATATGTATCACTTATAGATTTCATATTTCTGTGGTGTGAGTTTAGAGTTTCTGAGTTCGGAATCTCCACAGTGAGCATTTTTGTGTCTACGTTTCGGGTCTAGAACAAGACCCATCATCAGGACAATTCCTGATGATTTGTCCTGATGATGGGTCTTGTTCTAGACCCACCATCAGGACAAATCTCGAGGATTTGTCCTGATGATGGGTCTTGTTCTAGACCCGAAACGTACATGCAAAAATGCTCAATATGGATCACTATCAATGATGAGGCATATATTTCAGATTTCAGAGAAAATTCAAGTAAAAAATGATTGCTATAAAGAACACTGCATAGATTTAGAAGCCTTTGATGATGAAGGCCATGATTTCCATTTTTTCACGAGTGTATAGACCATCTGCAGTGCTCATACTATGATGATAGGGATGTGCAACATTTTTCTCACTTTTGACTAGACAAACAATCATGCATTAGATATGATGAAGCCCTAAACACATCCAATCATAATCTATTTGGAGATGCTTTGAAACTTGAACACGCTTCTCAAGTTAGATAAGTGTATTTGATCCACATAAAGTGAGATAAGATACGATAAGATAATTTAATATATCCAATGAATGAAAATAAATATGTCAACAAGACTAAAAGATACAACTAGTATATGTACAATGTGGGAGTGCAAACACAACTCCTAGAAAATTCCAAAGCTAAATCTAGGATAAAATGAAGCAAAGAAGAATACAATAATAGCACATCCCCATAAACATGTATATAAAAATATCATGTAGAAGGCTAAGTGAGGGTAATAAAGATATGGGAATTCATGGAAACACATTTGGCAGCTCAAAATTGCATTCCGAGTTTGATCAAAACATAAATATAACACCTACACTCCATTTTGATGTTGATGATGAGTGTGGTAGAGATAAAGAGAGGTCTATTCCTAAGACAAGTTATGAAATGAAAATAGTGGGATGCTTTAGTCAAACTAGTACTCATTTTGAGGTAGTGTTAATGACCACCTTATTGAAGAAGAAAAATAACAGTTTCCTACAAGTTTTTCAGCCTGCTCAACTGGATTGATACACTTGGACATTTCTCTCCATTTTATTCCCCCCTGAAAACAATCTGGATTTTCGAATGATTGATAGTATGAGAAAAGGTATAGAATGTAGAGGAGGAATATCAGTAGGAGGGTAGGTAACAAATTTATACCAATCTTGCAATCACCTGAGAAGACTTGGCACATTATGAAAAGGGTATCATGCCATGCCTTTTTTATACACTGGAAAATTGAATTTCAACCAACATATGACAAAATGCTAAGCGTAGATGGAGATAATGGACCATACTATAGTTCTAGTTTCTTTGAGATCAAGAGTAATAATAAAATCATTAATGAAGGGAAATCCTGAATATCCCCTATGTTTCAAGAGATAAACACTCCTATATGTGATTTTGAACATGGTAGAAAATTTGGCACCCATAATGATGTGCATCTCCAATCAAAATTACCTATTAAGTTTGAATAGAACAATGTAAGATCCTATATTTTTTTCCTTAATGATAGTCATCCTACATATGACATGGATTCTAATGAGGAAGAAAAGAAGGTTGATCATATCATCAAGTCGTTTTGTGAACCATATGAGGCAAAGGAAGAAAGGTCAATTCCATTTTTTGAAGGCATACTTATTGAAGATGAATAGTCTTGTCATATCGGAAGAATTAACCAATATCTAGGATACATGAGTAATTCTGCAAACCCACAATTGATTTACATAGTGAGCATAATCATTTCCAGGTTTTTATATTATTGTTCATAGTTATGATAATTGATATTCAAAGGAGGTTTTTATACTAACTAAAAATTATATTTGGGTAGATTTAATTTCCCATACAAAACAAACCCTTGTCCGCAACACTGATGTCGATGGCCATCATAAAAATGTTCCTCTGTTTGATCTAGAAACGTTGGAACTAAAGTCTCAATATTTCCTTCGACCATAATGACCCAAGGAGACCAGATATTTACAGGAATGGAGAGCCAGATATGGATCTCTATCCCAACTCAAGGTAGAGTCTCAAAGGGCCCAAAATATACCCTCTACATCAAATTATTTTATGGGTTGTTCCCTAGTATTATAAATAAGTTAAAGTTTCTTCTATTTCCTCGGGGAATTTTATGCAAATTGGTTCCAAGATTGAAGCCAAGTTACATAAGACCATTCAATTCTTTTAGATGAAGGAAATTTCATCCTCATTTTCTTTCTACTAATTACTCAACCCAACAATATTGGGTAGAAAAAAAGAGAAACCAATTCCATATCCTCTACCCACTACTGGAAGAAGAAATATGACACCTATCATAGGAAGCTTGCCCATTCCAATGAGGAATGTAAAAAATTTAGGCCAAAAGAGATCCAAAAGGAAAAATACTTCTTTCTAAGAATTATTGAGAGTTTGGAGACTTAGAGTTTTATGACAATAATCCCAGCTACATTGACCCACACTTGATGCTAATTCCCAAAGATAGCCTTGCCATCAACAAGGAAGCTCTTTGCACATAGAACTGTCAAATCAAGCACAAAATAGCATATATGGTCATTGATAACGGCAATCAAAATAACCTTTTCTTTCTTCGATTGGAAAAGGAACTTAAGTTACCAACCACATCCCAACTCACATTAGCTTGGATGGGTCAAATATGCACACTAGCTTGTGCTAATCAGTTGACAATAGATCAAACTGTTACTAAAAGATGGCAAGATTTTTCCCAATATCTTATATCTTCTTACAAACAAAGATGAGAATACTTACGAAAATAAGATGATGATAACAAGTGTAACTAATTGCATAAGTGTAATTAATATAAGTGAAATTTAAAAAATAAAAGGAATACTACAAAAGAGGAAAGCCACAAATGCAGATATATTGTAGTACCTAAAATACAAAATATAATGAAGTCAATTTTTTGGAGAAATCAATGGGGTCATTTGTGGTTATTTGTTTCCTAAACACGGGAGTTGCAGTTATATGTTTAAAAATACACTGTAATACATTCCCACTTGCCACTTGTCACCTAATATTATTCTCACCTCTTCCTCCTTGCTTACAAGGAATTGTTCCCTGAATTAAAAAAATGGAAACCAGTATGTCTTCCCTCACAAGGAAGCCATTTTTTTTCCATTGAAATTGGTGGATGTGATATTTCTTTGGGTGATGAATGTGTAATAACACTAGGACCTATCACCATGGATTTCTTGGAATTCTACATGAGTTTTCAAGAGAATGACAATTCCTACATGCTCAAAGGCCCCCAAAGCAACAATTAGAGAAATAATCAACTACCATTGTATGGAAAAGCTTTTGAAAAAGGGCCATTGTTTGAAAATGGGGGATATGTGAAATGTGAGGGAAGACATATTGGTTTCCATTTTTATAATTGACCAGGTGAAAGAATAGACTATTTTATATACTTCCTCACGGCTGATATGGTACGAGTGTTTTTCATGGGACCATTAGGTCCATCAAAGAGGTTAGCCAAATTTTATCCCAACATAATGAGTGTACCAAAATAAATTTGCTAAGAGGGGCCACAAGTAATGGTATGAGTTGGTCCACAAAAAAAAGAAAAAATAGTTACTCTAAAGTGACACCACAACAATCAATGTTGCATAAGGATTTTAGTCATTGATATCTCTATAATACATTACAATAGGATTGATTGTCCCTTTTGTGTTATGGATTACACCTATGAAATTAAAGTGCTTTTGGATTCCATTCAGGTGGTTTGTGGGAAATGATCTAGCTTAGTAGTCAAGAGAGTAGGTAGAACCCTCTTCTGTGGGCTCTAAAGGTAAGGATAAATTTTCATAATCATGGTCACATCGAACAAAAATATTTGGCAGGTAATGAGAAATTCAAATCCTAAAAATAAGTATCTAGCCGGTAACAAGCGATGCAAGTAACAATGTAGTAATGAATGAAAATCCAGCAATAAGTAATTGCATAATATTAGCTTCTCCCCCCTAGTAGTGTTTGAATGCCATTCTTTAAGAAGATAATTTCACTTTCAAATGTAAGTTGGGGATTCAAAGTTGTGCTAACCTTTATGTTGTCTCACTTTCAGGCGATCATTCAATACGATATGCATTCAATTCCTCTATCTATTAAGAAATTATCAACTATTGTGAGATTATATTTGGATATGGATTACTGGGAAAAGAAGTGGGAAAGAGTCATTCCCAATAGTCAATTCATTATTCTTCACATGATGTTCTTACTATTAATTAAAGAGGAAAGTAAGGGCCTTGACTCGAGAAATAAACCTATCCCTATTATGAATTTGAGTAATGCTCTCTCCCCGAGGGATATCTTAGAGGTCGTAGCACTTGACCTATTGATGGGTGTATGAAGGTGGATTGTCTGATGGATAGGTCATTATCGATGGTTGGGAGGAAGGGATAAAAGTATTCTCAAATGAGATGTATGTCGATTTCATTATTACGCACATCATTACAAAGTTAGGAGATTAGTTTGAAAGAAGAGAGAGAGGCCAGTTATCTATCTATTGTGAAGGAATAGAGTTATGTTGATTTTGTTATTACGTAAATAATGATATAATCACAAGATTAGTGCGAAAGAAGGGAGAGGCTAGTTATCTATCTATCGTGAGCAGTGAAAGAAGAAAGGGATAGGAGTGTATAGAGCCTGAACGATCACCCCTATATAGAGAGTAAGCAATCAAAACAAGATAAAGGAGTGAAATTCCCCTACTGTTATTATTTAAGCCTCGCCCTCTTGATTATTTCAGCATCATACATTCGTTATCCATTCGGATGTGTTCCCTTTCTACATAATAATTTGTATGACACATGAAGGGATAAGAGTGGGTGCAAGCTTTTTCAAATAAGAGGGTACATTGTTTCTTGAGATAGAGCCATGATTTCAATTCCTCCTCTGAAATTAAAATCTGCCAAGTAATTTTATTTATACTATCTATACATAATCGTTACTTGGCATTCAATTCAATGGGATGTGACTCAATTTGGTCCCACTTGGATTGATATGTTGGAAAAACACTAAATTGATCCGATCAGTTTATATCCATCTAAAGGAATACTACATCTTGAATTTATCTATCCAATCTATTTATGTTCAGACTCATACCAGCTTTTCCTCGGAGCATAACCGAACTTATGCCCATTGCAATACATGGTCCATCTGGGTTCCTGAAACAAATTTTCCATGTTCACAGTTCTCTCGCATTCCAGATCTATTCTCACCAATCTATAAGCCATTTCCTTTACTAGAGAATTTGTCAGAGTCACAAGTTCTAGAAGCATCACAGGGTTGCGCCTCAGATCTCCCTGCACTATGAAATTCACACTCCCTCTTTTGTAACCGAACAGGGTTCCAGTCACACGGCTTCTAAGAGAGGCACTCGAGTCCTTATGGTGATCAGAATTCATACTGGGACAAGAAGTGTAAGCTGAAACAAGGGTTGAATTAATAGCCCTAATTACACAACGTGCAATGTTGAAAACCAAATTATTCATTTTATTGGATCGAGCGTACCCATTAGGGGTTTTCTCAGAGAAATTATCTGGATGCCTATGATATGCTTAGAGTGCTCCCACTGAAAGGGGCTTTACTATTTTAATCTTGCGGCTTAAGAATAAGAATTAGTTGTAGCTAGATAAGGAAATCCACTAATAAATACTGGTTAGGGAGCAGGATCTGAAGTAAGGATGAGAGAACGTGAACGAACTGAGTATAGACTAAAATAAAGAAAACTCTCCTTCCTATACAATGCCAATAGATTTTGTTGAATCTCAAGTGCTGCTAAAGTCACAACCTATTGCATTTTTATTTTATTTTATGTTTTGCATCAAATTGATTGACTTTCGTTACTGAATTTCAATTTCTTGCTTGGTTTTCCCATTATCAGTTGCAACAAGTGCCATCCAAAAGCATTCATACAATTCTACAACTTGTTGGAGTCCTAAAACAAAAGAAGAGAAAAAGAACATAATGAAAATGAAACCCTTAATAATGCTCATACAAATAGGTAAATAAAGAGAGTTTGTTGGAAAAGGTGGTCATCCTGATCATGAGACCCCCCCCCCCCTCCTTCAGCAATTTTGGTCATTATTCATGACTCAGTAAATAGTTTTTTCTTAAAGTAAGAGCATAAGCATTAAATTAGTGTGAGCTTTGACCTCTTCTAGAGTTAAAATTAACATATTGTTATGTGAAAATTGACATTAGGCTTATTGGCCATTGTAACACTCATTGCACAAGGTTGATTGAATTGCAATAAAAGCTAGAGGAAAGAATAGTTAATATACCACATATCATCAAACAACTCTCCATTTTTTATTTTATGAGTTCTCGTTTGGAGATGCAACTTGAATTCCCATTAAGCAAACTCCCTCCCTCATAGACAATGTATAACACTACAAAATTTTGGCCAACATACATTGCATCTTGCTAGTAGAATGTTAAGTTAATAAGTCTCAATTCAAAATCCAAATTTAAACCTTCCCACTTTTGCATGAGTAACACACTCCCAAAAGGACACAAACTTCTTTCTTATTTTCTTCTCTTCCTCTTTGTGTTTTATCTCTTCAATGGAACCCGTTTAATTGTATCATATGATTTTCTAAATTTGTCATACAAATTGACTTGGTCTATTGTCTCAGAAACTAGTTCCTTTGAATTGAGCCTACTGAGGCAATCTAGAAAATTCAACAAATTTCTCATGCTAACATAATTTTGTGTTATGGCGTTGGAATCATCTAGATTGATAACTAAATGCTACCATCCATTACGCAAACAATCACCTCCCCACCCCTTCAAATGCATTTAATGGGCCTCTTATTTCGATGCTTAGTATCTCCATAGAAATTCATGAACCACTCAATTATCGACCCCAGAGACGCAATATTTACACTATCTTCACTGGGATAAATGCCTAGAGGGATCACATCTGGAGGAAATAGTATCCATTTCTTGGTGCCCTTTATGACTATGTTCCATGTAGAATTACTATTTGGGTTTATAAGAAAGGAAGACCCTGATCTAGCTGGACCTACAATCAGCCACCTGTAATCCGACCTCTCATTCCTGAGTAATGAAAATATATCTTCTCTAAAATGAATAGGCACTTCAAAATCCGATGCCAGGACTGGCACTTTTTCTCCAAATTTAGGATCGAATAGATGAAGGGGGAACTCTTTTTTGACATAATCAACATAGACAAAGTAGTCTTTGAGCTTCATTTCAACATGACCTACAACAAATTCCCCATCTCCAACAACTTCATAGAGGTAGCCTATGTCCCACTTCTTCATTGTAGGTTTGTTGACAAATGCATCATTGATCAGAAGAACTGGATTTTTGGGTTCCTAATAACAAGCTTTGAAGTCCTCGAGGGAAATATTTTTTCTGTGATCCACATTATCCACCTCAAGCCATTCATGTTTCATCTCTAAACTAGCACACAGGTAGCTTTTAAATAGGTAATCCGAATAAAAATTACTAATCTTTAATGGCACCTAAGGGAGGACATGCATGGGCCAATGTGCAACAATGTATGTGGATTTCATGCAGCCTTTGAAGGAAAATCTGACGTTAAATTGATCAAGGACCAAATCCCTCCAAAGGGGATCTTGATTGTTGAAAACGTAAATTTCCCTAGCCTTGTGTAACTTTGAGGTTCTGGCTCTGAAGATTGGTGTTTTGAGGGAGTGATTTTCCCTATGATGATATATTTAGTGAACATAGTAATCCTTGAATGAGTAATGTTATTTTTTGCCCAAAGGTAAGCTTCGGTGCGAGGCCTGCATGTGTGCCTTCTTGTATTTTCATCAATTCTCTGGTCTTGCAATTGCGTGTCCAATGATCAACCATCATTTCCCCCCGCTTCATCGGTAGAGGGTGTTTGGTGTGGAAGCCCTAACCCCATCAGTTTACCAAACGTAAGCGAGCTATGTTCCAGTAAGTAAGCACCAATAATGCCAAATAAAGCAATAAGAAACCAATTTTGACGAGGATGACAATTTTTCATTGGGAACATGGATGTGAATATCTATTACCTTGATGCTAGGGCACTCTATGTGTGATGGGTGATAATACTCGTTTGTAAATTTCCTACTCCTCCTTTGGCTTCTAGGTTATTGATTTCATCCATATCTTGATGAGATGCATGTCTAGATTCACCAGATTGATATGATTTGTTCCTTTAGACTCCCAATCTTCCATTTTATTTCAAATTCATAGGATTTCCCACCGTTGTTAGCACAACCCTTCTTAGCTTCTTTTCCTCCTAAGGTTTCAAAACCTTTTCCATCATGAAAATATGGCACCACTAAAGGATGCACATGTTCCTCCTGAATTCTACAATGGAATTTAAGAGATTATGCCCAGAGAAATAACATCGAACTTAGGAAGAAGAGTAGCAGGGAAGGAAGAAGAGTAACGTTCATCCTCAATTCTACAACATAATCTAAGAGGTTCCTCCTGAAATCTACAACGGAATGTAAGAGATTATGCCCATAGAAAGATAATCGAACTCTCAAAGAATAACAGTGGGGGACATTAATTTTAATGGGTCGATTTTAGATTTCCTGAACAGATGTGCGGGAAATTAATTTGATGGGTCTATTTTAGATTTTTAGAATATAACCCAACATTAAAAATTAAAAATTTGCCAATTGTTAGTGGAAAGTTAAATTTTAATGGACCTTCATTTTTTAACAATTTGTCAATTGTTAGCGGGAAGTTAAATTTTAATGGGTTGATTTTGTATTTTAGAGTAATCCAAGATTAGATTTTAACATTTTGTCAATTGTTATGGTATTTTATGTTGTCATTCAAGGTTAATTTTTTTTGTCAATTGAGTGGAGGTCACTTGATATAGTTGTTGAAGATTTAGAGAGTGATAATTTTTGCTTAAGAGTACCAATAAAAATGATAAAAGATCTTATTTTGAAAAATATCTTCACAATCCATCACATGAGAGTATTAAAGACCTCCCTAAGTAAGTATGTTCATATAAAGAGGGAAATAGGACATAAGGTTTACACATAAGGGGAATATCAACTAACCATTGAGGTGGAAAATATACCTAATTTTATGAATAATGTTATTAATAAAATCAAATTGTCATAGGTAGCCCATTATTTTTCGGGAATAATGTTATTAATAAACTTCAAGTAGTTGTAGGTAGCTCAAAAATACCCTATTAGAAGTTAGTCATAAATTAGTTTACATTAGTCATTCACATTATTCATTTTTAGTCGTATTACTTATTAGATAGTTGTATATTTTAACCCGTGACTAAATTAGTCATTTATGTTAGTTGTTTTTAGTTGGGTCACTTAAGATTTCTCATTTTTTGTAGTATTTCACTTGGGAAAGTTGTGGTGTCTAAATTTTTTAATGAAGGGACACAATTAAAAATTACTAACATAAATGATTAATTCATATACTGCTTGTACTTATTATTTGGTGATATTTTTATTCTTGGACTATAGTAGTCATTTACATTAATCATTATTAATTTTGTCACTTATTATCTAGTCATTTGTTTTAGTCATTTCATTTAGTCACTTTTAGTTTGGTCACTTATTCTTCTGTCAAAATCTATTTTTTACGTTCGATCCATGTTGAGCAGACCTCATCCTTGCGAGAAATCATTATTAATAAAGGAGGGACTTATGTCACCAAAAACAGAGACTACTAGTGTCGGGTTCAAAGATGGTGTTAAAGATTATAGATTAACTTATTATAATCCTGAATATCAGACCAAAGATACAGATATCTTGGCAGCATTCCAAGTAACTCCTCAACCTGGGGTGCCACCCGAGGAAGCGGGTGCAGTAGTAGCTGCTGAATCTTCCACCGGTACATGGACCAAATAGAAGAGACATTTGTCGATAAGCTTGTGCCTATTTGGAGAGATTGTCATAAATGATTGATGTATGTTGTTTCTTATACATGAAGTATTTAGCTAAAGTTTCCCCTGTATAAGGAGCGAGATATTGTAATGTAGCGGGAGAATCTGCTAGTTGTATATTTTATTCCTAGACTAAAATAGTCGTTTAAGTTAGTCATTTTTAGTTCGGTCACTTAAAATTGGTCAAATATGGTAGTAATTCACTTGAAATAATTGCGGTGACTAACATTTTTAGTCACCTAGTCACTAATTTCATCATTTTCTACTAGTGTTGCAAGATTGGATCAACTTCTCATCCCCTGTAAGTATCAATTCATCAACATAAAATACCATGATAAGCAACTTTCCATCTACCACAATGTGATATATATTTGCAACTGCTTCAATTTTGGTGAAGCCTAATCCACTAAGATATGTGTCAATCCGAGTGTAACATGCTCAGGGCGCCTGTTTGAGACCATAAAGGGATCTCTTGAGTCTACACACATGTTCCTCCTTGTCATATATCTCAAATATCTCTGGATGTTATATGTAAATTTATTCCTCAACAACACCATTGAGGAAGGCAACCTTCACATCGATCTGATATATCTTCCACCCCATATGCACAACTAATGTTAGAATGGTTATGATCAAGGAATATCTTACCACATGGGAAAATTTTTCCTCATAGTCAACTCCCTCTACTTATGAGAAGCCTTTGGACACAAATTTGTCCTTGTACTTCTCGATGCTCCCATCAACTATATGCTTCACTTTACAAATATATTTGGAGCCAACCACTGAATTATTCTCTAGTCTTGACACCACCTCCCATACATTGTTCTTCATGATGGAGTCATACTCCTCCACCATGGCATCAACCCAGATTGGCTTATAAATTTCTTCCTCAAATGAAGAAGGCTCTTACTCAATGAGTTTTTACATTGGAGACATATAACTAGTGTACCTGGTTGGTGACCTCCTCTACCTGCACAAAGATGTAGGAACTCCCACATCCTCCCGCGCATCTTGCAACAACCTGTTAGCTTCTCTGGTTCTCTTCCTTCACTCTCTAGAATATTCTGGTTGAGTGGGTTCCTCCACTCTGCCTCCTATTTTCTCCTCCACTTGTGGCTATTTCACAACATCCTGAAGCTCTATTTGAGGCTCCTCCTTAGGAACTAGAAGCTCCTTATCTGGTGGGATACTCAACTCTCACTCTAGAGAGAATTCCATAGCATTCTCCTCATTAAATTTGACATCTCTCCTCACTACTGTCGCCATGAGTGAGGGAAAATACACCCTATAGTTATTTGGAGTCTCTGTGTATCCTGTAAAGACCCCCATCTCATTTTTAGGCCCCAATATCTTCCTGTTATCCTTGGAGACATGACAATACAAAATATCTCCAAAAAATAAAAAATGGGACACATCTCGCTTTCTCCGAGAGAAATCCTCTTCGGGTGTAATCATGATAAGTATCCTATGTGTTCCCGTTTGCAAAAATAATCGCGTTGTTGCATGCTTTTGCTTCTACCCAAAGATGTAATGAGACCCTTGATCATGCAACATGGTCTTTAAGTTCTTCCAGTATGATTATGTTTTTTTCCCCTTCAACTAATTCGATTTTGTCATGGATTGCGAGGTTATCAATTTCTCTAATACCTCCTGTCGCAAAAGTGTATGAATGCGTTAGAAATACCTCCACTGCTCTCCTGATTTAATTTCACCGCATCCTATAACACTATCAAGCGGATCCAAAAAAATATGGAAAACACTTCATCCTTTTTCCTCATGAAGAAAATACAACATTTTCTAGAAAATCATCAACAGAAGTTACATAATACATATGTTTTGTTGTAGAGGTTGTAGAAAATTTTCTAGATGCATTAGTGTGGAATCACTCCAAGATTTAGCCATCTTTGGTATCTCGGCCCTAAAAGGTGGATTTGACATATTTCCCCAATGTGCATCCCTTTCAAACATCATGTTAGTCAAGGGTGCATTTCCGGATATTGATGGTAATTTGATGCATGATTTTTAAGGCCCCAAGGTGTAAGTGTCCCGTGCACCTGTGCCACAGTTCTCCAACATCTCAAATCTGCACATTTTCTACCTTGATACTCAGTGCAACACAAGCCTCAAGCTCAATTTTGTAGATAGTTTTCACTCTAACTCCAATTTGTTTCACTTTCTCGATAGCTACATGTCTTAGAAACCCTTTCCCCTTAATGAAAACAACATCATAGCCTCTATCCTCCAATACAACTACATAGATACATTTTTTCTTTAGCCCAGGTACATACATAACATTTTTTAGATGAATATGGGATCCTGACTCCCTCTTAAAGGTTACAGTTCTAATTCCTTTGGTAATGTACCTCCCATCATACCTAAGTTTTATGCGCATATGGAAATCCTTCTCCTCTAGGCTACTGAAGAATTATTTGCATCCCATTGTATGGAACGAGGCACCTGAATCTAGATACCACACACTACCCATTATAGTGTTTGCATGCATGCAGTTAGGGTGAAGTATAATTGAAATTTTATGGAAAGTGATTCAATTCATGCTCCTCTTGAAGGCTTCTTGTTAGAATTTTTGTTCAGAAACTGTTGCATAGTGCCCATATTCGTGGCAGCGTTTTTTTATTATCTTGCTTTGGCCCTTATTCTTGCAATTATTTTGGCTGGACTCTGGCTTTTTTTGGGAATTATTTCCCTTATATTTCTTCCCCTTCCCAACCAAGGAAAAATTATGTTCCTCCTCAACTTTGGATGCTACTTCATCTCTAATGTTCCTTCTAATTTCTTCTTGCACCCGAAATCACACCAAAGTCTCTCCCAATTTGGTAATTTTTCCCTTCCATTTAAAGAGTCTTCGTAGTCGTGCTAGTATTTTGGAAGGCCAAGGAGAGTTAGGCTAACTAGATTAGAATATGGCACATTTTCTTCTACTCCTCCATGTTCATCTCGAACCTGAGTGAATTTGGAGAGGTAGTGTGGAATTGTTTCATTTTTTTGAATGCAAATGTTTTTGAGGTTGTTCCTTAATGTCAATTTCCTTGCATCACTGTTATTTTAAAATAGTTTAGTGATGGTATTACACATAAAAAATGGAGCCTCCTTGCCATGTAATTAAATATTACATTGTCTCTCACACACTCCAGGATGATCCTCCTAGATTTTACAGTATCGTTCTTCCAATGGGCTAACTGATGTGCATCCGATGTTGTTGGTTTTGGAATTTTAGTTTGGGTGTACTCCAACACTCCATTATCATCAAGTACAACTTCCATCATATCCTTCCAAGCTATGAAATCCCAGGTTCCCTCTAGGGCATACTCCAATCTCAATTCATTGCAATGCATTTTTCCCGCACAAAAGAAAAATTGCTTCACTGAATCTGCAAATCGAAATTTCTGAAGGAGAATATCTATTGAATAGTTTCTATTGTGTTTTCAAGCTCTATAACATGTATAAATTAGTATAAATTTGCTACTACTCATGAATTCAAACTAAAAACAAGAGATTCAAAATTTCCTCTACAATTCTGCAGAATGGAAATCACAATTTAGAAACACTTGCAATGACATGCAACCATAAAAACCATAAGAAAACAATTATTTACAAGGGGACCCAATAGGAAAAAAACTCTCCACTACTTTTCATTAAACAAATGAGATTCATAAACTATTAGAATGTATTTCTTCAACTTTGAAGCACATCCTGCACTACAAACTTGGTCTCTTGTTGACTGTCCTACTCTGGCCAACACTTAGCCAATTCACGCATCCAACTTCCTCTTATTTCCTTGCGCAATTTGGAATAAATTGAGCTCCTAAATAATACACGAATTCCTTATTTCCTTGCGCAATTCCAATGAATTGATCACCTGCTTAATTATATAGTATGTACACTCAACTATTATACAATTGATAATTACAATGTGCCTCTTTTCCTCCACTCCAGCTAGGCAATTCAAATTTCATGCGTGTAAGGTATATTTTTAGTTGATTGAATAATTTAACTGAGATATCGGTGAGTTAACAACAATTCTACTACTCAACTTGCCTTCAACTGACTCAATTAATTACTTGAGCTTAGTTAACTGAGTTCAACTGAAAATAACTGAACTAGATTGCTAAAGTTTAGCAGCCACTACATGAAAAAATCTTCTCCAAGCCTATAAATCAAATTTACTGACTTAACTAGTAGACAAAGCCATGTCATTATAGCTAACTGTAGTTCAAATCATCCTACTAATGTGGAAAATCGAATTACTCAATTTGACTAAGGAACAAGTCAAATTGAACCTTTCTTTCTACAATTTCTAACACTTCATGAAAAATCAATAGTTGATGTATCAATGATGACATGTTAAATAGATTGAATTCTAATTTGAAAGGAAGAAAGGAATATCCTCTATGTTTGAGGGAGAGTAAGAAGTATCCTTAGATGTCTGAGAAGGAATAAGGATCTATTCCCCAATTAAGAGGGAATAAGGATATCCTCTCTGGTTGAGAGGGAGTGATGTTAGACATCATATTCTCCATGTGTCAATCACTAGACTAGGACTAACCACCATAAGTCTAGTCAAGGTACTAGGAAGGAGAATGGAGGATTAGATAAGAATCTGTGATTGATACTCCTCGAGCATAGAAAATTCAAGATAGGAAGTTAACTGCCACTCTTTGAGGATAGGACAGGTATCCAAGACAAGAGTGGTCATATAGGACTAATGTTCTTTGAGAATGGTTATTCCAAGATAAGAAAAATCCTGAAAGGACATACCTAGTGAACATCCATATGGAGTATGTGCCTTAAGGTGTAGTGTGGTGTCTCATGTAAATCCTCCCAACATTATTCTCTGAAATAAAATGAGCTTGTCAGTTAAAAGCCTTACTATGTTGATAGTTTTGGTTATGATTTTGATGCTTAAATATGGCTTATCAATCTGACTCTTCTTATGAGAACTCTTCAGTTTGAGAATATCCTTGTGTCAGTTGTACAATTATGGATACCTCCCTAGTTAAGAGAGAGTGTTGGAAAATGTAACTAGTTTTGGTATTCATAATTTTCATTGTACTCATGTTATTATGTATATATATTGTAACAAGAAAAATAATAAAGACAAATATTATGTTCATTCATTGGTTTCGTGCTCTGTTTAAATGGTCAATTAGGTCAAGCATGCATTTCATGCTCCTAGGGTTTGTTAAGTCATAAAAATAATTATCATGAGTCAAGAGAGTAAATGTAATTTGTATAAGTCCCATGTGGGTAAGTTGTAACATGCAAAAGAATTTATTTTTGAGTCTAGAAAGTCAAACTGACCTCCAAGACCAAGTCGAACCTACCAGTAAAAAGTTGGCCTAAGAAAAGGCTATTCGACCTCATCAAAATCATATAAATATAAGGAGCTTTTGACCTCATTAGCACACACTTCAACAGTTCAATCTCAAGCAAGAAGAAGGAGAAAATAAGAGCAACAATTAAAGAAGGAAGTCAAAATCAAGAATTTGAGTTTTCGATCTATTTCTCTCTCACACGTGAAATTAGGGTTTCTAGGTAGTAGGAACTTGCTACATGGGCTTAGATTTCTGAAATCACTATAGGTCCCAAATGCTATGTCTGGGGGGTGGAAATATGAGTTTGAAGGGTTTGAATTAAGTTGACTTTGACTCATTGAAGGAAGATTTATTGGAGGGATGACTTGGTGTTCTTGGAGGAAATGTTGACTTTGTCTTTTGGTCTTGGATTACTCATTTGAATTAATTCTATAAGAAGAAATAAGTTATTTTTGGGTTTTCCTTTTAGATGGGTTTTTCCCTGGCTTGGACCTATATTTTGTGTCCAACGTTTTTCATGGTTTTATGCTCTTGATAATTTTTTGATGAAAAGAATATACTAAAGAACAATAAGAAGCTAACTAAAGCTCATAATAAATTATCAAGGATAAAGGGAATTGATTATATAATTGTCCTACTAGATTCTCTAATAGAAAAAACATGCAAAATTATGCTCAAGAGTTTTGAAAGAGGGAATTCAAATTGGGTATTCATCTTTATACAAATAAACTTTTTGAATTATTTTGGTGGGTTAAATATTTATTTAATACATACTATTTGTATGTTTAACCCATCCAATCATGATGAAGTTTGTATCCAAGCTACTCACATTTATTTAAGGGGAAACAACATCCATGAGGGCTTCTCAAAGAAATCAGTTCAACTAGTTGTGGGTAATAACAAAGAAAACAGTAAGGTGAAGAGAAAAACTGCAATGAAGAAAGAAGATGAGAAGCGTACATGTTCACATTACAAAAATGAAGGACAGGATGATGCTAGGTGTTGGAAGACTCATCCAAAACTAAGACAAAAGAGGATTAGGAACAAAATAGGTGATAATAACACCACTGATATATTCCAATGGGATCTTGGGTCAGATTCAGGTGATGAAACTAAGATCACAATCATTTGGATACAAAGCATATCTTCTATTTCTAGTTCTAACTCTAGCACTCATTCTTCAAAATTGGAAACTATACATGATGAAAGGAAACAAAGTGAACTATTTCATGCTACAATCACCTCAAAACATACAAAGAATGATATATTTTTTATAGTGGTTCACAATATAATCTTATTTTTGAAGAAATTATTTTTTGTGTGTGTGTTATATTCTTTACATGACTAGTCACACGCCAACCCCCCATGTGAGATAACCCCCCTATTCATTGCGTCGAGTGAAGCAGGGGGGTCACATGAGGGGCGCAAACCACCCCTGTTGGGGGTTTTACAAGGTGGCGATAGCGCCCTTACACAGGGTTTGGGGAAACGCCCCAAGAATTTTTTTTTGGACCCTATATTAGGTGGGCAAACCTACCTATGGTTGTGTGCATGGGTTTTGCACATGATTGTTTTCTGCCCATGGTATTTTGTAGATCTGGTCAAGGGAACTATAATTATCTTCTAATCCAAGGTTAATGGATTGGTGTTTGTGAATGCTTCAACATGTATATATATGTATTGTAACATTGAAAGGAACATAATAAAAAATCAATCTAGTAGTCCTAGTTTTAGGATCCAGGGGAAAATATCTGTGTGTATTTGTTTTATGTTTTCGCCATTGTTTATTTTCTGTTTTAAGAATTTGTTTGTAGGTAATTTCTTTACAGGGTTAAAACCTACATTATTAAGACATTAAGACTAGACACTAAGCCTCATACAAAACCATATCCTTTAGGATAGGTATGTGAAAATGCTAAGTTACATTTTTCTAAATAACACAAACTCAGATTTGTAATTATATCTAATTACATTAATGAGGTAGAGTTAGATGTTGTACCACTTGATATTTATGGGATTATTTTGGGAAGTCTATATTTGCATGATAAGAAAGTTATCTTCTATAGGGAGGAGAAAAATTATCATCTTATAAAGGAAAGGATTGAGTATATCATGAGAGCCCATCGAATGAATACCAATTTGTCTCTTGTTACCATAGGACATATGAGAAGACTTGTAAATGATAGAAAATTTTTTTTACTCATGATTGTAAAAGATAAGGATGATTAAAATCCAATGATTTCAAAGGATATGATCCTAAACATAAACATGAATTAGTTAAGATTGTTTCTAACTATAATCAAGTGTTTTAGGAACCTAAAGGATTTCATTCCAGGAGAGATATAACATGATATCCAATTAAAGCAAGCTGCCCCTCTTCCTAAAATTGGTATGTATAGGTTATTAGTGTTTGAGAATGAAGAAATCAAGAAGTAAGTCCAATATTTTCTTGAGGAGTCATCCAACTAAGTTATTCTCCATTTAGATTGCCTATTGTGTTGGTACCAGATAAATATGGTATATGGATATTGTGTGTGGATTTGAAGAAATTAAACAAAAGAACGGTGAATAATTTTTTCACTCTTTTTTGTATTGATGTTTTTGTATATTAATTGAAAAATGCAATCTATTTCACTAAATTAGACTTAAGAAGTGGTTATCATTAAATAAGGATTTTTGAATATGATATTTGAAAAAATACTTGGAAAAAAAATCAAGGTCATGCCCTTTGGGATATATAATTCTCTTACCACTTTTATGCAAGTTATGAATGATATGTTTAGGCCATTCATAGATGATTTTGTAGTAGTCTACTTAGATGACATATTATTTTTCAGCAAAAAATTGGAAGATCATGTAAAAAATATCAGGAAAGTCTTAGATGTTTTGAAAAAGGAAAAACTGTGGTTAAAGATGGAAAAATGTGAATTTGGTAAAACATATTTAGTTTACATAGGCTATGTTGTAGGGGGTGGCGAATTGAAAATTGATCTCTCTAAAGTTGAATCCGTCATTAAATGACCTAAGCCTAATAATGTTTAGAAGCTTCCTAGGAGCAGTTTGATATTGGAGGAAGTTTATTGCTAACTTTTAATTTATTTCATATCATTTACATTCTTTGACAAGTACTAAGTAGGTATTTAATTGGGGAGGGAAATAGGAAAATATCTTTGAAAATTTGAAAGTGAAAATTAGTACAACACTAATTCTGGCATTGCTAGATTTACAACAACCATTCAAAATCGAAACCAATGTGAGTGATTATGATATGGAAACATTGTTAATGAAACTAAGGAAATCAATTTCTTACCTTTATGAGACCTTCATTGATGTTGTAAGAAATTATCCTAGTTATGACAATTAATTGTTACTTTGGTTCAAAATGTGAAGAAATGGAAACATTATTTGATGTGCAAAAATACAATCATCCATATGAATAATAAGCTTTTGTAGTATATTCAATCATATTCCAAGCTACAATAGTAACAAAATTTCCAATGGATGGGATTATTGCAACAATTCCATTTGGTCATAAGGTATAAGAAAGGTATACAAAAACTTGCAGAGATGTTATAAAGACCTTCTATTGCATCCATTATAGTTCTTTAGCTCAAGAAATTTATATCGAGGAGTACGTTATAGATGAAGATTTCAAGGATGTATATGAAACAAAACTCTATGGTACTAAAGTAGAAGAATTAGACTATCATGTTCACAAAAAACTACTCTATCATTTCCGTAGATCATTGTGTATTCCATGAGATGAAAGAGTATATGTAACCAAAGAAGCACATACTTCTCTCATTTATAGTCATTTTTGTGTGGGAAAAATAGTAGCTCAATTGCAATGTTATTATTTTTGGCCTCATATTAATGAAACTATGTCTAAATATGTAATGGAATGTGTCATGTGTGCTACTAGCAAACTAAGTAACAAAAAGTTAGGTTTTTACATGCCATTTCTTGCACCTTCTCGGCCATGGGAAAGTGTTTCTATGGATTTTGTAGGGGGTATACCTATGTTTAGAAAAGGACTTGATTACTTGTATGTGGTGGTGGATAGATTTAGAAAAATGTGTCTTGATGCCTTATAAGAAGCAGATGACATGAGAGGAGAATGCACGTGTATTCTTCTAAAATGCTTGGGTTCATTTTGGTTTTCCCGCATTCATTGTATCTCATCAAGACTCTCATTTCCTTGGGGATTTTTTGTTAACTTTATGAGGGTTAATGGACACCAAGCTTCATAAAATAACTATTTTTCATCCATAGATCAATGTACAAACATAAGTAGTCAACATAGAAATGATATATCTTCTTCAAGGATACTGAAGCAATCAAGCTTTGGGATGAGTAGTATCATTCTGTATAACATGCCTATAATTGTGCCATACATTATTTTAACGATAGGTATCCTTTTGATACATGTTTTGGATACTTTCCTAAGTCTCCTTTGTACTTTGAGAAATATTTAGTGGTGGATGGACATAACCATATATACAAATCCAAAAATCTCATCCAGAAGATTCAATTAGTTTGTCAAGATGTGCAACAATGATTGGAAAAGAGCCAAGCCAAGTATAAGGCTAGGCATGACAAGCATCGAGTCAATCATCATTTCCAAGTTGGTGATCAAGTTTACTTATACATCAAAAAAGAATGTCTTAAAGGTGAATGTAAAAAACTCAAAACAATTAGGTATGGTATGTCTATAATTTTGGAAAATATTGGTGAGAATGATTTTCGGTTAGATTTACCTCCATATATGAAAATGTATTCAATGATGAATGTTGAAAACTTGAAAGTATATGAGCATTCTATGATTATGGATCAAGGTGAGTGTTGAAGATTTCAACAAGAAACAGTGAAGGAGGCTTCCTGAAACATCATCCTTGATCCTAGTTGGAAAATAATCACCTAAACTAGGTGGGGCCCACACAGGATAGTTTTAGGTGTCTGTCTATTTTTAGACATGGTGAGCATATTCTATATGTAGCAGGAGGATATTTGTAGATGGTTGGTCAAATGTGAAAAATAGATGAAATTATATTTTTAGAATATTGGGCGAAGTCTATTTATGGATCGTTGATCTAAAAATAGATGCATGTCGGTTATTATTAACTCTTAATAATAATCCGACAATAAACAACAAATTATTCTCTTGCAGCACTTTATTTTAGTGAACAGATTTGGAAAATCAGTGGGCTGAAGGAATCACACAATTCCTAAGGGTTTATTGGAGTTCATGCATGGAAGACTCAGTTAGAACTCAAGTGGAAAAGTTATGACAGAGTTGGAAGAGTAGTTCATGGAGTTGTATTCAGTTTAACTTAGTTAGACTCAGTTGAGCTAGTTGTATCTGATCTAACTGAATGATACACTAGTGAGAGTGGAGTGAATTAATTCACAAATAATAACTCATTAATTAACTGAAAAATACAGTAGTTAACTACAATGCATGTCAGATCTAGTGGAGACCCAGTGGAGAGATAGATGAAAGGAAAATATGGACTATTCGTTGTGACTACTAGTGATGCATAAATTACATCTACATATACATTGGAGATGCCAATGATAAAAACGCAGTCAAGGAGAGTGGGATTGCATCGAATTGGTCTTTGTAATCAGCTTGGATTGCGCAGTGGGGGCAGGCTAGCAGGAGGGCAGAGATTGGTGCATGGATTTGTAGATTTCTTCTATGTTAGTGTGTGACGATTGATTGTACTGAGAGCTTGATGTACTAAGCTTTGTATGAGATTGTTACATGATTTCCATGATACATAATATATGATAGTTGGGGTTTTTAGCTTCAGTATTTCCCGTTAAACAACTGTGTTATGTGTGTTTTTATTGCTTCATGTGTTTTGCAATTGTTGATTAAATTTCTGCAAGAATTATAGTGGAAGGATTCTGTATTTTGCAAGAAGATAAATATTGTGAGATCAGGAGAGTCCGGATATATACATGCATATTTTATATAATTTCTACATGGTATCAGAGTTGTATTAAAGATTTTCTACATGGAATGAGAGCAGGAATTTTTGGGTGCGCAAGTTTGCAGAGAATATCTGAAATTTTTGATGTAATATTTTCAGAAAAAAATAGCATATTTGGATTCCTTGCCAAAAAAAACCCAAATTGAAAAAACAAATCAGTCGAATCGAAGCTTGAATGAGGGAGATATCGTCGATTTAAAATCATCTCTTTTGTTAGAAAATTTTGCGACGACGAGACAATTACAATGTGCGTGAGCCAAGAATCTACATACACTGAGGTACAAGATGCATGCAAAGCTTTGAGGAGCAAAGCAGGGGTTAGTGAATTGGTGGTTGAGAGGGAGACTCTCAACATGCAGCGTGAGAAGCAGTCTTAGAAGGTTGTGGAGCAGCCACAACTGGAGATGTAGAAGAATCTTTATAGATTTGAAGTAGATGGGATTTCTACGGAGCTTCCAACTGTTGGGAAGTGTGAGAAAGCCATGCAATTGAAGCTTGAGAGGGAGCTAGATTTGCATGTAGGTAAGAGTGAACCTTGAGATGTGGAGCAGCCACAAGATGAGGATCATGGAGTAGGAGCAACCACTCATGCAGAAAAATTTCGTGCCAGATGGGCAGAGGGAGTGCATGCAGCTATACCACCAGGTGAGAGGTGGGGCGACATGCATGAGTAATCCCAAGAGGATATTTCTAGGAAATATTCATGGAGATGGTGTGGATCTCATGAATTGAACCTGGCTACGAGGTGCCCACAGCGCAGCAGTAGCATGATCAGTTGGATTGATGCAGTGAGATCAAAGTGACAGTGTCGGATACTGGAGTGCGGTTCAGAGTTGACGGCAAGTGCAGAGTGCATGGGTGCATATTTCAACAGCAAAATGGTTCCTGAAGACATGTGCAGTTGGTACCAGCAGAAGTCAAAGACTTTGATGATAGATGCATTAAGACTGATTGAGTTATTTGGAGCCTATTCAGTTTTAGAAGTGTTGCAGGAAGAGTTGCAGAGCAGATGCATGGAGTTGTAAGGCGCTTGCAAAGGTTGCAGGGCGAATGCATGGAGTTGCATGTCACATGCAAGGACAATCCTTTCTTTTTGAGAGGGAGTGTTGAAGTTTGCAACAAGAAACAGTGAAGGAGGTATCCTGAAACATCATCCTTGATCCTAGTTGGAAAATAATCACCTAAACTAGGTGGGGCCCACACAGGCTATTTTTAGGTGTATGTCTATTTTAGACATGGTGATCATATTTCAGAAGTTGCAGGATGCTATTTGTGGATGGTTGATCAAGTTGGAAAAATAGATGAAATTCTATTTTTAGAATATTGGGAGAAGTCTATTTATAGATCGTCGATCTAAAAATAGATGCATGTCGATTATTATTAGCTCTTAATAATAATCAAACTCTAAACAACAACTTATTCTCTTGGAGCACTTAATTTCAGTATACAGATTTGTCAAATCAGTGGGCTGAAGGAATTACACAATTCCTAAGGGTTTACTGGAGTTCATGCATGGAGGACTCAGTTAGAACTGAAGTGGAAAAGTTATGACAGAGTTGGAAGAGTAGTTCATGGAGTTGTATTCAGTTTAACTCAGTTAGACTCGGTTGAGCTAGTTGTATCTAATCTAACTGAATGATACACTAGTGAGAGTGGAGTGAATTAATTAGTTAATTAATTCACAAATAATAACTCATTAATCAACTGAACAATACAACAGTTAACTACAGTGCATGTCAAATCTGGTGGAGACTAATGGAGAGATAGGTGAAAGGTCGAGATGGACTATCCATTGTGAGTACTAGTGATACATGAATTGCATCTACATATACATTGGAGATGCCAATGAGAAAAAACGCGATCGAGTGTGGGATTGCATCGAGGTGGTCTTTGTAATGCTTGGATTGAGCAATGGAGGCGGGCTAACGTCGAGGGTAGGGTGGTGCATGGGTTTGAATATTTCTTATGTCGATGTGTGATGATTGATTGTAAAGGCTTTGACGTACTAATATTTGTATGAGATTGTCATATGATCTCCATGTTACATAATATATAGTTGGGGTTTTCAGCTTCAGGCTTTCCCGTTAAACAACTGTGTTATGTGTGTTTTTATTACTTCATGTGTTTTGCAATTGTTGATTAAATTTCCGCAAGAATTATAGTGGAAGGATTCTGTATTTAGCAAGAAGATAAATATTGTTAGATCAGGAGAGTCCGGATATATACATGCATATTGTATATAATTTCTGCATGGTATCAGAGTTGTGTTATAGATTTTCTACATGGAATGAGAGCAGGAATTTTTGGGCACGTGAGTTTGCAGAGAATAACTGAAATTTTTGGTGAAATATTTTCAGAAACAAATAGCATATTTGGATTCCTTGTGAAAAAATACCCAAATTGAAAAAAACATCGGTCGAATCGGAGCTCGGATGAGGGAGATATCTTCGATTTAAAATAAGCTCTTTTGTTAAAAATTTTTGCAACGGCGGGACAATTATAATGTACACGAGCCAAGAATCTACATGCACTGAGGTACAAGATGCATGCAAAGCTTTGAGGAGAAAAGCAGAGGTTAGTGACTTGGCGGTTGAGAGGGATCCTCTCAACATGCAGCCTGAGAAGCAGTCTCAGAAGGTTGTGGAGTAGGCACAACTGGAGATGCAGAAGAATCTTTATAGATTTGAAGTAGATGGGATTTCTACGAAGCTTCCTATTGTTGGGAAGTGCAAGAAAGACATGCAATTGAAGCTTGAGAGGGAGAAATATTTGCATGTAGGTAAGAGTGAACCTCTGGATGTGGAGCAGCCACAAGATGAGGATCATGGAGTGGGAGCAACCACTCATGCAGAGAAATTTCATGCCAGATGGGCAGAGGGAGTGCATGAGCTATACCACCAGGTGAGAGGTCGGGCGACATGCATGAGTAATCCCAAGAGGAGATTTCTGGGCAGGATTCATTGAGATGGTGTGGATCTCATGAGTTGAACCTGGCTATGAGGAGCCCACAGAGTAGCAGTAGCATGATCAGTTGGATTGATTCAGGCAGATCAAAGTGACAGTGTCGGATAATGGAGTGCAGTTCAGAGTTGACAGCAAGTGCAGAGTGCATGGGTGCAGAGTTCAACAGCGCAGTGGTTCCTGAAGACATGTGCAGTAATTAAGCAGAAGTCAAAAACTTTGATGACATATGCATTATACTGATTGAGTTGTTTGGAGCCTTGCAGTTTTGGAAGTGTTGCAGCAAGAGTTGCAGAGCAGATGCATGGAGTTGCAGGGCGCTTGCAAAGGTTACAGGGCGAATTCATGGAGTTGCATGTCGCATGCAAATATATTCCTTTCTTGTTGAGAGGGAGTGTTGAAGATTGCAATAAGAAACAGTGAAGGAGGCTTCCTGAAACATCATCCTTAATCCTAGTTGGAAAATAATCACCTAAACTAGGTGGGGCCCACACATGATATTTTTAGGTGTATGTCTATTTTTAGACATGGTGAGCATATTCTATATGTAGCAGGAGGCTATTTGTAGATGGTTGGTCAAATGTGAAAAATATATGAAATTCTATTTTTAGAATATTGGGTGAAGTGTACTTATAGATCGTTGATCTAAAAATAGATGCATGTTGGTTATTATTAGCTCTTAATAATAATCCGACAATAAAAAACAACTTATTCTCTTGGAGCACTTTATTTCAGTGAACAGATTTGGCAAATCAGTAGGCTAAAGGAATTACACAATTCCTAAGGTTTTACTAGAGTTCATGCATGGAGGACTTAGTTAGAACTGAAGTGGAAAATTTATGACAGCGTTAGAAGAGTAGTTCATGGAGTTTTATTCAGTTTAACTCAATTAGACTCAGTTGAGCTAGTTGTATCTAATATAACTAAATGATACACTAGTGAATGTGGAGTGAATTAATTAGTTAATTAATTCACAAATAATAACTCATTAATCAACTGAACAATACAGTAGTTAACTACAATGCATGTCAGATCTAGTGGAGACCCAGTGGAGAGATAGGTGAAAGGGCAAGATGGACTATTCGTTGTGACTACTAGTGATGAATGAATTAAATCTACATATACATTGGAGATGCCAATGAGAACAACGCAGTCAAGGAGAGTGGGATTGCATCGAATTGGTCTTTGTAATCAGCGTGGATTGCACAATGGAGGCAGGCTAGCAGGAGGGCAGAGATTGGTGCATGGATTTGCAGATTTCTTCTATGTTAGTGTGTGACGATTGATTGTACTAAGAGCTTGATGTACTAAGCTTTGTATGAGATTGTTACATGATCTCCATGATACATAATATATGATAGTTGGGGTTTTTAGCTTTAGGCTTTCCCGTTAAACAACTGTGCCATGTGTGTTTTTATTGCTTCATGTGTTTTGCAATTGTTGATTAAATATCCGGAAGAATTATAGTGGAAGGATTTTTTATTTAGCAAGAAGATAAGTATTGTTAGATCAGGAGAGTCTAGATATATGCATGCATATTGTATATAATTTCTACATGGTATCAGAGTTGTGTTATAGATTTTCTACATGGAATGAGAGTAGGAATTTTTGGGCACGCGAGGTTGCAGAGAATATCTGAAATTTTTGGTGAAATATTTTCAGAAACAAATAGCATATTTGGATTCCTTGTGAAAAAATACCCAAACTAAAAAAAAATCAATTGAATCGGAGCTTGGATGAGGGAGATATCGTCGATTTCAAATAAGCTCTTTTGTTAGAAAATTTTGCGACGGTGGGACAATTACTATATGCGCGAGCCAAGAATCTACATGCACTGAGGTAGAAGATGCATGCAAAGCTTTGAGGAGAAAAGCAGAGGTTAGTGACTTGGTGGTTAAGAGGAAGCCTCTCAACATGCAGCCTGAGAAGCAGTCTCAGAAGGTTGTGGAGCAGGCACAACTGGAGATGCAGAAGAATCTTTATAGATTTGAAGTAGATGGGATTTCTACGAAGCTTCCTACTATTGGGAAGTGCAAGAAAGACATGTAATTGAAGCTTGAGAGGGAGCAGGATTTTCATGCAGCTAAGAGGTAACCTTGGGATGTGGCGTAGCCACAAGATGAGGATCATGGCGTGGGAGCAACCACTCATGCAGAGAAATTTTGTGCCAGATGGGCAGAGGGAGTGCATGCAGCTATACCACCAGGTTAGAGGTGGGGCAACATGCATGAGTAATCCCGAGAGGAGATTTCTGGGCAGGATTCATTAAGATCGTGTGGATCTCATGAATTGAACCTGGCTATGAGGAGCTCACAGAGTAGCAGTAGCATGATCAGTTGCATTGATGCAGGCAGATCAAATTGACACTATCAGATACTAGATCGCGGTTTAGAGTTGACAGCAAGTGCAGAGTGCATGGGTGCGGAGTTCAACAGCGCAGTGGTTCCTGAATACATGTGCAGTAATTAAGAGAAGTAGAAGACTTTGATGACAGATGCATTATACTGATTGAGTTGTTTGGAGCCTTTCAGTTTCAGAAGTGTTGCAACAAGAGTTGCAGAGCAGATGCATGGAGTTATAGGGTGCTTGCAAAGGTTGCAGGGCAAATGCATGGAGTTGCATGTCGCATGCAAAGACAGCCCTTTCTTCTTGATAGGTAGTGTTGAATATTGCAACATGAAACAGTGAAGGAGGCTTCCTGAAACATCATCCTTGATCCTAGTTGGAAAATAATCACCTAAACTAGGTGGGGCCCACACATGATATTTTTAGGTGTATGTCTATTTTTAGACATGGTGAGCATATTCTATATGTAGTAGGAGGCTATTTGTAGATGGTTGGTCAAATGTGAAACATAGATGAAATTCTATTTTTAGAATATTGGGCGAAGTCTATTTATAGATCGCTTATCTAAAAATAGATGCATGTCGGTTATTATTAGCTCTTAATAATAATCTGACAATAAACAACAACTTATTCTCCTGGAGCATTTTATTTCAATGAACAGATTTGGAAAATCAGTGGGTTGAAGGAATTACGCAATTCCTAAGGGTTTATTGGAGTTCATGCATGGAGGACTCAGTTAGAACTTAAGTGGCAAAGTTATGACAAAGTTGGAAGAGTAGTTCATGAAGTTGTATTCAGTTTAACTCAGTTAGACTCAGTTGCGCTAGTTATATCTAATCTAACTGAATGATACACTAGTGAGAGTGGAGTGAATTAATTAGTTAATTAATTCACAAATAATAACTCATTAATCAACTGAACAATACATTAGTTAACTACAATGCATGTCAGATCTAGTGGAGACCCAGTGGAGAGATAGGTGAAAGGGTAAGATGGACTATCCGTTGTGACTACTAGTGATACATGAATTGCATCTACATATACATTGGAGATGCCAATGAGAAAAACGCAGTCATGGAGAGTGGGATTGCATCGAATTGGTCCTTGTAATCAGCTTGGATTGCATAGTGGAGGCAGGCTAGCAGGAGGGCAGAGATTGGTGCATGGATTTGTAGATTTCTTCTATGTTAGTGCGTGACAATTGATTGTACTGAGAGCTTGATGTACTAAGATTTGTATGAGATTGTTACATGATCTCCATGATAAATTATATATGATAGTTGTGGTTTTCAGTATCAGGATTTCCCATTAAACAACTGTGTTATGTGTGTTTTTATTGGTTAATGTGTTTTGCAATTGTTGATTAAATTTCCGCAAGAATTATAGTAGAAGGATTCTGTATTTAGCAAGAAGATAAATATTGTTAGATAAGGAGAGTGCGGATATATACATGCATATTCTATATAATTTCTACATGGTATCAGAGCTGTGTTATAGATTTTTTACATGGAATGAGAGAAAGAATTTTTGGGCGCGTGAGTTTGCAGAGAATATCTGAAATTTTTGGTGAAATATTTTCAGAAACAAATAGCATATTTGGATTCCTTGTGAAAAAATACCCAAATTGAAAAAAAAATTGGTTGAATCGGAGCTAGGATGAGGGAGATATCGTCGATTTAAAATAAGCTCTTTTGTTAGAAAATTTTGTGACGGCGAGACAATTAGAATGTGCGCGAGCCAAGAATCTACATGCACTGACGTACAAGATGCATGCAAATCTTTGAGGAGCAAAGCAGAGGTTAGTAACTTGGTGGTTAAGAGGGAGTCTCTCAACATGCAGCTTGAGAAGTAGTCTCAAAAGGTTGTGGAGCAGTCTCAAAAGGTTGTGGAGCAGCCACAACTGGAGATGCAGAAGAATCTTTATAGATTTGAAGTAGATGGGATTTCTATGGAGCTTCCTACTGTTGGGAAGTGCAAGAAAGACATGCAATTGAAGCTTGAGAGGGAGCAGGATTTGCATGCAAGTAAGAGTGAACCTTGGGATGTGGAGCAGCCACAAGATGAGGATGATGGAGTGGGAGCAACCACTCATGTAGAGAAATTTTGTGCCAGATGGGCAGAGGGAGTGCATGCAGCTATACCACCAGGTGAGAGGTGGGGCGACATGCATGAGTAATCCCAAGAGGGGATTTCTGGGAAGGATTCATTGAGATGGTGTGGATCTCATGAATTGAACGTGGCTACGAGGAGCCCATAGAGCAGTAGTAGCATGATCAGTTGGATTGATGCAGGCAGATCAAAGTGACAGTGTCAGATACTGGAGCGCGGTTCAGAGTTGACAACAAGTGCAAAGTGCATGGGTGCAGAGTTCAACAGTGAAATGGTTCCTAAAGACATGTGCAGTAGTTAAGCATAAGTCGAAGACTTTGATGACAGATGCATTATATTGATTGAGTTTTTTGGATCCTTTCAGTTTCGGAAGTGTTGCAGCAAGAGTTGCAGAGCAGGTGCATTGAGTTGCAGGGTGCTTGCAAAGGTTGCAGGGCGAATGCATGGAGTTGCATGTCGCATGCAAAGACAGTCCTTTCTTGTTGAGTGGGAGTGTTTAAGATTGCAACAAGAAACAATGAAGAAGGCTTCCTAAAACATCATCCTTGATCCTAGTTGGAAAATAATCACCTAAACTAGGTGGGGCCCACACAGGATATTTTTAGGTGTATGTCTATTTTTAGACATGGTGAGCATATTCTATATGTAGCAGGAGGCTATTTGTAGATGGTTGGTCAAATATGAAAAATAAATGAAATTCTATTTTTAGAATATTGGGCGAAGTCTATTTATAGATCGTTGATCTAAAAATATATGCATGTCGGTTATTATTAGCTCTTAATAATAATCTGACAATAAAAAACAAATTATTCTCTTGGAGCACTTTATTTCAGTGAATAGATTTGGAAAATCAGTGGGCTGAAGGAATTACGCAATTCCTAAGGGTTTACTGGAGTTCATGCATGGAGGACTCAGTTAGAACTGAAGTGGCTAAGTTATGACAGAGTTGGAAGAGTATTTCATGGAGTTGTATTCAGTTTAACTCAGTTAGACTCAGTTGAGCTAGTTGTATCTAATCTAACTAAATGATACACTAGTGAGATTGGAGTGAATTAATTAGTTAATTAATTCACAAATAATAACTCATTAATCAATTGAACAATACAGTAGTTAACTACAATGCATGTCAAATCTAGTGGAGACCCAGTGGAGAGATAGGCGAAAGGGCAAGATGGACTATCCGTTGTGACTACTAGTGATGCATGAATTGCATCTACATATACATTGGAGATGCCAATGAGAACAACGCAGTCAAGGAGAGTGGGATTGCATCGAATTGTTCTTTGTAATCAGCTTGGATTGCGCAGTGGAGGTAGGCTAGCACGAGGGCAGAGATTGGTGCATGGATTTGTAGATTTCTTCTATGTTAGTGTGTGACGATTGATTGTACTAAGAGCTTGATGTATTGAGATTTGTATGATATTGTTACATGATCTCCATGATACATAATATATGATAGTTGGGGTTTTCAGCTTCAGAATTTCCGATTAAGCAACTGTGTTATGTGTGTTTTTATTGCTTCATGTGTTTTGCATTTGTTGATTAAATTTCCACAAAAATTATAGTGGAAGGATTATATAATTAGAAAGAAGATAAATACGGTTAGATCAGGAGAGTCTGGATATATACATGCATATTGTATATAATTTCTACATGGTATCAGAGCTGTGTTATAGATTTTCTACATGGAATGAGAGCAAGAATTTTTGGGCATGTGAGTTTGCAGAGAATAACTGAAATTTTTGGTGAAATATTTTTAGAAACAAATAGCATATTTTGATTCCTTGTGAAAAAATACCCAAATTGAAAAAAAAATCGGTCGAATCGGAGCTCGGATGAGAGAGATTTTGTCGATTTAAAATCAGCTCTTTTGTTAGAAAATTTTGTGATGGCGGGACAATTACAATGGGTGCGAGCCAAGAATCTACATGCACTGAGGTAGAAGATGCATGCAAAGCTTTGAGGAGCAAAGCAGAGGTTAGTGACTTGGTGGTTGAGAGGGAGCCTCTCAACATGCAGCCTGAGAAGCAGTCTCAGAAGGTTGTGGAGCAGCCACAACTAGAGATGCGGAAGAATATTTATAGATTTGAAGTAGATGGGATTTCTACGAAGCTTCCTACTGTTGGGAAGTGCAAGAAAGACATGCAATTGAAGCTTGAGAGGGAGCAGGATTTTCATGCAGGTAAGAGTGAACCTCGGGATGTGGAGCAACCCCACTGGTGAGGGAGCGTAGGTGGGAGAAACCACTCATGCAGAGAAATTTCGTGCCAGATGGGCAGAGGGAGTGCATGCAGCTATACCACTAGGTGAGAGGTGGGGTGACATGCATGAGTAATACCAAGAAGAGATTTCTAGGGAGGATTCATTGAGATGGTGTGGATCTCATGAATTGAACCTGGCTACGAGGAGCCCACAGAGCAGCAGTAGCATGATCAGTTGGATTGATGCAGGCAGATCAAAGTGACATTGTCAGATACTAGAGCGCAGTTCAGAGTTGACAGCAAGTGCAGAGTGCATGGGTGCAGAGTTCAAAAACGCAGTGGTTCTTGAAGACATGTGCAGTAATTAAGCAGAAGTTGAAGACTTTGATGACAGATGCATTATACTGATTGAGTTTTTTGGAGCCTTTCAGTTTCAAAAGTGTTGCAGCAAGAGTTGGAGAGCAGATGCATGGAGTTGCAGGGTGCTTGCAAAGGTTGCAAGGTGAATAGGTGGAGTTGCATGTCGCATGCAAAGACATTCCTTTCTTGTTGAGAGGGAGTGTTGAAGATAGCAACAAGAAACAGTGAAGGAGGCTTCCTGAAACATCATCCTTAATCCTAGTTGGAAAATAATCACCTAAACTAGGTGGGGCCCACATAGGATATTTTTAGGTGTATGTCTATTTTTAGACATGGTGAGCATATTATATATGTAGCAGGAGGCTATTTGTAGATGGTTGGTCAAATGTGAAAAATAGATGAAATTATATTTTTAGAATATTGGGCGAAGTCTATTTATAGATCGTTGATGTAAAAATAGATGCATGTCGGTTATCATTAGCTTTTAATAATAATCCGACAATAAACAACAACTTATTCTCTTGGAGCACTTTATTTTAGTGAAAAGATTTGGCAAATCAGCGGGCTGAAGGAATTACACAATTCCTAAGGGTTTACTAGAGTTCATGCATGGAGGACTCAGTTAGAATTGAAGTGGAAAAGTTATGACAGAGTTGGAAGAGTAGTTCATTGAGTTGCATTCAGTTTAACTCAGTTAGACTCAGTTAAGCTTGTTGTATCTAATCTAACTTAATGATACACTAGTGAGAGTGGAGTGAATTAATTAGTTAATTAATTCACAAATAATAACTCATTAATCAACTGAACAATAAAGCAATTAACTACAATGCATGTCAGATCTAGTGGAGACCCAGTGGAGAGATAGGTGAAAGGGCAAGATGGACTATCTGTTGTGACTACTAGTGATGCATGAATTGCATCTACATATACATTGGAGATGCCAATGAGAACAACGCAGTCAAGGAGAGTGGGATTGCATTGAATTGGTCTTTGTAATCAGCTTGGATTGCGCAGTGGTGGCAGGCTAGCAGGAGGGCAGAGATTGGTGCATGGATTTGCAAATTTCTTCTATGTTAGTGTGTGACGATTCATTGTACTGAGAGCTTGATGTACTAAGCTTTGTATGAGATTGTTACATGATCTCCATGATACATAATATATGATAGTTGGGGTTTTCAGCTTCAGGATTTCCCGTTAAACAACTATGTTATGTGTGTTTTTATTGCTTCATGTGTTCTGCAATTGTTGATTAAATTTCTGCAAGAATTATAGTGGAAGGATTTTGTATTTACCAAGAAGATAAATATTGTTAGATCAGGAGATTCCAGATATATACATGCATATTGTATATAATTTCTACATGGTATCAGAGCTGTGTCATAGATTTTCTACATCGAATGAGAGCAGGAATTTTTGGGCGCGTGAGTTTGCAGAGAATATCTGAAATTTTTGGTGAAATATTTTCAGAAACAAATAGCATATTTGATTCCTTGTGAAAAAATACCCAAATTGAAAAAAAAATCGGTAGAATCGGAGCTCGAATGAGGGAGATATCGTCGATTGAAAATCAACTCTTTTGTTAGAAAATTTTGCGACAATGAGACAATTACAATGTGCGTGAGCCAAGAATCTACATGCACTGAGGTACAAGATGCATGCAAAGCTTTGAGGAGAAAAGCAGAGGTTATTGACTTGGTGGTTGAGAGGGAGCCTCTCAACATGCAGCCTGAGAAGCAGTCTCAGAAGGCTGTGCAGTAGCCACAACTAGAGATGCAGAAGAAAGTTTATAGATTTGAAGTAGATGGGATTTCTACGGAGCTTCCTACTGTTGGGAAGTGCAAGAAAGACATGCAATTGAAGCTTGAGAGGGAGCAGGATTTGCATGCAGGTAAGAGTGAACCTCGGGATGTGGAGCAGCCACAAGATGAGGATCATGGAGTGGGAGAAACCACTGATGTAGAGAAGTTTCATGCCAGATAGGCAGAGGGAGTGCATGCAGCTATAACACCAAGTGAGAGGTGGGGCGACATGCATGAGTAATCCAAAGAGGAGATTTTTGGGCATGATTCATTGAGATGGTGTGGATCTCATGAATTGAACTTGGCTATGAGGTTCCCATAGAGCAGCAGTAGCATGATCAGTTGGATTGATGCAGGCAGATCAAAGTGGCAGTGTCAGATACTGGAGCACGGTTCAGAGTTGACAGCAAGTGTAGAGTGCATGGGTGCAGAGTTCAAAAATGCAGTGGTTCCTGAAGACATGTGCACAATTGCTGTATTCAAGGCTTTGATGACAAAGATGCATTATACCCATTGAGTTGTTTGAGCTCATAGCTTTCCTTTAAAGTGTTGGCAACAAGAGTCATGCAGATAAGAGCATGGAGTTTAGGTGTTTCTGTAAAGGTCAGAGAGGCTAACGCATGGAGTTGTGCTGTCGTATGCAAAGACAATCCTTTCTTGTTGAGAGGGAGTGTTGAAGATTGCAACAAGAAATAGTAAAGGAGGCATCTTGAAACATCATCCTTGATCCTAGTTGGAAAATAATCACCTAAACTAGGTGGGGCCCACACAGACTATTTTTAGGTGTATGTCTATTTTTAGACATGGTGAGCATATTCTATATGTAGCAGGAGGCTATTTGTAGATGGTTGGTCAAATGTGAAAAATAGATGAGATTCTATTTTTAGAATATTGGGCGAAGTCTATTTATAGATCGTCGATCTAAAATAGATGCATGTCGATTATTATTAGCTCTTAATAATAATCAGACTCTAAACAACAACTTATTCTCTTGGAGCACTTTATTTCCTGAATGTGTATTTGGAAAATCAATATTTCAAGAATGCACAATTCCTAAGGGTCGACTGAGTTCGGTGCATGAGGACTTAGTTAGAACTGAAGTGGAAAAGTTATGACAGAGTTGGAAGAGTAGTTCATGGAGTTGTTATTCAGTTTAACTCAGTTAATGGAGTTAAACTCAGTTGAGCTAGTTGTATCTAGTCTAACTGAATGATACACTAGTGAGAGTGGAGTGAGTTAATTAGTTAATTAATTCACAAATAATAACTCATTAATCAACTGAACAATACAGTAGTTAACTACAATGCATGTCAGATCTAGTGGAGACCTAGTGGAGAGATAGGTGAAAGGGCAAGATGGACTATCCGTTGTGACTACTAGTGATGCATGAATTGCATCTACATATACATTGGAGATGCCAATGAGAACAAAACAGTCAAGGAGAGTGGGATTGCATCGAATTGGTCTTTGTAATCAGCTTGGATTGCGCAGTGGAGGCAGGCTAGCAGGAGGGTAGAGATTGGTGCATGGATTTGCAGATTTCTTCTATGTTAGTGTGTGACGATTGATTGTATTGAGACTCGCTTGATGTACTAATCTTTGTATGATATTGTTACATGATCTCCATGATACATAATATATGATAGTTGGGGTTTTCAGCTTCAGGCTTTCCTGTTAAACAACTGTGTTATGTGTGTTTTTATTGTTTCATGTGTTTTTCAATTGTTGATTAAATTTCCGTAAGAGTTATAGTGGAAGGATTCTGTATTTAGCAAGAAGATAAATATTGTTATATCAGGAGAGTCCAGATATATACATGCATATTGTATATAATTTCTACAGTGAGAATGCTCAAGATCCTTTTGTTGATGATTTTGCTCTTAAATATCTCAATGATTTGGAGGAAGATGTTATTCTTGAAATGAAGGTGAGGAATTCGTGAAGAGGTGGTGTGGAATATCTTTATATGGGTCTAAAAAGAATGCATCCTAAGTGTATGATGGATGGAAATTAGAAAAGTGAGGGAATTGTACCCTCACTTATTTGTTCAATAAAAGAAAACTTTTAGTGGTCCAAAATATTCTTAGTGGGGAGGATTGATCCAAAATGATTCCGAGAATTGATCTCAATTAACAGTTTAGAAAGGACATAACCATTTTTGAATTAAATATCGACCTTTGATACATTACTACTATTAAGAATATTCTAAAATATTTAATGGATATCAACCTTTGATACATTACTATTATTAAGAATATTCTAAAATATTCAATGGATGTTAAATCTCTTCCATCCACCTAATAATTATAAAAAGGTAAATTATAAATTTAATATCCCTATTGCAAAATGCATAAGTCTACTAACTTAATAATGTATTACAATATCTTTTACTCTATTTTAATGTTTTATATTTATCTAATATATATTCTAGTATTCTATTTCTTCTTGGAAGATTACATACTAGATTGTTTAATGAAATTTTTTCTTCTACTTTTCATATTTTTTTAGCACATAATAAATCATTTCATTTTTACCTATTTTCATTATTATATAATTATAGAAAAACACCTTTAAGATATCCATGAAATCAATGTAAAAAAAACATTTATTACTTACATATGGAATGAGATTAGTATTAGAATTAACTCTCCAAACCACCTTTATGATACTTTTCATTCGTTATATAAGATGAATTCAATGAATTAATTGCTCTCATGGAATCAACATGCCATGGGATAGGTAAACATGCCATGGGATAAGAAGGCAAGTTGATAACATGGAAAGAATGACATGCTTTTCAAGTTAATGTTAATTGATGTTATATGTATTATGAATTTGTAATTTTATTTTTTTCATTTTTGTAATTAAAATGTGAACATCCCAAAAATTACAAAATGTAAACATTTCAAAAATTAACTATTCCATTAATATAAAAATCCCAAAAATTAATATTTATTAATGTAAATATCCCAAAAATTAATATTTCATTATTTATTTTTATCCATTCCCTATAATGTGTATCCCTTTACGACAATCCATTACTGCCATACAACCATCCATTATTGCAATTGTTTGATTTACAATGCAATATTATAAATTGCTCAAATTATTGTTATAAATGGTAATAGTTTAACTTTATCTAAACATACGTTGCAAAAAAATATAATTTTATACTCTATCTATGCATTATACATGCATTGCATGAAATTTTTTTTAACTTTATACTCCATCCATGAAAAAACATTTAACTTTGTCCTCCATCCATGCATTATACATTTCATGAAAAAGCACATCTACATTTTCACAGCAATTTTAATTCACTCCATTTATCATTTACATAAAAATCTTTAACTTTGTCCTACATCCATGCATTATACATTTCATGAAAAAGCACCCCTACATTTTCACAGCAATTTTAATTCACTCCATTTATCATTTACATAAAAATCTTGATGAGATATTTGTTTTTCTCCTTTCGAATAACTACTAATTACTCTAGAAATTCATATATAACCAACCATTAATTGTACAACAAGAGTGAACATTCCTTAAGATTGCACGTATCTCAATCTATAATTTAACTTTGAAAAGTCTAAATATATTAAGAAACTATTAGCCTAAACCTAGATAATCACAACATCTACATTAAATTACTTACTACCTTGGTTCTAATTCAGTAATGGTGACATCATTTAGAGAAGGACCCAAAGGTGCAGTGGGAGACGACATAGAGGATGACTCATGAATCCCGCTACTGGAGCCGCTGGCTGTGGATTTTTCCAGGTTATGCTCACTACTTTTCACGAATGCGGGATGTGTTGGATTTGGTAATGTCACAGAAGAGCTGGAAATCATGAGTATGCCATTAGCGATAGTGGGACGGATACCTGCATCAGCTTGCGTGCACAGAAGGGCAACGTGAATGCATCTTATCGCTTGCTCCGGCCCGGATGATTCCCTTAATGTCGAATCAACCGCATTCAGAAGTTTCCCATTCTTGTATAGTATCCATGCCTGCATCAAATTCATTTTCATTTCATATTTGGGAAGTCAAGATAAATGTATGAATATGGTTTAATGGTTAGGTGGGGAGGTTTGGTTTCTACAGGTCATGTGGTCTAATTCTGGGCAAGACTATGTATTCTTGAGAGCTGTTCCAGACATGTATCCATGCCTGCATCAAATTCAGCATCATTTCACATTTAGGAAGCCAAGGTAAATGCATGGATGTGGTTGATGTGGTTCAACCATTAAGTGGGGAGGTTTGGTCCCGAGAAGGATTGTGGTCCAATTCTGGGCAAGACTATGTATGCTTGACATTTAGGAAACCAAGGTATAAATGCATGGATGTGGTTGATGTGGTTCAACTGTTAAGTGAGGAGGTTTGGTCCCCACAAGGCTTGTGGTCCAATTCTGGGCAAGACTATGTATGCTTGACATTTAGGAAGTCAATGTAAATGCATTGATGTGGTTGATGTGGAGGTTTGGTCCCCACATGGCTTGAAGCCAATGTAAAGGCATAGATGTGGTTGATGTGGAGGTTTGGTCGATGTGGAGGTTTGGTCTCCATAGGGCTTGTGCTCCAATTCTGTCCAAGACTATGTATGTTTGACAATTCTGAAACCAAGGTAAATGCATGAATGTGGTTGATTTGGTTCAACAGTTAAATAGAGAGGTTTGGTCTTGACAGGGCTTGTGGTCCAATTCAAGTAAAACTATGTAAAATTAAATGTTACTCCATACACAAACCAAACCAAATACATTTAAAACAAAAAAATAAAATCTCACCCATTCTAATAAAGTTTGTATTTCTTGAGGAAAATTTGTATCGCTATTTTTTCTTCCAGTCACAATCTCAAGGACCAGAACTCCAAAACTATATATATCAGTTTTCACGGATAGTTTTCCTCGCATTGCATATTCTGGAGCCATGTAACCGCTGCATATTTCAAAACAAACAAACATTTTGTGACAAATTTTAAACACAAGACGGAATTCATGTCATAATGCATATTGTAGATTGATAATAAAACATGACAATTTCATAGATATTTATCAGAAGTCTCCTTAACATGAAATCATGCATACATAAAATTTATGACAAGTCTATTTTATTTTAAAATTTACCATGTTTGTGAATAAACCAGATTAGTGAAATATTAACTATTACATTTAATAAATCGAATTAGAGAAAGGTAGAGGGAGATATTCTTACTATGTCCCTGCAACTCTGGTTTGGATGTGAGTCTGGTCTTCAGGGAAGAGTTTGGCTAATCCAAAATCTGCTATTTTTGGATTCAATCCTTCATCAAGTAAAATGTTGTTTGCTTTAATGTCTCTATGAATTATTCGCAGTTGTGAATCCTCATGAAGATAAAGAAGCCCACGAGCTATTCCCATTATGATGTTATATCGCTTTTCCCAATCAAGATATTTCTTTTTTTCTGGATCTGTGGTTCAAAATATGTCATTTTTTTCTAATTTTGATAAGTAAATTTGAAAAGAAAAAGATTTTAGGAAAAAATTATAAATAAAATTTATAATTGACATAACATATTTAGTAAACACTCTACTCATCATTACTGAAAAGAAAACAAAATCTCCCCAAAACTTCTGACAAATTATGAATCCTATTCACAATTTTCTCCCACAATCTTTTCACAATAAACCACTTTAGAAATCTTCACTCTCTCAAATTTGAAAATTTTAAATAATTATTCTATTAAAAATCTTTCTCCATGAGTTTTTTTGAAATCTTTATAGAACATTTTTTAAAATAATTATTTCACATTAAAATTTTCAAAACTTTATCGACTTCATGTGAAAAAAAATCCAAAATGACTTACCGAACAGAAAGGTGTCAAGGCTCTTGTTGGGCAAATATTCATAAACCAGCAATCTTTCTGGTCCCTCGGCACAACACCCAATCAACTTTACCAGATTTCGGTGTTGAATATTGGCCACAAGTTTGATTTCGTTCATAAACTCTCGTTTGCCCTGTCCAGATTTTACAGATAACTTCTTCACTGCTATTTCGCTTCCATCTCTTGTTATTCCCTGAAAAACCAACCAACCACATCAACAAAAACCGGTGGAAAAACTAGTTTTGGCTTGTTATTACACTTGAAATATCAGGTTCAACAAAATTTTATCATAGTTGTGTATAGGAATTTGTGACCATCAGAGGTCAATGGAACTTGAACGGGTGGTAGCAGAAGAATCATGGAAAGAGAGCTGGTTATAAGGTTCGTAATGGAATGTGTATGATCATGATTGAACATGCTATCTTCTTTGTAAAGAATAGCTCGTTCTTGCATGAATATGGTTTTGTTATTGATCTCATCAACCTAACCTGTATGTCAGTCCCGAATGTTACCTTTCACAAGTTCTTTTGGGTATCTGTCTGATGAGAATATTATTATGTATCATTACACGTTCCTTTTGCTATTTCGGGGTACCGGGGAACATGGAATGCACTATGAATGGTGTTTGGGGCTGGTGGATGGATGATTGAAGATTGATGTGGATAGAGATTCGGATGGGTAGCTATGAATTATTTGGATGGTTTTGAGATATGTATGATTGTTATTCTCATACTTATTGCTATCTACATTCTTATTGCCATTTATAATCAACATAAGGCGGATGATTAGCTCGGCGGAGTGTAAGCAACAACATTTATCTTCATCACAGAAATCATCAGATGGTTCAAATGTTTGCGAATCTGAGTGGTCAACAAGATGGTATGCCTTATGGTGCAAGTGGGTTGACACTCTTATCATTTCAAAACCCTGCGAGAGTTTTGGTTTTCGTTTATGTGAAAGGTGGTGGGCTATTCCTGGTTGTTACTGTTGCTGTTGCTGCCATTTCTAATGAGACTTCCATGATCGACTGGTTTTTCCGGTAGGTTCATACCGGTTTTCTAAGCTTGGTGATCCCCGTTGGATTTTCAAATTTTCTGGGGATGTCAGATATGAGGTTTTATTTCTCTGGGCATTTATTGAAGTTGATATTTTCGATCTCGGCCTCATTGGTTGATGGGGAGGTATTAATATTATATTTCCTTAAGGGACGATCGAATAAGTTTGGGATAAGGGAATATCTTACTACACAAGTGTAATATCTTGCCACATATTGTTGGGCTGCCAGGTTATTTGATTATATAGTGAAGGCCATCAGACGTACTAGATATCATTAGTGGATGGTGAAGGTTACTAAATAGGGGTTGTCAGTTTAAGTCGGATTGGGTGTCAAATACATCGTGATGATCAGTATTTCCACATTGAGATTGTTCTTCCTTTATTATACGAATCCATCAGTATATCTATGCTCTGACATTTCTGTGTAGGGAATGACACATCGGGATGTGTCTGTCAGCTGTTTAATTGAGTGGGTATATTTGGGATTTGAATTTCCTCTTTCGGATTGAGTTCTTCCTTTCCTTGTATTCCCTCTTTTAGTCATGTCACTTAAGGCAATCTAAATGGCGGCACTGTCTTACACTCACCTGACAATCCATTATTAAGGCAGGACTACAGGATTGTGCCTTATCTTAGACTCTGTCGTAATTAATTTTCCTGGCTTTCTCCTCACAACTGGTGGTTAGGACAACTAAGCTCCTGGCGAGCCTTATTTCCATTGCCATATGCCCATAAATGCGCCCAGGCAGGGAATGCCCGCCGTTAGATTAAAGCTGTAGATGATTGTGCAGTCGGCATTCCCTGCCTGAGCACATTTATGGGCCTATGGCAGTGGAAATAAGGCTCGCCCTAAGCTCCTGCGGTCGTAGTACTAAATTCTCCAGCTGTATTAATCAGGTGCATCTATTATCTCGGGTCTTTATTATTTTTTTCACGGTGACGGCACTGAGCTTCTCCAGACGTACTATAGTTGGATCTGATCCACAACAAAGATGACTTCACACGCCGGAACTATCTCGGAATTGATGGTAAATTTGATTGATAATTCAAATCCATCGTTGAATCTAGATAAACATTCACTTGACCCGGAGGTTGATGAACTGATCATCCGAAGTGCGATTGCAAATTGTAAGCTTGTCACCATTGGTTCCCAAGAATGCGGTAAAAGAACTACACGTAGAAGACCTCGCAAGAATAAGAGAAACTATTATAAACAAATGATGGAGATACAGGAAGTTTATCTGGACTATGAAGATTTACATAGGAGGGTGGCGAGCTTGCAGAAACGGGCGGTAATTGGCCGTTGGATGTTTCCCGACAATAGTGATATCGATACAGCGGCATGGATAAAACAACACTGGAGTCCCATTATTGGATATGCTCCAAAGGTAAGCTTATTGATAAATGGCTGGTTTTCTTTTCACTTCATGGATCAGAGTGATGTATTTAAAATCACTAGTAGGATGTGGGTTAGAGATCGAAGTTTTCTGCAGCTGGTGCCATGGTATTATGGTTTTAATCCAGTTATGGAGGCACTGCGTAGCAGGGTTGTCTGGGTAAAGCTACCTGGTTTACCACTTGAATATTGGACTCTGAAAGCTCTGAGACAAATTGGGGATTCCATTGGCTCTACAAAATATATAGACCCAAGCATTCTAGGATCAAGTGACAAAAGAATTGCATGGCTGCTTGTGGAGGTTGATTATGTGGGTGGTTTGCCTGGGGACATCGATCTAGTATGGGGTAATAGAAGGCACAGACAACGTATTGATTTCTGGGGTATCCCTTTTAGATGTCTTATTTGTCACAAAACATGCCATCTTAGGGAGCATTGTCCTTACCGCCTGTGCATGAAACGGTCGACTGGAGCTTCCACTGACAGAAATGTTGACGAGACGGTCAATGGTGCTGAAGGTAGCAGACGTAATATTGTGGCTGTGGGCATTACGGAGGGTTTAAAATAAGGTACTCCTCCATCTTCGGAGGAAGATGTTTTTGTCTCAGCTGATGAAAATAATTGTAGGCGTTTGTTATCCAATTTAGGTAATGATAGGAGTCAGCCTATAAGTAGACACCCAAAGAAATACAATAGGGTCCTACCACCTGAGTACAATTTAACACCTTCTGATAATCACACCAGCCCACCAAATCTGCAATGTCATTCTAACAAACAAATTGCCAGCTCAACTGAATGCAATTCGGACCATGATGCACAGGATTCACAATTTGGGGCTGTTGGCAATAGTCCTAGATTGTCTAAAAGCCTATTAAAATATGATGATCCTCCGCTATACCAGTCTACAAATTACTCTATCGGTGGTCCATCTGTTAACCCAACCATTACTGTTGAACAACCCATACTATCCCCTACAAATTCTGGACCTACTAAGGCTGTAAACCTTCTTGAATCCCCTAGAAACTCAGTCGGGAGCGATATTGACTCCTTACTACGCAATCCTAATATTGATCTGGTAGCTTTAACAGTTTTTGATAAACCCCCCAAGAGTCGGGAATCTAGGGATATTCAAACTATCAATACCAATGTCACAACTAGGAAAAAGTCAAAGAACTTAAATAAATTGGCAAAATGAAAGTTCAAATCAATATCTTTGTTTTCGGATGGTGAGGACAGCTTCACTGATGTTCCCATTTCGGCATCTGATGGCAACTGGGATGTTTCACGGGCACTTAGAGCAAGTAACCCGGATCTAGGTTCACCATGAATCACATCCTGTCTCTGAATATTTGAGGGTTAGGCAATGCCCCCATATCACATTGCCTGCGTAATATGGTTGTCAACAGTAAATGTAGCATTTTCCTGGGATAGGAGACGTTATGTCTGAGGGAGAAAGCAATAAGGACATTTTTGTGTTATAAGGCTGGGTGGTCAGCGGCCGCTATAGACTCAAATGGTCATTCAGGAGGGTTGATAGCAATGTGGGATCCGAAGTGGTTTTCTTTCAAAGATTTCAGTTTTTTTGGTGGGATTCTTTTGTCTGGTCACATGAGAGGTATGAAAAAATCTCTCAATATTATTAACATATATGCTCCATATGCAGGAAGGCAACCTTTTTGGATCAAAATGCGGGATTCAGGTATACTTAGGCTTCCAAATCTGATTTTAATGGGGGATCTAAATGTCACTTTACAATCAGATGAAATCTGGGGGCATAATGCTAGAATGGATCCACTTTCAAATTTCTTGAATGATGTGTTTTTTAACCTTCAGATGGTGGATATTAGACCACGGCCAATGATCCCTACATGGAAAAATAAGAGGAAGGGGGATCACTACATTGGGAAAAGATTGGATCGGGCTTTGGTCAAGGACAATCTCATTGATTGTTGGGGGACTCCCAGAGCAGAAGTTATTATATCGGACATATCTGACCATATGCCCATTTCATTATCATGGAATGCATGGATACAAAAGAAGGGACTGCCTTTCAAGTTTAATCGCATATGGCTTGAAGACACAGATTATATAAATCTTGTTAAAACAATATGGAAGGAGAATGATGTACTTGATGACCTGCAGTTATTAGATCACTTTAATTACAAGCTTCAAAAAATAAAAACTGCATCCAAAAAGTGGGAACAACAGAAAAAAGCACTCCTAAAAGCTGAGTTATGTGACATTGACTGTCGGATGGCGGCTATCTATAAAGAGTTTAACAACAAGGCTCCGGATGCGGCAACATATAATATCCTTGGTCAGCTGGGGAAGAGAAAGCGTGAGATTTTGGTTATTGAAGAGACTACATGGAAACTCAAGAGTCGGGTACGATGGCTTAAGGAAGGCGATCTCAATACCAATTTTTTTCATAAATATGCATCCGAAAGAAGGAACAGGAATGCGATATGGTGAATCAAAAGAGATGATGGCTCTTTTGCTATATCCACAGTTGAGATACAACATGAAGCTTTCTCACATTTTGCTGCTTTTTACCAAAAGGAACAACCTGCTGATTTTGAAAACCACACATGGATATTGAATCACATTCCTAGAATGTTCAATGAGGAAGCTATCGCTGATCTTGATAAGGAAATTACTGGGAATGAAGTACACAGGGTCCTGAAATCTTTTGCGCATGACAAGAGTCCGGGGCCAGATGGCTGGCCTACGGAATTTTTCACGTTTTTCTTTGATCTCATTGGAGCTAAACTAACGGAGGTGGTTGAACAGATCCGGATTAGCAGACATATGCCTGCAAATATAAATTCTACTTTTATTGCTCTAATACCCAAGGTGGCGGACCCGCAAACTTTTGCAGAATTTAGACCGATTGCGCTTTGTAATCTAATGTACAAGATCACATCAAAGATTATTTCAAATAGCATTAGGGCTACTCTGTCACATTATATCAGCATGGAACAATATCGTTTTCTTCAGGGACGCTCCATCCATGATGCTATTTCCATTGCACAAGAGGTCCTTCATTCTATTCATATAGGGTGTAAGGAGGCTCTTGTCATGAAAGTTGATTTGCATAAAGCATATGACTCTGTGGACTGGGCCTATATAAGGCTGGTTTTAATCAAGATTGGACTGCCAGTTGGAATCATCCGATGGATTATGTCGTGCATATCTACTGTTAGATATGCAGTGTTGGTAAATGGCATGCCTACTCTTTTCTTTGGGGCAGCAAGAGGTCTTCGCCAGGGCTGTGCCCTCTCTCCGCTTATCTTTATTCTTGTTCTTGATGGTTTTAGTAAGCTTTTGCATTTTGCAGAATAGCAGGGTTGCATAAAAGGCTTCTCCTTTTCTGGAACTATCTCTACAACACATTCACTCTTTGCTGATGATATATTGTTATTTGGATATCTCATAAGAAATCATTGATTTTACATACACTTTCTATTGATCAGATTTGAATCTGAAATAGGACTAGGCATTAACAAAGATAAATCCTTCCTTTTATATGACAAAGGTGATTTACAGGAGATTCACTTTATTGCTAACTTCTTAGGGGTCCGAGCTCAACTTCTGTCTGAAGGTTTCAAATATTTGGGATGCAACTTAAAACCTTGCGGTTATATGATAAGGGATTGGATGTGGCTTATTGAGCACTTTAGGGGCCGTATTTACAGATGGACTCACAAATGGCTCTCAATGGGTGGTCGGCTCATTCTCATTCAGGCGGTATTATCACAATTAATGGTCTACTGGGGACATCTCTACTACCTGCCTGTCAAGATTGTGGAGCTGATAAACAGTATCATTGTTCAATTTCTATGGGGTGGTGCCAAGCTGGACAAGAAATATCACCTTTGTCAAATGGAGCTCATTTGCAGGCCGAAAGATTTCAATGGATGGGGTGTTTTAAACACACGAATATTTAACACAGGTTTGCTAATTAAAGCCTTCTGGTGCGCTATCAGTGGAGATAATATTTGGAGCGCTATTATAAAATGCAAGTACATAGAGGGAGACATTTTTCATCAGTTAATATGCAAAGAATTGGTCTGTCCCGCCAATGTGTCTGTTATATGGAGTGGTTTTAAAAAGGTTATAAGATATGTTTGCGGCCGAGAGATTTGGTATTTCTGTGATGGCGGTAGAATTCCATTGGCCTTCAATAACATATCCGGTCTCTCCACAGACTTTTCCCTCTCCCCTTGGCTCTTACATCGTCTCACACCGGGGGCTAGTATTTTTATCACAGACTATCCATGAGTGGTCTTTTGGTGTGCCGATATTCAAAACAGCACTACAACTTGGATTATCGGGGGAGGATTCTATGGAATGGACTGTTGTTACGGATTCTTTTAAGAATGCTGGATTTTGTCATTCTTTGGGAGGTGATAAAATAATATGGAATGGGCCCATGAAACACGGTGCTGTCATTGTTAAATATGCCTATAGAAATATCATACAATCATCTTTTGGGGGAATAACAACAAAGATCTTCTACCCCTATTGGAAGCGCAGGATTCCTACCAATATTACCCTATTTGGATGGCTGGTTTGGCGGGATAAAATACTTACATGGGATAATCTCAATAAAAGAGGCGTTCATGGTCCTAACAAATGTGCCATATTGATCCGGATTTATGCAGGAATGCAATAGATTAAACATATAACCATAAATACAGAGATGCAGCGGAAATAACACTTCATTTCATTAATATCAAGAACTGAAATTTGCTTACAGAAAGAATGGAAATAAAACTAGCTAGGGCGCTGGTAGCTATCTCTGAGAAGAGATGTGGAGGCTACAGGCCTCTGAACTGAGTTACAATGAGGCTCGAGGGCCTATTTATTATTGAGAAACAATGGAGAATCCTAAGAAACATCAAGAAACCTAACCCTAGGGGTAAGTTGAAACGTGCAGCCCCGTGCAGGTATAGGGCAAGCCTAATGAAGACCCTGAAGACATCTTTGCTCTCATTTCCGTTCATGACCATCAAGGCCTGAGACAGCTTTTGAACACAGACACAGGCCGTGCTTGCAGTGCATTCTTTTTTTTGCTTGGCCCGCTCAAGCGCTCAGGGTGAACCAAAACCATTCCATCGTGGTCTGCCCAGCCACAGCGCTGAAAAGGGACAAACAAACAGAGCCTGCCCAGGGTGGAGGACTGAAGGCGGGTGACCACCAATATCCACCTGGATCATTCCTCCCCCCTTAGGAAGCAATGGTCCCCATTGCGTTAAGCTCCTCCATGAGATGAGGAAATTTCTGCTGAACTTGGTCCCTGGTGAACCACTTTCCTTGGTGCAGGAGTTGGCCAGCTTTGACAACCTGATACAGTTGGATCTTCTGTTGGCGAGTGTTCTTGATTTGCATGTCCATAATACAATCTATGGTGGCCTGTTCCATGCAGTCTAGGTTTAACTCTGTTGGTGTGAGTTGTTCTGCAATGTCTGAGGTGTCCAGTAGAGGTGGGAAGTAAGGACGAAGGCGATACACATTGAAGATTGGGTGCAGACCAAGGAATGGAGGAATACTAAGCTCGAAGGCATTGTTCCCTACAGCCTTGGTGATGGTGTACGACCCATATCGGAGCGGGCGAAGCTTGCGGTGGGGTCTAGTGAGGCGCTCCTTCTGCAAATGTAGCCATACTTTGTCGCCCACCTAGGAATGTGTAACGCCGGTGTTGATAATGGGCCTTGTACTTCGCATTGGCTGTCAATATATCATGACTTTATTGGTGGATGTGTTGAATGCGCTTGATAAAGCTACTTGCTTTGTCAGCAATTGGACGTAGGAGGATGCGGCACAAGCGGTGCAAATGTTATGGCTATGTCAATGGGACATAGTATTTCTAGAATCCCAAGCCCACGAAGACTGTGGCTAGTGGTATGGAGGCACGTATAAATATATTTGGCCACGTAGAGAGGCTCTCGTCCCATGTGCATGGATGCTTTGAATTGTACATGCGCGGAGATGGCTAATCATTGACCGACCTACGCTCGGCCATACGTTTGAGGATGGTAATGGACTTGGTGACTGTGTCAACATTATTGTTGGACCAAATGTCTTTTAGAACCTTCTATCTCGATACGTATGATAAATTGTGGGGATACCAAAGTACTTTTAAAACTCAGAAGAAATTTAGCGATGACAACGATATTCTTCTTACGGGCCGCCATAATGGCCATCTTCGAGAATCTGTCAACGACCACGAAAACACAGTCATTTCCATTCTTAGTAGAAGGCAGGCCCGACATGTAATCCATGGAGATGGATTCCCAAGGTCGACTGGGGGTAGGTAGTGGAGTATATAGGCCTTGCTTCTTGATGGTCGGTTTGGCAATGGCACAAGCAGTGCAGGATCTGATGTGCTTCTCGACATCCTTTCGAAGGTTCGGCCAATAGAAATACTTCTGTAGTATTGCTACTGTTTTCTCGACCCCGAAATGCCCAGCGACTCGACTGTAGTGTGCTTCCCATATCATCATGGCACGCTCGCTTGAAGGAACACAAAGGTGTCCCAGGTGACATAAAAGTGCATCTTGGAGGTGAAAATTTGGAACTTGCATACCCCCCAAGAGTGCCTTGTAAGTGTGGCCGAATTCTGGGTCACTCTCATAGAGAAGCGGCCAATCAGAAGTCTCGTGCCCACAAGAGTTGAGCACGGTGGTGAGTGCCTCGATTGGTGGTCGGCTGAGGCAGTCTGCAACATTATTGGTGCTACCCTTCTTGTACTTGATGTTCAAATGAAACTGTTGCAGATATGTGGACCACTTCTGATGGCGATCATTCTGCAACTTCCCTTGTGTCTGTATGAACTGCAGGGGCCGGTGGTCTGCGTGGATGATTGTTTCCTTCCCCAAAATGTAATGCTTCCATTGTCGACAGGCTTGCACAATGGAATACATTTCTGCTGTCTGGGTAGGATGCTGCGGCCCACAAATGGAAAATGTCTCCTTTGTGATATGCCCTTTGCAGATATCCACAGTAGAAAAGCCTTCAATAGCATAGTTAGAGGCATCTGTCTTGATCTCAAATGGTTGTTGCAAGTCTGGTAATGTGAGCACTATGGCAGAACAAAGGCGATTTTTCAATTTTGTGAACACCTTCTGTTGAGGTTTCGACCAAAAGAATTTTTCTCATGTTCCTCCCTTGGTGACTTTACTCAAGGGCCAAGTGATATGAGAAAATCCCAACATGAATCTATGGTAGAAATTAGCAAGACCCGGAGAGAGAAAACTGCAGCTGTTATGATGGTTGGGGGCGCAGCCAATCACATGAATGACTTGGATCTGTGGATCCACATGCCCATATCGACCAATGCTAGCCAGATGTGAACACAGTCATATAGCGTACACTTCTCCAAATATGCACACAACGTGTTCATGGTGTTATCAAGGACACATTCTCGGATGTGGTGGTGCTCTTCCAAAGTCATTAGCATTGAAGATGAGAATGAAATCCATTACACCACTACAAATGAGTTGGTGAATGGCCGCAAGATGTCATCCATCATCCTCATGAAGGTGGCGGGAGCATTCGTCAACCCGAAAGGCATGACCAGCCATTCGAAAAGGCCTTCCTTGGTTTTGAAGGCAGTCTTCCACACATCAGAGGGTTCAATTGGTACCTGGTGATACCCAGACTTCAGGTCGATCTTGCTGAAATATTTTGCACCTTTGAGTTGGTCCAGAAGGTCATCGATCCGTGGGATTGGGTACCTATTCCGGACAGTGATCTTGTTCAGCGCCCGATAGTCAATACAGAGTCTCCACATCCCATCCTTTGTTTCGCCACCAGCCGTCCAAGGCTCCCACAGACGTGAACTTGATGCGATGTGACCTTCGCAACGACTCTGAATGCCGCGCCTTGATTTCATCATTCTCAGACAGACGTCGATGATCGGTCCATTAGATAGCAGCGCACATGGGTTAGATCGTCGGTGCTTGACTGACAGTCTGAGGCCTGGCAGGTGAGGTGGAGGATGTCCCATAACTACTCCAGCCTTATCCATTTGTTGGCTCGTCTTGAGCCACATGCGGAGGTTGTGGCCATAGTCTCTTCTTTTTGGGGGGCGAGGGATCAATGGCATATTTCCTGGTTTGGGAAATGAGCTTGCTGCATTGTTTTGCAGTAACCAAAGAGATAGCAGCAGGAGGTGGTACCTCTGGTATCCTGTACAACTTATTTCCCAAAGTAACAATAACAGCACGAGGTCGAGACTCATACACAGCATGACGCTTCCACAAGTATGGTTGTCCTAATAATACATCGAAAACATCAATAGGAGCAACGTCACATAATACCTCATCTGTGAAGGGCTTGATGCTATAAGGAAGGCGGCACTGCTGGCTGACGCGGAGATCTCGTCCTTGGTGAAGCCACCCGATGGTGTATGGATGTGGGTGAGCTGTGGTCGGCAAGCCCAACCGCTTCACGGCGTCTGCTGAAATGAGGTTCTTTTGGCTCCCATTGTCGACGATGAACTGTACCGGGGAGCCCTTTACCCACATCTGGGAGTGGAAGAGACGTTCCTCCTCCTCTGGATCTTCCGGTTCCTCCTTCTGGACCTTTGTAGTGGTAACAGTGGCGTTGGGCTCCGCATCAATAATCTGTTTCCCTTTTTCATTCCCCTTTTCAGGTTTTGATTCGGAGTCGGAGCATGCATCTGACTCAGAAGCCCTCATCTCGGCCACTAGCGACTGCTTGGCCCGACACTCACTTGTGTTGTGAGTGGAGCTCTTATGGAACTCACACCACTTTCCCGTGTCCTTCTTTGGCTTTGCGGTGTTGTTCTTTTCTCGTGGCTTTGACGGGTTGTCTTTAGCCGCCATGCCTTGGCTCTGTCCTTTGTTCTGCGGTTTGGAAGCACCTTTCCCTTGCTTTTGATTCGCCGATCTAAAGTCTCGCTTCTTTTGTTTGAATTTATGCTCAATCTTGGCAGCATACCGGTATGCCGTACCAAGCGAGGAGATGTCGAGGAACTCCATTTCCTTCTGAATGTATCTGTGCAGACAACTGCAATACTTTAGCACCAAATGTTTCTCGGAATCTTTGATACCCAACTTTGTGCGCAGGGTATGGAACAGATTCGTCAGCTCATGCACATCTTGATCCCTTTGTTGTCGCAGCGTGGTCCATTGTATGTACTTGTCCTCATAGCTCCCCACGGGATAGTACTATTCCTTGACGACGTCTCGGAAAGAATTCCAAGTTGGTATGGCCGAGAACAGAGAGGGTTCTGTCTGGTCCTTGTTCTCACAGTAGGTTTCCCACCAGTCCTTAACATGGGGGGTAGCTTTGAGAAGTGCAAAAATAATCTTCTCCCGGTCTGAAAAGTCATGAACAGAGAAATATCCTTCTAATAGATTCAACCATCTATCTACGGCATCTGCGTCTATTTGACCCTCAAATATTGGAATGTCAGTGCCATACAATCAGTCGCACTTTGGGTAGCCTCCCCAGATGCGAATCTTGTACCGGTGAAGCGTAGATTGAAGAGATCTGAACAAAGTTATCCATCATCGCGTTCCTTTGTTTTTGAACTCTCAGGTAATATTACTGATAGGATCTGCTCCCCTCATCTTTCTTTTTCGTCCCCATGGGTGTCGAGTCGATGTTCTTGGTGATCTTGCAAAGGTTCCACTGAGATGCTTGCAGGTAGGTACCTCGTACAACGATCCGGATTTATGCGGGAATGCAATAGAATAAACATATAACCATAAATACGAGAGATACGTAGGAAATAACACTTCATTTTAATTAATATCAAAGCAGAGCCTTTACAGACGAATGGAAATAAAACTAGCTAGAGGCGCTGGTAGCTATCTCTGAGAAGAGATGTGGTGGCTACAGGCCTCTGAACTGAGTTACAATGAGGCTTGAGGGCCTATTTATTATTGAGAAACAATGGAGAATCCTAAACATCCAAAAACCTAACCCTAGGAGATGAAGCACCAAAATTATGGGCCCCATTTGGGTAAATTGGTGTTTCAACTTCCCAGGGACGTAACTTTGGCATACTATCTCCGTTTGACGCACATGATACATCATTAGAAAGCTCTATCCGAGGACTACAAATTTCGCCACGAATATCATTCCAAAATGGAATGGCGGCGTGATGCCCAAAAAACGTCGTTTAGGGCCTCAAAACGGCTCCGGAAGTTCAGGACCTAAAAATAGTAAATTATGCCAAAATTGAAAAACTGAAAGAGACAATGGTGGGGGCCCAAGTGGAATAGGCGGGTGGCCACCAATATCCACCTGGATCACATATGCTGCTTGGAGGTTGAAAGCGTTGAACACCTTTTCTTCACTTGTCCTGTTATTAGAAATCTATGGAGTTTTTTCGGCCCTTATATTATGGATCCCAACTGGTCTTCATCGGATTTTATATCGGTTGTGCGGGACTGGGACAAACTTACAGGTAATTACAAGTCTTTACCTTTCTTCTTCATTTGGGAAGTGTGGATTGGTAGGAACAATCTCATCTTTGAAAACAGACCCTTCCAAGAACATATCATATACTCCAATATTATGAATTGGATAGTGGATCGGAATGCTCCTTCACAAGTGCTATCAGATAGGTCATTTCGGAACAGACCACATGAGATTTCTCTCCCTGCCATATATTTTGATGGAGCATCTGTAGATGGAAACACGCGGTGTGGAGTTTGTGCTAAATTGTCGCAACGGGAGAGGATTCACATATATTGGAATGGAGGACCTGGATCGAATAATAAGGCTGAAATCATGGCGCTTTGGGGTGGTCTCCTGCTGGCCTCCAATCTTCAACTACAAAATTCCAATTTTTATGGTGACTCAAGGTTGGTAATTGGATGGATTTGTAACAGATGTGATATGAATATGCCGGGGTTAAGGTGTTGGAGACAGAGGACTCATCGTTTATGGCAGATTTTAAATTATCCTCCTATCAATCATATCTACAGGGAGAATAACACGAGGGCCGATAGTCTATCCAAAAAAGGTATTAATGCAGATTTTGGTTTCATTAATATTCTCCAGTACAAGGACGGGGCACAGATCTCGACCGCGACAGTACCATTTGCATAGCTTTCAGGATCTGATGACATCTTTTCTCACACCCTGCAACAGTTTTCTATTACTATCTCATCTATCTTCTTTCCGGCAAATATCTGTTTCGGTTTTGCAGTTTTCATGCTAACTACACAGGTGTTTTTTGAAGGCCTATTCCCCTCTTCACAACATTAGCTATTTGATCCTCAATCAGGTCATTATATAATATCCTCAATCAAGCGAGCCTGAAAACAATATGATTTCGTACATCTGTTGGCGGACCTCTATTGATTTTGCATACAGCCAGTTTATCTACAGTTTATTCCTATCTTCAGACACAACAGGATCATTTCACAGCTGCGCACAGTGCTTTAATGATATTCTCAGAAGAGTATACTTTATGGTTATGGGGATTGGGATCTTTTTTGGTCATTGTTATCATCAAGCGAGCGGGATTATAGAAGCTGATCATTTTTGTTGTAACCAGCTCATCTACATATCTCTGCCTAGCCCATATTATATTCTATATTTGTCTTTGGAACATCACAGGCACCTATTTTCAAGTGAGCGGGATATATAGTTGTTTTGATGGGCATCAAGGAAGTACAGTGGCTGATTTGCTATCGATCAAGTATCACAAGCGAGCCTGTTGTGGTGACTGCTCAAGCGAGCCTGCACCATGAGAATCATGGATGAATACCTTTGAACATACTTTTCTGTTTGCTTTCTTGAAGATGCATCTATATTTTTATTTCTTCATTGTAACGAATTATGATGTATCTGTATTATCTTTGCTTGTCATTTCTATATATACAGGGATGCTCAGAAGGAATATGATTGGGTCTGTTTTAAACTACCTGTAATTACTGACCATGTACATCGAATATCTTCTCTTCAGAAGTCTATTTTGATTGTATTTGGAAATCTGGGTTTTCTCGGTGTTTTGTTTAACAGCTGAGAATGTAATGAAGAACATGTACTGTCATATATATCTTTTTAATATATACAACGTTTTTTTTCTTCTGAAAAAAAAAAAAGTGATGTTGGAATTATTTTTTATTTAAAAATTTATTTAAAAAAATAAAAAATCACAATTTTGAGTAAAATTGTATCATCAAATTTTTGTCAAAAAAACTAAAAATATAAAAAAATTAAATGTCAAAAATAAAAATATATCATAAATCCATACCTTGTATACCGGGCCAAAGCCTCCCTCTCCAAGTTTGTTTTTTTCATGAAAATTATCTGTTGCTTCTATGAGTGCTTTTAAGGTGAAGACAATTTGCTCCTGTTGCAATATGGTAGTCTCTGGGTTGCATTCTTGTATTCCTGTATACAAAAATGGAAAAATAAAAGAAAAATGAATTTAGTAAAATTTACTGTTAAATGTGTTGTGTTAAGTAAAGTTTTGGGTTTGGAGTATGTCCTAAAACTGCTTCTGTTTAACTAAGAGCTAATCTTTTTCTGATATAAGGAAACAAGTTAACATACCAAAATCTAGAAGCAAAGTAAAAGACTATCCCATTAAAAACCACCAACAATAAAAAAGATTCCCCATAAAAACCATCAAATAAATATTTTCAAAATATGTAGATTTCCACAAATACCAATGATGAATCATAATTTGATAATTAACTTCTAATAATTTTATTTACTATTTAAAAAATAAAATCCAAAACTAAGATCGTACCTTTATTCTGCATACGGTTTAATAGCCTCTCTGATATGGCAGATTTGAGTTTGTTCCTCATGGCAAACACACATACAATTAACGCTATAACCACGCCTCCAATAATACCCAATATTATGGGTAATGTTTTTGGAGAGGAATCTTCTGTCAAATTTGGAAAAAGGAAAAAAAAGGTTTAGAACACCAAATAGTACACTATTATGCAACACGCTTTAATATATATATATATATATATATATATATATATATATATATAACTATTATGCAACACGCTTATATATATATATATATATATATATATATATATATATCCCAAATGACCCAAATAGTACAGATACTTTGCAGCATACCACAGGACGTTCTCTTGAACTCAGGATCCTTTAATTTGACATAGAGTATCTTTTCTCTATTTTCTTGATGACTTATAATTTTACAGAGTATCTTTTCTTTATTTTCTTGATTACTTATAATGAACTGTAGAACTTGATGTAAGAAATTTTCGACATATTATAGTTTCGTTTTTTGGGTCTCAAATGTAAATGAGAAAAGTAGAAGAATATAAAAAGGAATGCTCAGATAAATCATAAGAAGACTGATGAATATATGAGAAAGCTCAGTAAATGTACTCTGTTTCAAGAAAGCATTTTTTTCTCATAGAAAAAACAAAAAAACAAACAAACATACAAAGCGAAAATGAGATTATATAGAAATTACTTGATGTTCCATTCGCTGGAGGACTTTCGGGAGCTACTGTGGGAGGGTTTGCCCCAGGAGGGCTAGGACTATTTTCTCCTGAAGCGTTAAAAAAGGGATATATTTCATATCGAACTGTGCAGCTTCCAAACAGTGCTTGAGCTCCTTGCTTCATAGAACAACATTGAGAGATTTTATTTCTTGCTGCTTCCAAACAAGATCTGCAGTCCTTAATGGTTAAATCTCTCAAGCACTGAACTAGACCGTAAATGGTAATGCCAGAATCAAATACAGTGGTTCCTTGACTGAATCCATTATTTGCAGGGTCATAAGCTTGATCAGACAAGTAGAAAAGGAGATTTGAAGTTGCTTTCTTAAAATTGGATATATTATTTGTAACGATAACCTTTGCGTTTTCCAGAAAATCCCCATTGGTGTCTAGCTTTTTAAAGAAGCTATAGTTCTGGTATCGCAAGAACCATGTATCCGACCATTCTTGACCACCTATGTAGTTTCCACAAAGTTGTCGAACACTAATGTTTGCTTGCTGTGCAAAGATTGAGCAGTCTTTCTGAGAGACGCTGTTACCCATGCATTGGAAGAGGCCATAGACTCCGTTGGGACTTTGGCCATGAGATGAAGTGCTGAACCCTGTTTGAGGTGAGTTTTTCAGTAGATCACCCATTACCCTATTCAAATTGCTTGAAAATTTACTTCCATCAACGTAACTAGAAGCATTAGTGCAGGTATAAAACCGCATCACATTTGATATAACCAAAGGAAAAGGAAAAGTGGTAAGGAACAGTAAACTGATAAAATTTATCATCGTTGTTTTGAGGATTAACTACATTGATTTGTTCCAAATATTGATCACCAAGTTTGAAATATCGACAAAAACAGAGGATATCATTAACCCACAAAATAAAGTATTTGGAGTGCAAAATGGACTCTGTTGCTCTGCAACGCTGAATGACCACAGTCGACCGGAATTGGAATTCTGAAACTTGGGGAAAAAGATTATGTAAACTTGAATGGGGAATGGGTTCTTTTATAAGAGGGATGATGGTAGGTGGACGTATACTATTCATAAAATGTTCGAAAGCCTATCTTTCTCCGTCAACCTCCGAGAGCTTCAAAATCAGACGGCAAACTTTTTTCAATGGCCGTCACAACGGGTCAGTTGCATGTTCACATTATTTCACGAATTCCTGATCTAGATATAAAAGGCATCTTAGATATGCCTGAGGTGCAATGAATTTATCCATGTATCATCTGATGAACTTTAAGTCAAAGATTCCAACTCGATTTATTAGTACTTATAAGACTTATGAAGCCGATGAAACTATTTAAGTGAAATTCAATTGTCTCAATTCCTAATCTTCCTAATCAACCTAATCAACGGGATTGAAAAGTTTTGAGCAAAAGTGATATTTTTGTTTTATTCGGATTTTTATTTATCTGTTTTTATTTTTTTCTTTTAAGTTAATGTTTATTAAATTATTTATAATAATTATAATTCTATTATTTAATATTTCCTTGTTATTTGTGTTTTGAGTCCAAGTATTTGTTTGAATTTTTTGATCTTTTCTTTTTGAGTGTTATATGAAGATTTCTGTAGAAATATCCCGATATGAATTTTATTAAATTTACTAGTAAAAAAACAATTTCAACAATTTAGCTCTTATAAAACTTTTTACAACTAGAATATTAATTAGCTCTTATAAAGCTTTTTACAACTAGAACATTAATTAACAATAGTAACTAAAATATTCCAATACTCCCTTTTAATTAGGAACATTAACAATTGTAACATTAATTATTTGACAACTCCTATAAAAGCTAAGCTAAGCTTACAATACTTGAGATCAATTCAAAAAAGTAATTCTACCTTATTTGCTTATGCATGCTACTGCAACATGTCCTCAATTCTATGCACTATAAGTTATTTTTCCCCTTTTGCTCTAAACTTCTAATTTGCATATATTTTCTTCTTCATCACCTTCATCTTTACTTTGGTCTCCCTCTTCAATATTTCTTCTTCTTTTTTGTATTCTTCATCTAGTTTTTCATCTACATCTACTTGTACTTTATCTAAATTAACCTTCATCTTTACTTTGGTCTCCCTCTTCAATATTTCTTCTTCTTTTTTGTATTCTTCATCTAGTTTTTCATCTACATCTACTTGTACTTTATCTAAATTATTGCTTAAACATCTTAACCCCTCTATGATAAGAAACAACATCTTTGTTTTCTTTCATCTCTTGTTCCACTACCACAATAACTTTAATAACTCCAATAGTTTCCTTCATATTTCATGTTCTTTCTTTTGTGGTAGTTATGATAGCTTTTCCATGCCTACTTTCATCTCCATCTTACTTGAGCTTGGCAAGCCACTCCCAAAATAATGTTAATTCAACGTTCATTGCAGTCTCATTTATGTCGTCAACAACTTCCATTGTTAGATTCTTCTCACATTTTGCTACCATTGCAAAGACAATTTCATTTTCACCTTGAAATTCAATTTCATCATCCACATATGTATCTACATAGTGGGATTCACTTTCTTCACCATGTCCATTCTTTGTGTCTTGTATGGAGTCCCATTTTCTTCTGCAATTTCTTAAATTTTTTTTTTTTGTGTTACTCAATAAAATTGTAGTTTCCATGTCTTCTTTATTTTCTTTTGTTTTAGAAGGCTTTTCCTTAACACCCCCAATTATTTCTACAATATAAAAATATTCTATTTCTTCTATTAAAAAAGTCACTTCGTCAATAATTGCAATGCTCCATGATTTAGCTTGATGATAATCAATATTTCTCCCCATTTCATTTTATGCCATCTCCAAAATATCCCAAACTTTTTTGGACCTAGTTGCTACTAAGATTTTGAGAAGAATATTCTCATCCAAGCCATATTGTGTGAGAGAAAGTTGTTACATCATTCGTCTTGTTTGTTATGAGTTATCCTTTTAATATTGAATCATGGCATCATAGGATGTGTAATTTGGGGGGTTCTTCAAACTAATTCAACAATATATCCCATGAGTCTTTTGGACATAGTATAATTCTTATTTTAGGGACCATGAAATCAAAAATTTTACCAGAGAAACTAGAAGGTGGTGGAAAATAATAACTACTTCTCATATCCATGATAATATCTCCAAATTTAGTCAAATTCGCTATAAAATTTCAATCCTACACCTTTAAATTTGTTATAAAGTTGATTTTTAATTTCGATAGTTTCTACCTTTGCTTGTGGAAAGATGATATTGTGGATGTGTGAGTATGGTTCTCCATGTCATACCTACTTCTTTCTTTCTTTATCCCTTTTTATTTATCTTTTTCCTGTTTTGTATTTTCTTTTTCTTTCTCTATCTCTCCCATATTCTCGTACTTGTTTTTTTAATCCTCTACCACCCCACCTTTTTCTATATCTACTCTTTCCCTTATTCTTCCATTTTTTAAGGTTTAAATTGGAGCATAAAAACCTTTATATATCTAAAACTCCATAGGATTTCACCACTAATAGTCAATCATATTCCCCCATACACAAAAAAAAAAAATGAATACAATCCATATAAAGGTGTGGACTCAATTAATGCACACCACTAGTATGTAACAAACCTTTGTCCAAACAATTTTCTCATGAATTTCAAGATACGTATATGGGATTTATTGTCATAAGCCCTTTATTTTTAAACAATGAATAATAATAACAATTTCACAATCCCTTATTTGATAGTCTCCATGTTGGAAAGCTCAAAAAATGCAAGAAAATGTTAAAACCCTAGAAGATTAACCCTTTAAATTTTTCGTTATATACGAGTAAATGAGAATATTCTAGCATGAGTTTAAATATTATGAGTAGTTAGATTCAAACCATTTTAGATATACTAAAGTTGTTTCCCAATTTTCAAAACCCTTGCTAAAACTATAGATTTCTTCCTCATGTACACTTCACAAACTCAAACCCTAATACTAGTAATCTCTAGAACTTCCAAAAGGAAATGCAAGGATACCCTACTCTTCTTCAAGGTTCAACAATATAGTCGAAGTGCATCCATGGATCTATTTGAACTCGAGGTTTAGTAATCAATCCCACAAATTTGGTGAGTTCGGGAGCCATACCATGATAATTTCCCTTCATTTGGTTATGCATAAACCTAAATACTTATGAAACACCACCTTGAATGCTACACTCCTTTCTAGACTCTAAATTATGCAGAAACCCTTCACTTGACTAGCAAAGGATGGATCCAACCTATGCTTTGATATATATTTTATGAAGGGAGTGGACACTTATAAACATCTACAACTCAACCAATAAGATGATCCATTGATTCACAAAATATGTTATAACAACATGATTTCTTCTATAGAAACCTACAACAATTGTCAAGAAAGATCTGGAGAAGAAATTTTTAAACATAGGTTTACTAATAATAATCAATCAATCTTAACAAATCAACAACTCTAGAGCTCTCTACAATTAGAAAATTAACTAAAGAGAGTAATTAAAATATTCCAACATTCCAACTTAAAATATTTTAGCCAAAGGTCTTGAGTTTCCTTCAAATACCTCAGAAATCTCTTTACAACGCACGAATGTCCTTCACAAGTTTTTTCATGAACTTGGAAAGAATTCCAGCCAAAAATAAAATATTTGGTCTAGTAGTAAGGGAAACAAGATTTCCAACAATCTATCTATATTAAGCAGTTGAATCTATTAGAATTAAATACAATGTGAGAGAAAGTAATTATAACAACAATAATACATAAAACACAGATATTTTAAACTTGGAAAACCCAAACATGGAAAAACCATACAATATATTTATTATTATCATATATGGCTTAAACACATCAATGGATTGACTTAAAACCAACCAAGATGGCCAACATCTTGTCTTGGCCAAGTGAGCCCTTAGCTGAACTGAGGAACATTACAATGGAGATCTCTAGGCTTTTTAAAAGCTTTAGAACTTGTAATACATGGGCTACCGGAACCATGTGCCTGAAGCCACCATTGTGGACCTAACAACTTTGACTCTTTCAATGAGTCTAGTTTACCCTAACTCCCCCCTCATGACGCCACTGGCTCTTAAATTTGACTAGGTAAATCCTTATGCCTTTCCTCCCCTATCACCTAGGTATATTCCAAGACTTTACTGATAGTGATACACATTCCTAACATGCTCTTACATATACATGCCAATATACATGCAATTTATAAATTTCATCACCAAAGTAGTTTTATTTTATTTTTGTTATTGTTATCAAACATGTAGGTTGCTATTCTCTCATGTCTGCACATATGCTCACACCAAGCATTATTCTCACCAAATCTTGATTCTGTGGCTGCATCTCACCTTGTTGGACCTCTATTTCTTTTCAAGCAATCTTCATGTATCTTGGCCAAGTCTAAATCAAACTTCTCTATGTTAGTTCTAGCCTCAACATATAATGTGCTGACATTTAATACCATCACCTCATTCTCTAGGCCACTATCCCTCATCTTTGATACTAATGTGAGAAATAAAATCATTGCAATCGATAAAAATTATAGCTACAATAACACATAAAACACATATATTTTAACCTAGGAAACCTAAATTGGGAAAGAAAAACTAATAGATCTATTATTATGGTCTAGCTTAAATGTAATCATGCCTTGACTTAAAAGTAGCCAAGCTGACCAACATCTTGGCATGCCCAAGTGAGCCCTCTACTCAACTAAGGTACATTACAGTTGATAATCTCCTACCTTTTAAATGGTACATCACATATTATCCATGTGCTTTAATACCACGAGCCACCAAAACCATGTTCCTGAAACCACCACTATAGGCCTAACATATTTGAATATTTCATTGAGTTAATTTACCCTAATAATATACTCAAATTAATTCTCTTATTTTGATATAAACTTTAGATTTTTCTCCATTGTATTCAAAAGAGACTTTAAACTAACCATGCCAAATTTATTCATTACCTCTCGAATATACTTCTTTTGGGAGATGAATACGTACTCTGGATTATAAGTTACTTTAATATCCAAGTAGTAGTGAAGATTTCACATGTATCTCATCTCAAAATCCTTCTTCAATTATTTCTATATGGATGAAATATATGCTTCATTGTTCCCTTAGATAAAAATATCATCTACATACACTACAAGACATACAATAGTTTTTCCATCTCTCTTGACAAACAAAAGTGCATCATCAAGATTAAAATGCTTTAAATTGATCTTCAAAATATTATTAGTCACCTTTTCTTACCATGTGTGTGGTTCTTTCTTTAGTTCATACAAAGGTTTTATGAGTTTTCATACCTTTTGTTCTTGACCTATCACAATAAATCCTTTGGGTTCATACATGTAGACATTATCTTTCAAACTCTCCATTTAGGAAGGTTGTATTCACATCCAAGTGATTGGTTTTCCACCTATTTTTTTCTACCAAATTAACAATACATGAATTGTATCCCATTTTGGTGTGGGGGAAAATGTATCCTCATAGACTATGCCTTCTTTCTATGCAAATCCTTTCACTATAGCCTCACTTTATGATTTTCAAGTGAACCCTTGGATTTTTACTTATTCTTGTAGTCACATTCCCAACCATTTTTTTTTTGAAATGGAGGATCCACCAACCTCCATATATCATTCTTAATGATAACATCATACTTGCGCATAGTTTCTTTTTTTATCATTATGAGAAGAAACTTATTCAAAGGAAGTTATATCAAAGTATTTAGATGAATTTAATTAAGAATCATATGAAACATTCATATTATTGATATATCTTTAATCTAAATTATTTACATCACCTCCATCTTCTCGTCTTATAGAACTTCTGCTTCCTATCTTTCCAATTTCATAAATGTAACGTCCTCAACACTTAACTACTACTTATATTTTAATTGCAATTAATAATTTTATTGAGCCCTGTATAGCCATGTAAAGTAAATGGGAAAAGGACTCTGAATAATTAAAATTATAATATGATGCCATCTAATGAGGAGGTGAAGACTTGATATGCACCATGAGAGTCCATGAGGAGGAGGGACGGGAGCCAAGGGGTTTCGAGAATTAATATTTATAATGAATAATGGGTTATGCGAAAGGATTATGATATTTAAGATTGGAAACCTTCCCCAAGAAACTATCAAATGGGAAGGTGTGGAGGTAACTTCCATATTTATGGAAGTAATGAGATTGTACGCAAGTTATTGTGTCCAAGATATGGACAGAGTACCACTAAAATATTTCTGGAGTCTAACCATAAGATTTTAATATAATCCATTAGACAACCCTTACAGGAAATATGTCAAATAAGCTAACTCATGAAAGAGAAGAAACTATAGAAGAGAGAAATGTGTAAGAGAGAAATTGTGTGCAAGGCGAAATGGAAATGTAAAGTGTAGGAAAAACCAAAATAAATATGGGAGGATGCTCTCATGAACTAGAGAACAACCTTTCGCCTCGTTTAGATTGTTTATATCTATGAATGAGGGTGGAGATTGAATCATTAGCTTAATTTAAAGGGACGATTGAAATGTTGAGGAATTTGTTTGTGTTATGCTGAAAAATGTCGGAGGGAAGTTCCAAGGGACTCTTAAATGAGAAAATGGCTCCCTTCATGTTGTGTAAGCCTGAAATGGCCCATTTAATAAGAAATCTTGTTAGAAGACATGCACCAAAGCACCAATGAGAGGCACTGAGGGACCCTTGGCTGAGTGAAGGGCTCTCCTTGTGTTGTGTAGGCCTTGTGGTTTCCACAATATGAATAGAAGTAGGCCTTGGATATAATGGTCGAAAGAATCCATATTTACTTATGTGTGCATGAAGGAGAGTGGCCTTTATTCACTTGGATGTTTTCTCTCAAGAGTAGCAGAGAAACTACCCATAACAATTAGGAAGAACTTTGGGATTGATGTGATCTTAAGGGAGCCGGTGATTTTGATGAAATGAAGGAGAATGGCCTTCAGGAATCCACCCTATAATTCTAAGTATAAATCTCCTCATGGATTCATGGTTTGGATTGGGGAAGGCCAATTGCAAGAAATACTACAATATAGAAGAGCCTATGTTGGGGTGAAATGTGGCCCACCCTTCATTAGTTGTAGGAAGCATAGGAACTTGATTAGATAAGTACCCTTGCGGATAAGGAAGGAATGATAATTGATGAAATTTTTACATTATGTGTATGTTTTCTAAATGGCTATGATTGTCTATGTAATTATTCTTCACACTACAAATTAGTAAATGTAGCTAAAGTGGCCATATAGTATTCATATGTCTGTGAGTTAGCCTTTATTGTGCTATTGTATTATGTTTTTCATGTTTATGGATAGGAAGTCAAGGTTCACCTTAAGCATGGTATTGATATTCTTTTAGTTTTGGTTATGGGTGATGTCCATGGTTTGTTATTAGAGATATTGGAGAATCTCCAAATTCATCTCCACCATAGTGAATTGTGTTTTTGGTTTTATATAAAAGATTCTTAACTATGTGAATTTTGATTTTTCCTAACATTAGTATGTTATTTTTCATGCAAAATATAATGCATATGTTTCCATTAGTCACCAGCACTTAAGTATCTAAATGCAAAAATCTTGCTACAAAAACTTGTGAAGTTTTAGAGAACATATTCTTCTTGTGCACACCTACTTTTATAAAATTTATAAACTTAATGTTATACTCCTTTTAAATTATGAATGTCAATATATCCTTGAAATGATAAGGCCTTCCATCAGTTCAACCTAAAATTATCATACCATTATGGATTTTTTTCTTTTCTTTTATATTATAGGACTTAATGTCATCTACTGCACCATATAATTTTATTTGCAATAGCTGAGGACCCAAAAAGTTACAATAGAAATATATGAAGGATTTGTTTTAATAATTTGATATATGTCACGAGAAAAATGTATAAAAAATAGTAAAACCTACTAATGTTAAAAGTATTTATATATTTAGAATCTACGTAGTATACTTTTTATGGGTATATAATTTCATGGACAATGGATTTTTCTAGCTCATAGAAAAATAACGTCAAATATAGAGATATATATGTGTTTTTCAAAAAAATGACGTTTTCATATATTTTTAGCCTAAAAAACCAGGTTTGTGATCCTTAACTTCTATTAGGAGAAACCAAGTCTCTATGCATGTAAAATTCCCAAGAGGAGGAATTTAAATTCAAAAAAATGTTTGTGCATTCCTAGTATAAAAAAAAGTGTGTTCCAAAAATGTGTGTGTTTCTTGCACTAGGTGGGAGCGGAGGGGTGGGGAGGGTGAGAGGGAGGGATAGAGATTCCAAGGAGTTGGTCAGAATTTTTTTAGGTGGGAATAGGGGGCTTGGGGGAGGGGATAGAGAGAGAGAGAGAGAGAGAGAGAGAGAGAGATATGATTGAGGTGGGATTAGGTGGCTTGGGGGGGGATATATATATATATATATATATATAAATGATTGAGGTGGGATTAGGTGGCTTGGGGAGAGAAAGAGAGAGGTGGGTGGGGGGGTGGGGAGAGAGAGATAGAGAGATGTTGGGTGTGTGTTATATTCTTTCCACGATTAGGGTGTGTGTTATATTAGGTGGGAGGACCTAACTATGGTTTTTTGCATGGGTTTGCACATGGTTTTGTGCATGATGGCTTTCTGATCCTAGTATTTTGTAGATTCGGTCCAGGGAACTACGGTTATGTTCTAATCGAGGATTAAAGGATTGGGGTTTATGAATTCTTCGATGTGTATACATATGTGTTGTAACACTAAAAGGAACATAATGAAAAATAAAGTTGGTAGTCCCAGTTTGGGATCCAGGAAAAAATCTTTGTGTCTATTTTTTAAATGTTTTATGATCTCACACTTGTTTATTTTCTATTTTTAAAAATTCATTTGCAAATAATTTATGTACAGGGTTAAAATCTACAAGAGAGAGAGAGAGAGAGAGAGAGAGAGAGAGAGAGGCCAAGGATTTTGTGGGAAATGGTTGACGTGGGATTGGGGGGCTTGGGTAGGGAGAGGGAGAGAGAAGGGGGGGGGTGTTGTGAGTGAGGGATGGATGGAGGGAGAGAGAGTTGGAGGAGGGTTTTCGTGAGGAACAAATTAAGAGAGAGATAGAGAGAGAGAGTGAGAGAGAGAGAGAGAGAAGTGGGATTATGGGGCTTGGGTAGGGAGAGGGAGAGAGAGACGGGGGTTTGAGAGAGAGAGAGAGAGAGAGAGAGAGAGAGAGAGAGAGAGAGAGGGGTTTGAGATAGAGAGTGGGGATGGATATATAGGCTAAGGATTTGGTGGGATTAGGGGCTTGGGTAGGGAGAGGGAGAGAAAGAGGGGGGGGATTGTGAGCAAGGGAGGGAGGGTGAGAGAGAGAGTTGGTGGATGGTTTTGAGAGGAACAGAGAGAGAGAGAGAGAGAGAGAGAGAGAGAGAGAGAGAGAGAGAGAGAGAGAGAGAGAAGGAAGGATGGAGAAGAGAGCAGGAGGGGAGGGGGAGAGGAAGAGAGAGAGGGAGAGGGGGAGAGAGAGTTGGAGGATGGTTTTGAGAGGAAAAAAGTAAGAGAGAGAGAGATAGATAAACTAAAAGAAGAAAGAGATAAAGAGGAAAGAAGCGAGAGAGAGTTGGAGCTATATATGGAGTGAGAGAGAATAAGAGAGGGAGGGGTGGAGAGAGTGGAGGGGGAAGAAGAGATACAAAAAAAGAAAGGGAGAGAGATAGTTAGGATGTGGGGGAAAAAGAGAGATAAGGAGAGAGGAACAAAGATATAGATAGAGAGTGAAGAAGAGATAGAGAGATAAATAAAAATATGTAAAAGTAAATAAAGAGAAATAATTATGGGGAGATAAACATAGATAGAGGGAAGGAAATAGGAAGGAAGGAGAGAGAAAATGTATGTAAATGGAAATAGAGAGAGAGAGAGATAATGAGGCCCATATAAAGAGAGAGAAAGGGGTAAGAATACAAGAAGGGAGGAGAGAGAGAAGGAGGATGGGGATATTGAGAGAGAATAGAGAGGGATATATAGTGGAAAAATAGAGAGATAGAGATGGAATAAGTGAGAGAGAGTTGGAGATAGAGAGTGAGAGAGAAGGAGAGAGTGAAGGGGGAATAATATAGAGATAAATGGAGAGAGGGAGAGAGATAATGAGGGGGTGGGGGCGGAGAGAGAGATAGAGAGATAGAGAGGAAGGGTGAAAGAGAGAGTTGGAGGATGGTTTTGAGAGGAACAAAGTAAGAGAGGGAGAGAGAGAGAGAGAAGGAAGGATGGAGAAGAGAGGAGGGGACGAATATTGATAAGGATATAGAGAGGGAGAGAGAAAATAAAAGAAGAGATATCTAAAGAGGGAAGAAGTGAGTGAGACGTGGAGATATATATGGAGAGAGAGAGAATAAGAGATGGAGGGATGGAGAGAGTGGAGGGGGAATAAGAGAGACAAAAAAAGAAAGGGAGAGAGATAGTTAGGATGTGGGGGAAAAAGAGAGAGAAGGAGAGAGGAAAAAAGATATAGATAGAGAGTTAAGAGGAGATAGAGAGATAAATAAAAATATGTAAAATTAAATAAAGAGAAATAATTATGGGGGGATAAACATAGATAGAGGGAAGGAAATAGGAAGGAAGGAGAGAGAAAATGTATATAAATGGAAATAGGGAGAGAGAGAGATAGTGAGGCCCATAGAAAGAGAGAGAAAGGAGTAAGAACACAAGGAGGGAGGAGAGAGAGAAGGAGGATAGGTATATTGAGAGAGAATAGAGAGGGATATATAGTGGAAAAATAGAGAGATAGAGATGGAATAAGTGAGAGAGAGAGTGAGAGAGAAGGAGAGAGTGAAGGGGGAAGAATATAAGGATGAATGGAGAGAGGGAGAGAGATAATGAGGGGGTGGGAGTGGAGAGATAGATAGAGAGATAGAGGGAAGGATATAGGAAGGGAGGAGAGAGAGAATAAGGGGAGGGAGATTGAGGGAGGAGAGACATAGATGAAAAGAGAGTGGAAGAAGAGAGAGATAAAGAGAGGTGAAGATAGGGAGTGAGTGGGATGGAGATATTTGAGGGGGAAAAAGAGAGATATAGACATAGGGAGGGACAGACGAAGAATGGGAGAGACAAGTGGGGAAAAAAGGGGGGGAGAGAGAGAGAGAGAGAGAGAGAGAGAAAGAGAGATAAATATGGTGGGGGGTATAGAGGGAAGAAGAGAGAGAAGGATGAAGATAGATACATATAGAGAGAGTGTGTGGGTGATAGTGAAGAGAGGGATAAAAATAATGAGGGAATTTTGGTGGAAGAGAGAGAGAGAGGGAGAGAGAGAGAGAATGAGAAAACAAGGTATGGGAGAGAGAAGGATGGGAGGTAGATTAAGAGAGGGGAGAGAAGGGAAAGGGGTGGAGGAAGAGAGATATAGAGAAGGAAGAAGTGAGAGAGGCATGGAGATAGAGAGTGGGAGAGGAGGAGAGAGGGAAGGATGAAGAGAGTTGAGGGGGAAGAAGAAATATTAAGATGGAGAGAGGGAGATAGATAGTAAGGGATTGAGGGACAAAGAGAGAGAAATAGAGAGAGATGGAAGGAAGGAGATAAGGAGGGAGGAGAGAGAGAGAAGGGGAGTGAGATTGAGAGAGGAGAGAAAAATAGGGACACAAAGTGGAAGAAGAGAGAGGTAGAAATGGAATAAGAGAGAGAGTGAGAGAGAAGGAGATATAAAGGGATGGAGAGAGTGGAGGGGGAAGAAGAGACAATGAGGGGATACAGGGAAAGAGGAAGAGAAAATGGTGGGGAAGAGAGGGAGAGAGATAGTGATGGAGTGAGAGGGGGAGATACAAAGAGAAATATAGAGGGATGGATAAGGATATAGAAATGATAGGGGAATAGATAGGGAAGATATAGAAAGGTATGGATTGAGTGGAGAGGGAAGACAAGAGAGATAGACAAAGAGATATATATAGATGACGAGGGAGTGAGGGGGAGAGAGAGAGAAAGAGATAAAGAGGGAAGGAGATGGGGAAAAAGGAGAGAGAGGAGTGGATATAGATTGAGAGAGGATATATAGATAATGATAAATAGTGGAGAGAGAGAGAGAGAGAGAGAGAGAGAGAGAGAGAGAGAGAGATGAGGGAGAGAGGGAGAGATAAAGTGAGGGAGTGAGAGGGAGAGAGAGATAAGTTGAGAGGGAGGGACATAGATATATAGATGACGAGGGGATATATATGGATAGAGAGAGTGGAGATGGAAGAAGAGAGCGATATAAAGAGGGAGGGAGAGAGAGAAAGAGATATAAGGAAGGGAATAGGGAGGGAAGAGAGAGAGAGAAGAAGAGGATATAGTTTGAGAGAGGAGAGATAGAGAGGGAGAGAGTATGGAAGATACATATAGAGAGTGGAGGGGTAATAAGATAGAGATATACAAATAGTGGGAGAGAAAGTGATTTGGGGGGGGGGGGTGATACAGAGAGAGATGAAAAAGGGAGGGAGATTGACATTGAGATGGGGGAGGGTAGAGAATAAGAAAAAAGAGAGGGATGAACACACAGAGAGAGAGAGAGAGAGAGAGAGAGAGAGAGAGAGAGAGAGAGAGAGAGAGAGATGCAATAAACGATATAGAGACATGTAAGAAAATATGTTATTGGAAATAGAGAGATAAAGAGCGGGGGAGGGAGAGAGATATACAAGGAAGGAGACAGGGAGGGAGGATATACAGAAGGATGGGAGGGAGGAAGATAGAGTGACGAGGGAGAGGGATAGTGAGGGAGAGAGGTAGGGATATAGAGATAGAGATGGAGTGGGGATAGAGAGGGAGAGAAAGAGAGTGATGGAGCAACAGGAGAGAATAAGGGAGAGAGAAAGGATAGAGGGAATGAGAAAGATAAAGAAGCATGTACATATACTATAACACATGCACAATTATACCAATATTGACCTAAGAGGGTACATAAGTCTCATGAGCACAAGTGTGTTATTGAGAATGCATGCACATTCCTAAGAACAACTACTTGTCCTTTCAGGTTCCCATAATGCTTGAAATATGACACCTGTATCATATTTAGTAAGGTATTTGGCTTGATTATGTGATTTTTACTATTTCTGTAGACAATTCTCGAAATACATTCTAGCATTGAGCCATTTTCACTTAGGTTGTAGAGTATTTGTTTCCATTGAATTGTTTTGAAGTTTTATTGCTCAATTTGGTTACTTATTTATATCTTTTTCAAGGTATGATGAAATTGTTGCCATCATTTTCAAGCTGTGGTAAAATTCTTGCCATTTTTTCCATTTGATAACATCTTGATAAGTTTGATGGTTTTTCCACCACATTTGCATCTTTTGTTATTTATAAATGGAGATAATTCTCCCTTATATATATCCCAATCTTGTTTTTTTTACCTGTTTTTGTGAATATTGGTTCTCTTTTGAATTTTATTTTTATTTCACAAGTGTTTTGGAGTTCACACATTGTAATTCGGACCGAGACATATTTTAGTAGCTTGAGAAACCTCTATAGATATTTTTCTTAATAAATCTCAGTAAAACTCAAAATTAGTTTTATAAGATATCTTAATATGTCCAGGTTCGAATCACATCTATTTGTGGCTCAACATGAGGTGGATTAGGACATTTTAATGAATTAAATTTGGAAAAATTATATGAAAATATAATTTTATGCATCATTATTTCTACATTATTAGTTCCATTTTATTTTTAAATTCCCACTACAACAAAATGTTCAAGGGGTTTGGGACTCTAGTACGATAGTATTGCTTTCAAAAACTAGTCTAGCATATCCAATCCCATTCAAGGAATTCCAGTCCACATCAAAGAAGTTAGAGTTCAAAAATATAGGTCCATCCTCCCTACCTAGATTTAACATTATGCAACTAATATCTCTAAAATTCCATCAAGTGCATGAAAGTGGTTTATTGTTAATTCAAGGTAAGCTACCTGAACAAACTATTCATTACCACTCCTATAAAATTATCAAATAATACAATGAATCAAAGTCATAACACATGTTGTTGATACCACATTGAATAATCTTACTATTATTACACATATCTATATAATTGTTTATCATTGCATAAAACCCTTTTTTTATAGCATCCTTTGCCACACTATGCTTGGTGATGCTCTATTGGCATCTTTATTTCCCCTATTCCCCATGGTAGATTTGATGTTCCTTGAAAATGATTTAAAAAACACATTTTAAAATCCATCCATACTTAATGTTCTAGCATCATATGCATGTCCATGGTCCTTATCAAAAAAACACACATATATTCAAAAATCTCCTAAAAACAAGTCATGTATTCTTACAAAATACAGGTTTTTAGGGAATCTCCTCTAATATAGGAATTAATAATTAAGTCGTGCAAGGGCAAGGAAAGAGAGATACCCCCTCTCCTACTTTCCTAAACACTTACCCACAAATCTCCCACTTTACTTTTAATTATGAGATGGAAACTTAGTTTCCTTTCCTAGGTGACTATATGGGGGAATACCTTCAGTACGTAAGGTAGAATTTGCACCAATGATATAATGGTCCTAGAGGGTTCCCCACGAAGCAAGGGTAATTGCATTAGTAAAGGATATATTGGGAAGGAAAGGTAACTACTTCTCATAACTTTTCTAGTAGGACTTGGGCCCTCATCATCCAAAAATTTCCTTTGGAAGGCCCTATAGGCACTCTCTTGTATTTTGGTGTTTAGTTAGAATCACTCAAAGTGGAAATACCAAATATTTGTTTGCATGGCTCTTGCTCTAGGAATTTTTATTTGAGTGCTTTATGCTCCTATATTTACTTAGGATAATTTGATTCCTATATTTTATATTTCCAAGGTGGATGAGGGATCAAATCATAAATCAAGAAGGGTTCATGGAATTTCTATTGAGAATACAGAGCCCTCACCTCAAAGGTGTAGGCTAGGTGATATTGGTTCATAAGAAGTAGTTTGTCTCGATACAAAGGAAGTGAACCCTTCCCCAAATGAGATCACTATATGAGGAGAAACTTAAAGCACAAGGATTTCTTCATGATATTAATGATTGTGTACCTTTTTGGACTCTATTTTCATAAGGTTTGTAGGATAGTTTAGATCATTTTGAGGTCAAGAATATTCCAAATAATTCTGATTTCACCTTTAATCCCTTACCTAGAGATCATCCATGGGTGGTATCCTTTTGTGGAGCAGTTATTCATGATTCTCCTTTGTTCTCTTCTTATTTCTTGATGTCAAATGTAAGTAGCACTAACAATGCTACTTGAACCAAGAATGTCCACACTTAATCATGAGTTGTCAGTTAAGGAAGAGTCGTCCCTCATTTTTCCAACATTTTTACATCTATTCCATATTCTAAAATTATTTTCCCTTCATCCACTCTTGACCTGACTGGAGGAATCCATCCTTATACTCTGTATGTTGGTGCATTAACTTTTGGGTTTTTTCCATTTGCGATTTTAACAATTGAGTTCATGTTTTCCATCATATTCCCTATTCCATGTCTAACATGGAAATCACCTCGATTCATTTTTAGGATTTCCTATTTATCGGAGGACAAGTTCCTCCTTTGAGTCCATCATTAGGGAGTGGGCCTTTCCCGTTTCCTAGTTTCTCAACGGGGGAATATCATTTTCAAGGATTTCTGGGGTGGATGGGTGGAGTGTTTCCACCTTCTAATGGATTTATGGGTAGCATCCCATCTTTAATTTTTTTTCAATAGAGGAGCAATTGCTTCCCTCTAGCTGGGAGGTTGTTAGGGTCCATATCTATTGTTAGTTTTTGGAACCCTCTCCAAGTGCTTCCTTTTTATTATGGAATGTCAGCAAGGGTAAACCCATTTAAGTATTGGGAATCACATTAGTGGAGGTTACCCTTAATTTATTCCTAGGAATCGACCTTTTAATTTGAACATGGGTAATTATATGAATAACCCTTGGAAACCTGGGACCAATTAAAACCCATACTAATATTTTCCTAGCTATTTTTCGCCATTGGGAGGTCCTCCAATTGGGGATTGGAACCCGATGGCTTAGTAATGTCTTCCTATTTTTGAAATTTTGATTTTTCTAAATGTTATGAAATTGAAAAATGACTTGGTGCATTATGACTTGTTGAGCGCCCGAAGATTGTGCTTTCTTTCATCTTACTTTACCTCATTTTCCTTTTTCCATTGTTATCCCAGACCCAATTGATCAATGAAATTAGTTAAAATTACTTTTAGAATGATGAACATGGCTAACTTGCTAAGTTTTGTGATTTTTTTCATTGTAATGCATTTTGACCGGAACTAGCTACAGAATGCAGACATTCCGTAGCTAACCGGCAATTCTGCAGCTGTCTTCACGTTCAGGCATGTTCCAGGTGTCCTTTCAAGAAAAACCACATATGGTTATATTCCACGTCATGTCCACATCGTTCATTTCTCACCATGAAGGAAGAAACGAATTCTGGACGTGGTTTTGGTACGTGGGAACACATTTAAGAAGGCAGACTTCTAATAGGACTGTCTTAGTCCAGATGTCCTTTTTCTCTTTACGTTGCCATCTTCAAGAGTCCTAATGTGATTTCGATAAGGAAAGACAAGGATCCCTGTATTGTTGCAAGTTATTTTATGTACATTTGTTATAAAAACACTTGGGAAACCGAGAGATAGGTAGATTTTGCTCTGGATTTTGCTTAGATTTTATGCTACATTTCTGAAGACGCAGATTACTCTGTTCAAGTTATTTCTCCTTTAATGAAGAAGACAACATTGTTTTGAAAGCGTTGATTTGATTTGGAGTTAGATTCCGTCTGGTGGTAGAGGGCCCCTGCCTCCTCCACGACTTTACTTTCGTAATTTAGATAAGTATCTTAGTTGTTTTTACGTTTTTGAAGTTTGAATTCGTAGTTGTTTTCATTAGCCACTATAGTTATACTTGTTCTAAGAACTCTTCCAAAAGAAGAAACTCTTCCAAAAGATCATGATAATGAATGAGAAATGGCTATAGTGTTGTAGGATTTAATTGTAATTTATTTTGTTCACCATCACAGTTATACTTGTTCTAAGCACTCTTCCAAAAGAAGAAACTCTTCCAAAAAATCCTTATGATGTCTAAGGCATGACTGTGATCCTGAACGTTTCAGTTGTTTGTTTGCACTAAGTACCATAGCTGATCTTACTCTTAAAACGCCCTTCCAAAATATCATAATGATGGGTAGGAGATAGCTGTGATGTCTTAGTTTTTAAATTGCTTTCAGTCTTTATGTTTGCATTTGCACTGAATTGTACAGCCAGGATTGTTCTAAGAAGCTCTTCCAAAATACCAATCATGATGGACAAAACAGACTGTATAATCCCATAGATTAATGCATGATAACTTAGTTAGGATACTCCAGAGTCTAATTGCATTTAACTCATGCTCTGTTATTTGTTTTAAGTTTGATAATGACTTACTAGTTCAGCACTGTTTTAGACTAGTGACATCTTAAGTTCAGTTTTAGCTTAACTCATTTCATTTTCACTCCACATTTAGTTGTCATCCACTGCATATTAGATTACTTCAGTTGTTAAACTTAACAAAACAACCTTCATTATTTACAAAACCTCTTCTTGTTCCAAATCTATAATTGATTCATAACCCTATGAACAGAAGACAGTATCATTTCAAGGCCTGAAGTACTTTTGCAACTTCCCTTATCATCTCACAAACAAACATTTCCTCAAAAGACTATTTTAAAAATCTATAACCTTTGAGTGAAGTGTAGTGGTATCAAACTAAGTTGCAGAATAGAGTTAGGAACTAGTCTTAGAGTAGAAGATCCTATGATGTCAACAATATTTTTCTCCAAATATGTTTCTACAAATCTTTAATCATGGATAAAATATTGTCTCATTATAAGTTGATGGTTTAATTGTTTAGATTAGGAGAATTTGTATACTTAGCTGACCATTTCTCAAACTCTCCCAAAATACCTTTGATAAAAGAATTGGACAAGTTAAGTTTGTGTTTTGATTCATTTCCTTAAAGTCATTATCAAGCTTAGTATTCTGCTTAGTTTTAGTTTAGATTTGATTTTGTTTCAGTATTTACATTGCATTTGTCATTTGTCATCAACCAATTAGGCTTCACTCTGTTTTTAACCAGTAGCTTCTTTCCACTAGCTTTTTAGACATTTGCCTTGTGAACATAAAACCACCAAAAGATCAAAAACATCATAAATCATCACAAAAGACCAAAACATCATAAAACACTAAACACAACGCATTAAGAGACAAACACCTAGGCACATACAATGCACTTCACTTCAGCAGTTTACCAACCCTGGTTGACAATTAAATGAACTCAATTTAGGAGACTAGGTTGAGACCAAACATTTTGGCGCCGTTGCCGGGGAAGTGAAAACTAGGTAACCTTTGTTTCTTAGCATCCAAAAACAATTATATGCGTAGGGAGAGAGATTCAAGGGGAAGATTCATAAGCAGCAGAAACAGAAGTTTGATTCCTATAACACCACTTGTTTCACCTAGATCCAGAGCTAGTACACCTTCAACTCAGACCCACATTCCATCCTTTACTGATCCTGGACTTCTAGAAGATCTAAGGTCAGTTATTCCATTAGAGAAACCTTCCACTTCATCCACTGAACCTGCCATAGAAGAAGATTTAAAGACTCCTGTTAGGGACACAAACCTTTCCACTTCCACAGGAGAGTCAACCATGGCAGAAGAAGGAGGAGGAGGAGTCTTTAATGGAGAACACACACTATTTGGAGGTAGAGGTAGAGGTAGAGGAGAAGGAGGTAGAGGAGAAGGAGGTAGAGGTGCAGATGGAGGAAGAGGTAGAAGAGAAATAGGAAACTCTTTTGGGTTCCCTATAATTGATGAAGAAACCAATACAACCATGAAAAACATTTCACCCTCTGTCCTTCCAAACTTCTATGGACTTAAAACGGAAGATCCTGAAACCTTCCTATTTGAATTCGAAGTTCTGTGTAGAACTTATGACTACTTACAAGATGCTCAAAAACTGAAATTATTCCCTTCAACCTTGAAAGGAGCAGCATTGAAGTGGTTTATGAGTCTGATCAACAGTTCTATTAGGACATGGGAAGACATGAAACAAGCATTTCTAGAGAGGTATTTGGATTATTGTATGCCGGTTAATCATAAGGAAGAAGTGTTTAAGATGTTACAAAAAGAAGATGAAAACTTGGAAGATTTGTTGGAGAGATTTCATTACAACATCAAAAGAGAAAAAATGGAAAACTTAGATCAAGACACCTTAAAAGCTCTTTTGTTGAAAACAATTAGGGATGAATGGTTGGATATCCTTAACATGATGGGAAAAGGGGATATATCACAGCTCACATTACCTGAAATATATGAGTTATGTATCAACCTTTCAAGAGGGAAATCTAAAACTGTCAAAGGTCCAAGAGATCCCGCTCTTGCAAGGGCAAGTAAGTCTGCTTCTGGGACAGTAAGTAGATCAGAAATAGGACACATGCTTGATGATTTTAAATCTGACATCTTAGGGAGTCTTAGTGAACAAATAGACACCATTAAGATACAAAACAAGCAAAAAGCTGAATCTGATGCCTTGGCAATCTTTTGTCCCAAATGTAGAAAGAAACATGCCTTGAGAGAGTGTCCTTTGGATGTAAAAGTTGTAGAAACCTGTGTCATTTGTTCTGAAAAACATGAGACCAAGAATTGTCCTTCTCTTCCTGGTCTCAAAGTTGTCTTTCAGGAGGAAACTCCTACAGATTCCACAGAGTCTATCAATTTTGTATCTAGAAGGCCTTGGCAGGGACCTCAAACACAAGGATTCCATGATCAAATGTATAATCAACCTCCACCTTGGAATACTTGGCAGCAACCTTGGCCTCAATTTCAAAATCAATCTCCAGCTTGGGCACAAGGATCACAAAGTCCCTATGGAAGATACTCCCCATATTATCAGTATCCACCATCCTATCCACCATACCCACATTTTTATCCTCAAAATCCTCAACAAAATTTTCCTCAAAATCTTCAACAAAATCCTCAACAACATCATCAGAACCAACCACATCAAAATCAACCACTTTCATTACCATTCCCTCAAAAATCAAATCAATTTCTTGCTCAACCCATACCAAACCCCAATAATAAAAATCCTCAGAACACATACATGATAGAAGGCCAACTGTTTCCAACTTATTTAATTACTCCTTTAGACCTTAGTGATGTTCAACTTAGGTCTGGAAGAATACTTGAAAAGAGGAAACCTTCTGTGATCATACAAGAACAAGATAACTCTGAGGAAGACTCTCTACAGGTGAATAAAAGTCTTGAGGGAGACACATCTTTTCAAGACCCAAACACTGAAAAATTAAAGCAAAAAGATCCAATAAATTCAACCCCTGTATTAGAGCAACCATCTACATCTACTTCTATACCTCCCTTTCCAGAAAGATTACAAATTGATAGAGGTGTAGAAAAACAAATTATTGTGCCTAATTATGATTTCCTAGATGAGCTGAGAAATGTTTGCATTAAAATTCCATTATTACAAGCCATCAAGGAAATTCCAATTTTAGCCAAAACAATAAAGGAGTTGAATATGAAGAAAACAAGAAAAAGACTAAGAGAAAGAAATAAAATTCAACTGGCAGGAAAAATAGCAGACATTATGATGGGAAAGATTGCTATTCCAAAGTATCTTGACCCAGAAAATCCAGTTGTTAAAATTCACATCAATGGAATTGAAATCCAGAACACACTCATTGATTTAGGAGTAGCAATCAATATCATGAGTAGACAAATCATGGATAAACTGAAACTTCCTAATCTTCTCTTCACACCCACATTATTACAATTAGCAGACAGATCTGTGATCAAACCAGATGGGGTAATAGAAGACATTCCAGTGTCCCTAGATTCCTGGGAGTACCCTGTGGATTTCATGATCCTAACTCCTAAGAATAATCTAGGAGGACATCCTGTTATATTAGGAAGACCTTGGTTGGCTACAGCTGATGCTTTTATTAGTTGTAGATCCGGTGATATGTACATCTCTGATGGTAGTTAAACTAAGAAATTCACTTTGTATCCTCCAGCTAGGACAATTACAGATTTAGATGATACTCAATGGATAGAGGATGAAGAAGATTTACAACCTCTCTTCACAATTTCAGAAATTAGTGAAGATAATCAAATTCTGAATACTCTAGAAAAATTTGAATCCTCTCCAGAACATAAACATGAATCATTTCAAGAGGGATCCAATATTGAGTTTTTTTCATCAAGGCAGATGTCTCTTCAATCTATGGACAAATTTGGCAGCTCTATAAGTGAGATTTTTCCAGGCAAAACTTTGAACATAAACAAGAACCTAGAAAAATCTCAACAAGAAGAGTTAGTCAAAGTATTACAGAGACATTCTTCTGCATATGCATGGGAATACACTGACATGAAAGGGATAAGCCCCAAGACTTGCACTCATCACATCTATATAGAGGAAAATTGCAAACCAATCAAACAACCTCAAAGACGGATGAATCCAAATCTTAGGGAGATTGTTAAAGAAGAATTGCAAAAATTGTTAAATGTCAACTTCATCTATCCTATTTCAGATAGTCAGTGGGTTTCTCCTTTGGTAATTGTGCCAAAAAAAAATGGTAAATGGAGGGTATGTGTTGACTACCGGGAACTAAACAAAGCTACTCTTAAATACCATTTTCCCTTACCTTTCATAGATCAAGTGTTAGATACATTAGCTGGAAAAAATTACTTCTCATTCCTAGATGGGTTTAGTGGTTACAACCAAATCCAAGTAGCACTTGAAGATCAAGACAAAACCACATTTACCTGTCCTTGGGGTACCTATGCTTACCGAGTATTGCCATTTGGATTATGAAATGCACCTGCAACATTCCAAAGGGCAGTATTAGGAATTTTTTCAGATCTAATACATGATTGTGTAGAGGTGTACATGGATGATTTCACAGTTTATGGAAACTCATTTGAAGAAGCTTTAGAAAACTTGGAAAAAGTTTTAAAGAGATGTCAGGAAACAAATCTTTCACTTAGTCATGAAAAATGTTTTATGATGTTTACTGAAGGTATTGTTTTAGGGCATCACATTTCAGGGGATGGGATTAGAGTTGATGAGTCTAAAGTTGAAGTCATATCTAACTTATCTATTCCAAGTTGTCAAAGAGATGTTAGAAGTTTTCTAGGATTTACAGGATATTATCGGAGATTTATAGAAAACTTCACCAAAATAACATCTCCACTCTTCAAATTACTCACCAAAGATTCTGAATTTAAGTGGACTTCTGATTGCCAGTTAGCTTTTGAAACCCTGAAAACCAAAATTTCTGAAGCACCTATATTAAGGGGACCTAGCTGGAAGTTACCTTTTCATATCTCGACAGATGCTTCCGATACAGCTCTAGGAGCAGTATTGGGACAGAAAGATTTAATTCCCTATGCCATCTATTATATCAGTAAAAATTTGACTCCCGCAGAGTTAAACTATACTGTAACTGAAAAAGAGTTTTTAGCTGTTGTTCATGCCATAAACAAGTTTAGACACTATATAACAGGCTATGAAACTTTTGTTCACACTGATCATTCTGCAATTAGATACTTAATGAACAAATCAATCACTAATGGCAGAGTTATAAGATGGTTATTGCTCTTACAAGAATTCAACATCACCATTCTAGATAGGCCTGGAAAACAAAACACAGTAGTTGATTTCCTATCTAGACTCCAAAACATCAAAGATGACACTCCAGTTGAAGATCAATTTCCTGATGAATATCTTTTTGCAATTTCTACTCAAACTCCTTGGTTTGCTGACATTGCTAATTATTTAGTTTCAGGAAAATTTCCTTCAATAATGAATGCAAGGGATAAAATAAAAATCATTTATGACAGTGCAAAATATTCATGGGTTGCTAATGAGTTGTACAAGACAGGTCCAGATTTGATCATTAGGAGGTGTGTTCGTGAAGATGAGATGCCTGAGATTCTCAAAGCATGTCATGATGAACCTTGTGGTGGACACTTTGCTGATAAGAGGACATCCTATAAGATCCTTAATTTAGGATATTATTGGCCATCCTTGTTTAAAGATGCTAAAGAGTATGTCAAAAGGTGTGACAGTTGCCAAAGGGTAGGGAAACCTTCTCCTTCAGGTGAGATGCCATTACGACCTCAGGTACATATTGAACCTTTTGAAAAATGGGCTTTGGATTTTGTAGGACCTATTAGTCCTCCATCAAGACAGAAGAGGTATATATTAGTTTGCACTGATTATGTTACTAAATGGGTAGAAGCCAAGCCATTACTTGTTGCTAATGAAGCATCTGTAGTTACTTTTCTTTTGAGGATATTTTTACTCGTTTTGGTGTCCCAAGGGAAATTGTTACAGATCAAGGAGCTCAATTTACATCAAGGCTAGTGGAGCAAATGATGGAGAGGTACAAAATCAGGCATAGAAAATCTACTCCTTATCATCCACAAGCAAATGGTCAAGTGGAATCTACTAATAAGGTCATTGATGGAATCCTAACAAAGACTGTTCATTTACATAGAAGAGATTGGGTAGATAGGCTTCCTGAAGCCTTGTGGGCCTATAGAACTACATGGAGAAACACAACAAGCCATACTCCTTATGAGCTTGTTTATGGAAAGCAAGTTTTGTTTCCCATAGAGTTCCAAATTCAAACATTCAAGATGGCAGTTCAGCTAGGACTTGATCTAACGGAGGCACAAAAGCATAGACTGGAGCAAATTAATGAATTGGATGAGATCGGACAAGATGCAGTTCAGAAAACAAGTCTAGTCCAACAGCAAAGGGCTAGATGGCATGACAAGTACATCAAGGAGAAGAAATTCAAAGAGGGTGACTGGGCTCTCTTGTTTGATTCAAAATTCAAGGATTTTCAAGGTAAATTTCAGACACATTGGCTTGGGCCATATGAAATTATTGAAATTTTTGATAATGGGGCAGTAAAAATCAGAACTATAGATGAAGAAGAGGTCACTTTTCTTGTGAATGGTCATAGATTGAAGTTGTATCACAAACCACTCTCAAGAGAAGAATTTGTCAAGAAGTTCCAAGAAAGCAGTGATGTGAAGTTAAGGAAGAAGAATTCTTCTTCTTCATCAACTTGATTAAATTTTCTGAAGTATTTCTCTTTGAAAAATAAATAAATAAATAAATAAATAAATAAAAAATAAAATAAAAGGTATAAACATGAAAACCAATCATAGATTGGCATGTTTATACAGAAAAGATAGGGTGAAAATCAGAGTCTCTCTGACACTCTAACTTTTCCCATTTTGTTTTTGCAAGCAGCTGTTACAAAATCATAAGTTCAGATCCATTGTACTTATGATCCATTTCATTTCATTTCATTCCATTCACTTATCCATCCATACTCCATTTCATTCATTCATTCATACTTCACTTCATTCCATATATCATTCATCTCATTCCATAATCCATCCACCTCATTTCCATGTCAAAATTCAAAGTTTGATGTCTTGTTGTAAATGAATAACACATGTCATGGATTGCAGGCCAGTTCTTATATTCTTCCACTCCATTTCATAAATTGAATTCATTCCATTTCATCATCCACTTCATACATATCATGACTCATCATCCATATTCATTCATATAACATCTCACTTATATCCCAAACCACTCCATTCCATGATTAAAATGCTCTACAGGTACATTCTGCAGCTTAACAGACATTCTGCAGCTGATCAGACTTTCCGCAACCAGACAGTCATTCCGCAGCTACAGATCCTGAAGACACTAATCAACAGACATTTGAATTGCAACAAAGATGATCCAGTATATCCATGAATAAGAAGAATCAAAAAGGTTTATGAAGACTCCTCCAAAGGAGAACAAAGAAGACAAAGACCACAAAAAGCAAATGAAAAGCAAAGGTAACAATTTTTCATTATAATGGCATATCATAAACTTTAGCATAGTTTTAGTTATGAATCATTCGAAAAAGTTGTTTTGATTATTTTTATTGATCATGTCCAATATACCCTCCACAAACTTTGGATAAAAATCTCTCATTTCAAATTCTATACCCGACCATCAATTAAGCGGTTAAAAAGGCTGAAGTGTTTGATTTCCTCACGTCACCCAACCAAATCATTCAATGATGATTTTCTTTTCCATTGTAAAAAAAATCTCCGCAGTCTTTTCACTCATTAATTTGTTTTCTTCACCTCACTTCATTAACTCATTCCGTAACTACCTCCATCACTCCATTCCGTAGCCAGCCCTTCATCATTTCATTCCGAGATATCCCTATCACCGTGAGCAGAGGTATATCAATTTGAAATATCAAACCACTATCACCGTGAGCAGAGATTAAAACATTATCACCGTGAGCAGAGACTGAAGCACTATCACCGTGAGCAGAGATTAAAACATTATCACCGTGAGCAGAGACTGAAGCACTGTCACCATGAGCAGAGATTGAGGCATTATCACCGTAAATGCAGAGATATATCAGTGTGGAATTTGAAGCCATTATCACCGAGAAACAAAGGTATATCAGTGTGGAATTTGAAGTTATTGTCACTGTCAACCAGAGGTATATCAGTTTGAAGATTGAAGCCATTGTCACCGTGAACTAGAAGTATATCAGTTTGAAGATTGAAGCCATTGTCACCGTGAACCAGAAGTATATCAGTTTGAAGGTTGAAGTTATTGTTTCCGTGGGCAGAAAGAGTATTAATCTGAAGATTGAAGAAAGAATTATGGGCCTTATTGTAAGAACTGAACCAGTGGGTACAAAATATCTGGAAGGATACCCTCAAAGTAGAGAAATTTTGCAACAGGTAGGATGGCTACAATTTCTTGAGAAATTTAATGGCTTCCACAAAGAAGTCACTAAAACATTTGCAAGGTCATTTCAAGGAGCTGAGGTTGAAGTGGGGGATGTTAAATTCACTGTCACGGAAGTTTTCATTACAGAAGCTACGGGATTGCTTAGAAATGGAGAGAGATGGTTCAAAAACAGAGAATTCCATAATGAATCCTGGAAGAAAATTCTAAAATCACCAGGTATGGATATCACTGTGTTTAAGAAAGGAATTCCAAGTTCTGCATTGAAAAATAAATGGAGAAACATACTGCTTATTCTGCAAAAAATTATTACATGTGAAGGTAGATATGGCACATTTTATGTTTACCATATTAGACTGATAATGCATTTTCTGGAGGAAGAGTTAAACTTACCCTATTTCTTGCTTCAAAGTTTGAAAAAGATGGCTTCTTGTGTTCAAAGAAGGGTCCAATTCTTAGAGACAACTCTATACCATCATGGCTTGGTTAAAATTTTAATTGAACACCATTTAGCCAAAACAAATGATACTTGGGATGATTTCTTGATAAGAAATCATTTTGAAGAGCCAAAAGAGCCCTCACCTGAACAACAGCCTACAAGGAGAAGCAAATGGAGAGCCTCAAAAATTGAAATTGACAAAACAATACAGGAAAGTAGTGAGGAAATAATCTTAGAGAAGTTGACTCAAATTAAGAGACAACTTAAGAAAGAGAGGGTAATCAGAAAATCTGCCACAAAAAAAGGAGAGGGATCATCCCAGCCAAGAAGAAGCCATAGAATCATGGGGAAACTAAGGAAAACTCAGATCAAACAAACAGGGGTGATAAATATAGAAGATGAGGAAACATCTATTGAAGAAGATGTTGAAGAGGATTTTAATGAAGAAACCCCTGAAATTGACCCTGCTCAGCAAGAAGTTTATGACTATGTTGAAACATTGGAAAGGAAAGCTTCAAAGAGTAGAGATAGAACCCCTAGTCCTCCACTGTCCGAAATAGATGTGTTAAGAAGGGATAGGTATGAGCTGGAAATACTTAATAGACACATAAAAAATGAGAATGATATTCTGAAGGAACAAGTCAAACTTAAAACCGATATGAACTCAACCTTATCTCTACATATGGACAAAGTGGAAAAGGCTAATGAAAAGTTGAAAAAGAGGAACAAGAAGCTAATCAGGGCACTTATCAACTTAAGGTTCAAACTTGTCATCAGAAAACCCAGAAGATCTTTAGCTTCCAGGCAAAGAAGAAGGATAGGATTAGATGTTCTTGCAGAAGCCTCTGAGTTTATGGAATAAGTTGCATGAGGACATGCAAGAAGTCAGCAGTGGGGGTATGTTGAGCCTCAAGATTGTGCTTTCTTTCATCTTACTTTACCTCATTTTCCTTTTTCCATTGTTATCCTAGACCCAATTGATCAATGAAATTAGTTAAAATTACTTTTAGAATGATGAACATGGCTAACTTGCTAAGTTTTGTGATTTTTGTCATTGTAATGCATTTTGACCGGAACTAGCTGCAGAATGCAGACATTCCGTAGCTAACCAGAAATTCTGCAGCTGTCTTCACGTTCAGGCATGTTCCAGGTGTCCTTTCAAGAAAAACCACATATGGGTATATTCCACGTCATGTCCACATCGTTCATTGCTCACCATGAAGGAAGAAACGAATTCTGGACGTGGTTTTGGTACGTGGGAACACATTTAAGAAGGTAGAATTCTAATAGGACTATCTTAGTCCAGATGTCCTTTTTCTCTTTACGTTGCCATCTTCAAGAGTCCTAATGTGATTTCGATAAGGAAAGACAAGGATCCCTGTATTGTTGCAAGTTATTTTATGTACATTTGTTATAAAAACACTTGGGAAACCGAGAGATAGGTAGATTTTGCTCTGGATTTTGCTTAGATTTTATGCTACATTTCTGAAGACGCAGATTACTCTGTTCAAGTTATTTCTCCTTTAATGAATAAGACAACATTGTTTTGAAAGCGTTGATTTGATTTGGAGTTAGATTCCGTCTGGTGGTAGAGGGCCCCTGCCTCCTGCACGGCTTTACTTTCGTAATTTAGATAAGTATCTTAGTTGTTTTTACGTTTTTGAAGTTTGAGTTCATAGTTAATTTCATTAGCCACTATAGTTATACTTGTTCTAAGAACTCTTCCAAAAGAATAAACTCTTCCAAAAGATCATGATAATGAATGAGAAATGGCTATAGTGTTGTAGGATTTAATTGTAATTTCTTTTGTTCACTATCACAGTTATACTTGTTCTAAGCACTCTTCCAAAAGAAGAAACTCTTCCAAAAAATCCTTATGATGTCTAAGGCATGACTGTGATCCTGAATGTTTCAGTTGTTTGTTTTCACTAAGTAACATAGCTGTTCTTGCTCTTATAACGCTCTTCCAAAATATCATAATGATGGGTAGGAGATAGCTATGATATCTTAGTTTTTAATTGCTTTCAGTCTTTATGTTTGCATTTGCACTGAATTGTACAGTCAGGATTGTTCTAAGAAACTCTTCCAAAATACCAATCATGATGGAAAAACAGACTGTATAATCCCATAGATTAATGCAAGATAACTTAGTTAGGATACTCCGGAGTCTAATTGCATTTAACTCATGCTCTGTTATTTGTTTTAAGTTTGATAATGGCTTACTAGTTCAGCACTGTTTTAGACTAGTGACATCTTAAGTTCAGCTTTAGCTTAACTCATTGCATTTTCACTCCACATTTAGTTGTCATCCACTGCATATTAGATTACTTTAGTTGTTAAACTTAACAAAACAACCTTCATTATTTACAAAACCTCTTCTTGTTCCAAATCTATAATCGATTCATAACCCTATGAACAGAAGACAGTATCATTTCAAGGCCTGAAGTACTTTTGCAACTTCCCTTATCATCTCACAAACAAACATTTCCTCAAAAGACTATTTTAAAAATCTATAACCTTTGAATGAAGTGTAGTGGTATCAAACTAAGTTGCAGAATAGAGTTAGGAACTAGTCTTAGAGTAGAAGATCCTATGATGTCAACAATATTTTTCTCCAAATATGTTTCTACAAATCTTTAATCATGGATAAAATATTGTCTCATTATAAGTTGATGGTTTAATTGTTTAGATTAGGAGAATTTGTATACTTAGCTGACCATTTCTCAAACTCTCCCAAAATACCTTTGATAAAAGAATTGGACAAGTTAAGTTTGTGTTTTGATTCATTTCCTTAAAGTCATTATCAAGCTTAGTATTCTGCTTAGTTTTAGTTTAGATTTGATTTTGTTTCAGTATTTACATTGCATTTGTCATTTGTCATCAACCAATTAGGCTTCACTCTGTTTTTAACCAGTAGCTTCTTTCCACTAGCTTTTTAGACATTTGCCTTGTGAACATAAAACCACCAAAAGATCAAAAACATCATAAATCATCACAAAATACCAAAACATCATAAAACACTAAACAAAACGCATTAAGAGACAAACACCTAGGCACATACAGTGCACTTCACTTCAGCAGTTTACCAACCCTGGTTGACAATTAAATGAACTCAATTTAGGAGACTAGTTTGAGACCAAA